>OZ012739.1:131799566-132366011 GCA_963859935.3 Lathyrus sativus
TACAGATAAGAAACAATTATAAAGGTTTCTGGGTAGCCTCAATTACATAGCAGATTATTATGCAAATCTTGCTAAGATACGGCAATATTACATGTTAGGCTTAAAAAGAATCATGGCCCTTGGACTGAAAAACATTCTCAGGTAGTCCAAAGAATTAAAAATAAGGTGAAATGTTTGTCTTGTTTATCTCTTGCTAATCCAAAATATTTCAAAATTGTTGAAACTGATGCTTCAGACATAGGCTATGGAGGAATCCTTAAACAAATAATACCTGAAACATCAAAAGAAGTTTTGGTTAGATTTACTTATGGAAAATGGAATCCAACACAAGCAAAATATTCAAATATCAAGAAAGAGATGCTTTCTATTATAAAATGCATTTCAAAATTTCAAGATGATCTTCTTAATAAAAAAATTTTATTAAAAATTGATTGTAGCTCAGCTAAATCAATTATTGAAAAAGATGTTAAAAATCTTGTTGCTAAGCAAATTTTTGCTAGTTGGCAATCGCAATTATCTATGTTTGAATTTGATATTCAACACATTAAATATGAAAATAATTCACTTGTTGATTATTTAACTCGTGAATTTTTGCAGGGAAAAAATGATGACCCCATATAGGGATAGAGGCCGCGGTTATGGCCGTGGTGGGAGAGGGAGTAACAATATGTTACCCCAGCCATAATCAAACATTCCTCTAATAGGGGATTGGACTAATGTCTACAAATGTAGAAAAATGCAGCAATTACTTGCATCTTCAGCAAAAAAGGAAGATATTGCTTCCTCTTCCTCTAATAAAACTACATCCTACAAGGAAGTTGCGGTTAATAACCCACCTTAAGAACAAATGGATTATTTCGAAAATCCAGTAACTGAAAAAATCATGTATATTGATGATGAAGATATGAAGATAAATCCCAATGATGGTTGGTCTATCAAAACTAGATACCTCGAATCAAGAGGATATTCAGGTCTTCATGGAAAATATAGGCCCAAGCTAGAAATTCTCCTGACCGTTACCAAATCAGTAACAATTACTCACCATTACCAAAACAATAATCCTGCAAGTTTTATAAACTTCAGTAAATGTCACATTAACAAAATTTTGTTACCAAGAGAATGGGGTCTCAACCCAAATGCTGAAAAGGCAATAAGAATTGCAGAAGGAAAGTATATTTACTTTAATTATTGGGACTATGTCCAACCTTATGGTGGAACAAGATGAGTTCATAGGATGTCCAGAATAAAATAAAATTAATTCAAGAAGCTATAGAGGAAGACCAAAATAATAAAGTCAAGGAGCAAAGCTCCCAACAAATGTCTATGGAAAACTTGAAGAACTTCTTCTAGAGGAAATATCCCAATGAATCAGAAGATGAAATCATGCTTAGAATTTTGGATCATATGAAGAACCAATTCTTCACTACTTTTCCAACAAAAGCATCAAAAGATGAGGATTCATCTATGAAGACAAACTCTTCCATGGGATCAATGGATTCCCATAACTTTGATGGTTTGACAGGAGAAGGTCAAGCAGATGAAGCTACTACAGAAGATTTCTGGGATGCAATGATTCAATGTATGAAAGTAAAAGGAAAAGCAAAGAATTAAATTATTATATTGTATATAAACAATGGAATAAGAATCAATTGACAAAGGGTAGAGGACAAGAAATAATAGAAGAAAAATCTTTACAAAAGCAAAAGACAAGAGAATCTTATCTTGTCTTTAAAATTTCTAGGCATAATTGCATGCATTTTCTTTCTTTTGTAAAAGACAAGGGAATAAGAATCTTATCTTGTCTTTAGAATTTTTAGGCATGCATTTTCTTTCTTTTGTTAAAACTTTTTGGTTTCTTGTTAATTGTTGTGTCGATGGGGCTAAAAGAGTACCCGACAATAATTATACAAGTTTACCGCCTATTGTCAGTAGTGGTTGCCGGCTTAAATAGTAAGTATTTTCTTCCCTATATAAAGGAATTTCAGTTTCCTTTGTAAACACACCTTTGAATAACAAGTTTGAAGTTTCTTGTAATATTGTCTCTACCATTCACTTTTTATACTTCTCTTTTATACAAACTATCCGATGCTGCTTCCGCTAAATACAAACTTTGGTATTATATATATATATATATATATATATATATATATATATATATATATATATATATATATATATATATATATATATATATATATATATATATATATATATATATATATATATATATATATATATATATATATATATATATATATATATATATATATATATATATATATATATATATATATATATATATATATATATATATATATATATATATATATATATATATATATCTTTAATTACACTAACCTATATACTTATCACTGATAAGTCGGTGAAACTAACATCAAAAAATGCTTCGAGAGAAACCAAGTCACACACTTCGAATTTTTTTAAAAATAGCCATGTATTTGAAACAAATGACCATATAAATGCAAGTTTGAAAAAATATACGAAACCAACTAACTTTCAACAGCCAGTCGCCATACGGATTGGCGACATAGGTAAATGTTAAAAAACGAATTTCATCAATTCGCCACTCTAATTGGCGATAGAGGCAAAAGTTCAAGAAATCGCCATCCCATTTGGCGACATAGGCATATGGTTAGGGTTTCACTTTCGTTTTACTATATTTAATACATTTAGTTTATTATTAAAGTTATAAATATTTTAATAAATATTTCAATTACCTATTAAATACATTGAGTTTACTATTAAATTTATAATTATTTTAATAAATATTTTAATTATTTATTGATAAATATTTGTTAGTAAATTATGTTGTTTGTTTTTCATAAAGAATTGAAATTTAAATAACCTTAAAATAATATAGACATGTAAAAAATATTTAAAAATATTAATTTATAATATAATTAAAATTACAACAAAAAAAAATTAATGGTTGGCTCTATCCAAGCGACCATCGGTACCACACTGCGGGGGATGCGCGTTGCGACGAGGTCTACAACGAGGTTGTTGTGGTGTGTCTGGTCATTGTGTGTTAAGTTGTGGAGGCGAGTTTTGTTGGGACGGCCTCGGCGTATCATATAGATTTTGCAGCATTTGACCGCAATAGCCGGGAGGTCCACTGTCAACGGCGCTGCCGTAGTCAAGCCCAATGCCCATATTTTCGAAGGATTGTCGGGGAGGTTGGGTGGAGTATGAACGGTATGATTGTCCGAATTCGTACATCGAATTGGGTTGTAAATAGTGTGTTGGTTGTTGTGGGGTGTGGTAGTCAAATAATGGATAATTGGAGGGGAAGTTGGAGGGGTAGCTGGAGGGGTAGTTAGAGAGGGTAGGGTCAAATGAGTTGTCTGGGCTATAGGTGGAGGGGGTAGGCTCAAAAGACGTATTAGGGTTATAATGGTATGGTGGCTGAGGCTGGGACTGTGTGGGTGGCATGTAAGAATGTTGTTGTTGATAGGGGGTATTTGTTGGCATGTATGGGTTTTCGTAAGGCTGATTTTGGGCTTCCCTTGGGTCGACCAAATAGGTTGGCTGGGACAGGAAAGGCTGAGATGTCGTGACAGACCTAAACCAAGTCATATATTGAAGACTTGGCCTAGCCCCGTGTTGAAGCTATAAAGCAGCAAGCAAAAATATTATTTTCGAAAGAATTTCCTCCGGGATTTATCGTCTCCACAGGGATCAGTGTGAAGGAAAGAATGTCGTTCGACAATCTCTACATCTCTAAGCTTGGGTTTGAATGGTTTGGGATAAAAATTCAAAAGGAAAAACATAAAACAAAAAAATAAGTACATTCTTAAGAAATGAGAAAACTCATCAGGAGTTGTATTTCGTTCTACCCATCTGTTGCACCCTAATTTTTGACCATAAGATCTCGCCTCCTTTTTTATTTATTATTTTAATTTATTTTTATTCCTACTTGATGTCTTTATTACTATTATGAGTGCATGTTTTTTTTTTGCAGGCACGTTAATCTCACATGAAGATAACACTCATTATTTCAGTCAAGGATTTAACTAATTGGTTCCTTCATGATTTATTGAGATTAGAGTTTTGAACAGGATTGGCGTGAAAGCTTTTAATATTAAGGATGAACAAGTACTCATTTCGTATCAAGATGTTTCTTTTTAATATACAAAGTCCAACTCATTCAAATTTCAAGAGTTTCCTGGCCTACAAGTGCAAAAAAGGCAAATATAAGTTACTACATATGCTGACAAGAATTGGTCTGTATGGCTTCATGAGAACAATGTCTTATTTTATCTCTTTTATTAAAAAGGGGGGTCGAAGTTTAATTCAAGAAAAGTTTTGATCTTATTCACAAAGAGGGGTTATTACCATTAAACTCAAGCGAGAAATTTCGGATCTTCAGTGCTAATTGTTCGAATAAGGTTTTGAATTGAGGAATTTAAATTGGTTCATTATATAAAGAAAAGCTTCATTCCACATTTGAGATTTGTGCCCAAGTTATATTTCCAAAAGAGGTCTTTCAAGAGTACACAAAAAAATCATCAAAAGAGGTTTTTTCATTTGGCATAATTCAAGAAAGGTTAAATTACATGCAGGTGGTGTAATTACAAAGAATAAATACAAATCTCAAATAGACTTAAAGAACTAGGTAGCAGAAGCTCTGTTGGCAAGAACTTCATGGAATCTGTTGGAAGAGTATTCAAAGTCAAGCATTGATGTGCACATTGTTAAGCAGGGGGAACATCTAGAGTTAGCAATATCAGTCGAACATTACAGCAAAGAGGAAGTGCAAACATTTGACGACGGTGATATATTTCGTTCACTGATGATAGGTGGAACCTTTGATTTATTATTGTCACAGGGAAAGGAGTGCATCCTTGTGATGAAGTCAGACAATGTGGCTACAATCGTTGATCCAACATATTAAATCATTTGATGACAAATACTATTGATTATTGTATGGAGGTGACACCAAGCCATTCATCTACTCCAGACGAATCCTGAAATTGTAAAGAGGTGGAGTAATGAGGTCCAGGAAGCTGTTCAATCAGGAGCAGCTCTTGTACAGTTTCATGCACTGGGTTTGCTACACCAGATACGACAGAATGACCGGCTAGCTGTTAGCAGGCTCGTCAACAGCTTGGCAAGGGGAACTGTCCGCTCACACTTAGATAAGTGCCTGTTGATTCGCTACACAAGTCATGTTATCCTTGAATCAGGAAACAATACACAGTCAGGGGACCGCCCCTTCTGCGATTATCTTGAGAATTGCCTTCATCATGTTTCCCTCGAAAGGTTCCTGCAAAACAATCAAAGTCAGCACAGCAGTCACAAGAACAAGTGCCACAACAACAATTGTTTGTTTTATCAGCAGTAAATCATCTTTCTAGCGTGCGTAAAGTCGGTAAATCAAACATTAGTACGACAAAGAATCACATTACGATTTTGGCCAGAGGAAATTAAAATGTAATTCAGGAAAGAACAGTAAAGAACTCCTACCCGAAACCTGCGCACCAAAACCTTTGACTGCGCCGTATTCCTGACAACGGTTTGGGAACTCAAGACACCTGCGGCTGCGAGAGGATGGGTGTATTACTCGCACTAGCTGCTTGCACATACAGCCCAGACGGGAATCCCGTTGGAGCACCCATAATACCTCATTTTGCAACTTTCCCCTGAAGACAATGCAAGACCACGGTCAAGGCGCATGAACAACCCGAGATGATTCATTATTGATTTAAGGGTAAGACTTACAAGAGGTTTGCAATATTAAGCCAACATTTAGAAGACAGGGCATAAAACGCTTCTCCGTCAGTTTGAACTCAAGTGTTATGACCCGGATGTATCTTCACAACCTGCATGCACGACGAAGAATATGATTATTAGACTTAGAACAACGTACAACAATATTCGTGATGAAGAAAACTCAAGCAAAGTACAACAGACATCAATGTCACAAATAGATCATAAACTACTACTAGCTCCTGTTGTGGTTTCTCTTCTTCAAGAGACCATGAATAATTGCCCGACTTCAGTGACAAATTACTTCTACACTGTTTCTTAAAGATGCTGCTTATGGTGTCGCCGCCTATGTTTATCATGAACTCTCAAACTATATGAGCTGTAAAGACTGGTTCAATGGAGCTTTATCACACAACTTTCTAATGATCACCAAACCTACGCATTATTCATCAAAAAGTTGCAGTAATTTTGAGACAGTGAGTTTCTAAGATTAAAGACAAGACAAAAAGGCCTGTACATTTCACTTTAACCGGATTGTTACAGGGTAAGGACTTATCTGTACGGCTGGCAGCCCGTCAATCCTTCTGCTTACATGTGGAGGAGTTTGTTGGTCTTCTTCCTCTCTGTTGGGACTCATGCTTTGAATTGTTTGAGGAAGTTCAAGAATTGGATTCATAGGTTCAGATTTTGAATTTGATCCCTATCCATATTAGACATGCTAGTCAAATTATTCCATTTGCAAACGAGTTGGTGCAGTTCTTTTCAAAAGGTTTGGGAGGAATCTGCTGGTGAAAGTTGTAACACCCCATTTAAATTATTCAGTCGCTTTGGTATTTTCTGTGATGTGTAGTTGTGTGGTGTCCTTAATTAAGGGTATGAGGTTAGGAGTAAGGGAGAGAGGTGACCTTAGTTGGGGTACTATGGACCTAGATAAAGGAGTAAGTTAATTATGATATCGAGAGCATTATAGTGATTAATATTATTCCAACTATTATTAATAATAATGTTAATGAGATTATCATTATTATTATTATTATTATTATTATTATTATTATTATTATTCATATTAATAATATTATTTGGTGGAATATTATTATTATTCATATTATTACTATTAGTATGAATATTATTATTAGTGGGAGAATATTATTATTATTATTATTATTATTATTATTATTGTTATTATTATTATTATAGGATTTAAATAATAAAATAAGAAATAAGGGATTAAAGGAAATAGAGAAGTTTTTGGGGAAAGAGAATGAGAACACGATAAACTGCCAGAGAAAGGTTTTGGGAGAAAAAGTGAGAAGAAGAACAAGGAGGAAGAGAAGGAGGCTAGGGCTGTCAATCCTTCAAGATTCTTCAACGATTGGGCAATTAATCGAGGTAAGGGGGGAGAATGGATTTCAATATGGGTGAATTAACATGAGAGGGTAGTGAGAGGTCCTTTCTCTCATAGGAATTATGTGTTCTTGAGGATCCTTGAATCCAATTTTCGTAACTTGATTTGTTCTCAAATTTTCTGTTATTGTTGAATACTGTTTGTATGATGTTTTGTGTATCCGAAACCAGAATTAATACGGAATTCGTGTGAGAAATCCTTGATGCTGTCATAGAATACTAGTGAGTAGTAGATCTAGAAATATGAACTTTTAGGGATTTAGGCAAATATGTAGAAATGAATGTGTTATATCGTTATTAGTACGATGCTCTAAGGTTTCCCTAAGGTTTCGAGATTTGGGTTAATTGTGGGAAATAGGGAAGTAATCGTAAGAATTTGAGGTTATGGCCAAATGGCCAAATGATATGTATTATTGAATATTAATATAGGAAAAACTTATGGGAAATTGAACCTTCATGACCAGAACCTTGACGTTGTTATATGTCTGACTCTGAAGAGGTTAAATATTAGATAGTGAGTAATTTTAATGTCGTAAGGTGTAATTGAAGGAAAAATTGTAATATGTTGTCCCTATAGGAATAGGAATATTCAAATGTGAGTAACTCTGAAGTACTCAGAGCAATTGCAGGAAATAGTGTTTTAGGTGTTGCAAATATTGCCAAATGAGCCTAATAAACCATAGAAGTTGTGCAGTTATTGCCGTATAACCTTAGGAATATTTTAGTGATGTTTTGGGTGCTTCGAGTAAGTAATTCGCAAGGATAATTGAGTAAATATCAGTTCCGGAGCGTAACAGCGTCTTTCTGTCCGTCACGACTGTTCATGTTTTCGGTCGAAATTGTTTTGGACGTAACTTTGGATCCGTAAGTCCGTTTTGATCCCCGTTCGAAGCGTTGGAAAGCTAATGAACAGAGCTATAACATAGGATAGATAATGAAATTTTTTTCCCAATATTTTATATCTAATTATGTTTGAGAAGTCAATTGTGTATATGTTTTAGTAACGAATCATGTTCTGGTTCAATGATGTCTTGGTGTTTTGATAGATGTGGGCCAAGATGGTCGAATGTGGACAATCTTGTGCGAGTGTGGTAATTCCCGAGAGGATTACGGTGAGCGGATGGCTCGTGTAGATCAAGATTGATCGTGAATTATGCATGATGTATTACATTGCATAATTGTGTTGACATGCATTTCATATCATGTGTCTTGTGGAGATGGCTAGGTGGGAATCCATGATGGGTGCCTAGTTTCATCCGGACTCCATTGTGGAAGTCGTTGTGGAGATAAGTTGTAGTTCAGAGGAACGTATATACGACTTATCCGGATTTCGACGGGAATCGGGTTCTAATGTGAACCGTATGAGATTGTGTTGGTACCACATGCATTGTGTCGAGTCAGTGTGTCACATTGCTTTATTGTAATTAAATGTGGGCTATGAATGCCAAGTGATTAAGGTGGCACGTGTATGTGCGTTATTTGTACTTATTTTATGTGTGGTGTGTAACTACTCCTTAGCATGTGCATTTCACCGTTTATTTATTGAATGTAGTTCTCACCCCTTTTTGTTGTTGTGTCTGTGCTCTCTTGGGAGTACAGGTGATCAGGTACCTGAGTAGTGCTTGGAGTGTGTTGCTATTTGATCGAGTCTTAGGAGTCGCTCTGATACGTAACATGGGATGATGGGATTTCGTTGTTATTTGACTATTTTATTTGTTTATTGTTACGTATCTTCATTTATTGGACTTATGTTGTATGACCTCGTGTCGAGGAGAATTATATTGGAGAATTGATTTGTATTCTGCTGCTTACTTGAAAACTAAATAATATTGATTATTTTAATGAAATGAAGTGACTTAGTGTGATATCCCACTGTGTTGGAAAACTCTGATGAATTTTAAGAATTATTTTTCTATATTATTATATTACGCGTACGGGGTAAAGTGGGGTGTTACAAAAGTTTGTTGCAAATTCAACTTCTGATTACTTTGTGATTGCACTTGGTTATCAATCACCCATTTGCCACAATGTTCCACTGCCACTTCTAGAGGATGGAATTGATATTATTAGTCCAGATGAACTCAATCTTCTTGAAGATAGTATGCTGTTATATGAGGCCACACATTCTCAAGCTCCATCATCATGCCAATCCTCATCATCTACACATAGAGGGAAATGGTTAGAGATAATACTCTAAAATACGAATTCGTTGGGTCCATCAGAAGGTTGCTCTAGAAAGACCTTGTTAGCCTCAAGAAGGTTCCATTAGACGAATCCCTGATATGGAAGGATAACCGGCATCCAAAACGCGCTTCAGACAAGCGAGATTCTTTCCAATTTGGCTCAACACAAAATCTGGAAATAAAACATAGGAATCCACATCAGTAAACAGCCAGAAATTCACAATAACTCACTCTTTCCAAAATAAGCGCAACATGTTGGAACGAAAGTAGAATGAATTTTAAACGCCTCAGAGACATGCTTAGACAGGCTTCAATTCCTTACCAAAACCAGACCCGACAATATTACCCCCATTCAATTCAAATGTTTTCTGAATTCACTATAAGAAGGAGAGGCATCGAACCTGAAAAAGTCTCCAAGCTCGCGACTCTGTAGCTTCAATAAGCTCCAATTTTAGCTTCAAACCCCAAAACCTGTAAATTGCAACAACAATCAATAATGACCACAAACATTCGACAGCTATAGAGAAATCCCAAAGTAAATCCTAACCACATAAATCGTAAAGATAAGAGCTTATCTTTCATTTCCGGAGCCGCCGCGAAACTACCTCAGAGACCTTAACCCCCTCACCGACCGGCTTCCAACGAGAACCTTCAAAGAGCGTACACCGTAAGTCGATTTATTTGAGCTTTTGATATCTATTTGATATTCTTTGTCCTTTTATGTAGGAAACGAGGAGAAGATTGGAAGAACAACGAAGCCTCGAAGAAGATAGAAAGATGAAGGAGATCTACGAGAGAAGAATGGAAGAGGAAACGGCGAAGGAAGAGAACGTTGGAGAGATTAAGGGAAGGGATCGAGCGAGAGAGGAAAAGAATGGAGGAAGACGACGAACGAAAGAGAAGATGCGAATCGGAAGGGGAATTGGGGCTTCTTTTGGGGATTTAGGGTTTTTACGTAATTTTGTTTAAGCTGTTGTAATTTCATGATCCCACGCACACACACCCATGGTAGTACCATGTACTCTCACACACACAACCATCAGATCTCCAACGGATCTGATCTGGCGCTCCACGTTACCCCTTACCGTATACTTTCGCAAGGCTACCACACCGGATTCTCTCGCCCTACTAAACCATCCCTTTAATCCGTCATTAATCAACCTAATAATCTTTTTTTTTTAAATATAATAATTATCCAATTTATACCATTAATATCTATTTTAATTAATTAACCTTTAATCAACCGTTTTTTATATATAAAAAAATCTTTTTTTAAATTAACCCTTTTAATTAAATCTTCTTTTCTTTAACTCTTTAATTTAATCTATCTAATAATTTTCTTATTCACTTTTTATTTAACTTAGTCATCAATTTTAATAATCCTTTTTTAATAATATTTAACTGGCTCCTTTTCTTAATAAAAATTATTTCACTTACTTTAACTTTTATTTGTTTAAAATCTTTTAATAATAATAACAACAACACAACTTTTATATAAAATTAAACCATTTCATATCTAAATAAATCTTTTAAGAGAAATACAAATGAAAACCATTTATTTAATATATTAAGACCTTTTATTTAAAAACCTGAGAATCTAACTAATTTAAACTTTACCTCATTTCACTAATTTGAATCAAATGCAATTTCACCAATAATTCTCTTAAATTAATCTCACTAAATAACTATAACTTTTTTACAAACCAATTCAAATAATCTAATGTAACTTTTCTTAAAAAATCAATTCAACTCTTTTCTCCAAATCAATCCGCTTAAAATCAATTCAACCTCGCCCAAAAATGAACCAACATCGTAATAAACCAATCTCCCAACTTAATCCAATCGTGCACGCTTTTGCATCCGCACACTCACATTATTCACAATTCACTCTCACACACTTCAGCGCTTTCATGCGTCCGTGTATGCCTTATTTATCTGCCTTTACTTTATTCGCAATTTTACATTTTTCGCATTTTATCTTATCGTATTGCATTCCGTCCAAAGGAAGAACCTACACATGATTCAACAATTGTGCGTATACATCATTTGCATCATATCCCCTATGATCCTTGATCCCATTCAAGTCGATCTCTTAAGATTAGATCCTACCCCATAGGAAGGACCTCTATCTTTTACAACTTAGAATAAACAATTCAACTCAATTCAAACATTCAAACACAGTAGAGAATAAGATGTTAATCATCTTAAGTGGGATAAAACTTCTACCCCATAACAACATAATCAATTTTCCTACAACGTTGTGGCGGTTTAAATCAAAGTAATCTCCCTTAAAATGACAACTTGTCTTTTCTCCTAAAATCAATCAATCAACTACCCTAAACCCGTAGGAACTTTGACCACAGTCAAAGAACTCCTCAAACCCTTTAGGGGAACTACAGATACTCTGATTCCACTCCCGTAAGGATATGTAGGCATAAGATGCGATATCTTATCGAGTATACTTAGAAATAAACCCCTAGGTCTTTAACCTTTAAGCAAATAAACCTTAACAATAAACAAACATAAAACAAGAGGTTCCTGTAGTTTTATAGAAAATTAGGATGCTAGCACCTTCCCTAAGTTTAACCAACCCCGAACCTAAAAATCTCTAACCTTTGCATTTGCATTGCATTGTGGGTATTTCGATCTTTATCCCTTCCTTTGGACAAATCAAGGTTCGGTTGCAAATGAATTAATATTTAAGCTCGTCAATAGCTTGATATCCAAATTTCACCGCGACACCATCATGTACTAAAAAATATACTGATCAAATGCACGCAACCTAATTTGCTCGTCAATATCAGCATGTATCGCTCACAATAGTGCTTATCTCTAACGCAAAGTCGAGAGATCAACCGTACCGTCTCATTATTGATCTCTCACATAACTCGACAACACAGAGCATTAAGAATCGATACCCACATGAATATTAGTCCTAAATCTATCTCTAGCATTTAGAATCTAATAGATGTTCATCTTAGATCGAGTTCGAACAGTATATGTCTATAGCAATCCAAACCCGCTTAGTAAAAAATCAAGATAAGCATCGATAAAGAGTTATAAAAGAGATTTTATACAAAGATCCATAAATATACATACAATCAAAGTAAACTTACATACAAAACCCCAACAAATGAAAAATACATAGAGAGGAAGGAAGAAGAATACAAATCTCACGGTCTGTCAACTCCGATTGAAGTGGATTCGACTCCGGATCGTCAAGATGCACCCTCCAATGTTGTTTCTAAGCTAAATCTACTCAAGAATGTGTTTGATGAAGTTAGGGTAAAAAGTTCCCAAACAACATACCCTAAAAAATGCTGAAAAATCACTTAAATAGACAAAAATGGGTCCCAGTACTCTCTTAGCGAGTGGCCTATCGAACTGTTGTTCGCTTAGCGAACAACCTAGCGAACATGACAGCAAACCATTTCTTGTTTCGACCATAACTCTTGAAACGTAACTCTATTTTACGCGCGGTCGGAAGCGTTGGAAAGCTTATTTAATGCTCTATAAGATAATGATAAAATATCATTGCTCATTTACCTAAAAAAATGAGAAAAAAATCAATTAAACTCAATGAAATTTACGCGACACACAATATATACACTATAATTTAAACTATACAACATATGCACAAAAGTTGAGGTTTATTGGTTGAATCAAGCCAATAAGTGCCAATTATTTACATTCAAAATCAGTACATTTTAGCACTTATCAACTCTCCCCAACATAAACTTGTTTGTCCTCAAACAAGAATTGATCAACTCAAGGAAACAAAAGTAATAAGCAAGCAATCACGATTCAACAAGTTTTGAAAAACAAAAACAAATGTATGGTTCAACATAAAAACGTACATGCAAAGCGAACAATACCACTAAACTATAACGATAACATGAAAACGAAACAACTTCAAAATACAAAACACATGTCAAAAATTCTAAGACAATACAAAGTTCAAAAATGAATCACACCTAGCACACACTTCATCGGTAGATGAAAAAAATACGAGGGACTTAACTCTCACCCAACAATCAAGTCAACAACAAATTAAATTATGCATTCATCAAGAAAAAAGTCATATTGAACAGTATAAAAGGAAAAATCGCAAGGGCTTTAAGGGTTGTAATGTGGCTTGGGTAACAAAAAAATTGTTTTTCTCAAGGTAAAAGAACAAAAACTTGCCTAATCAAATGAGAGTGATCATTTCTCACAATCTCAAGCACTTACAAATTCCAATCACCTTTTTATCTTTTCCAAATTGTTACACCATTACAGGCAACTTATTCGCATAACATTATTTTTTTTTCTTTTTTTTAAATTCTTTTCCTTCTTTTTTTTTTCTTTTTCATTTTTTCTTTTCTTTCTTTTTCAAACTTTTTCTTTTTCTCAACCTCTTAGCAACCAAACTCTTCTCCCCAACTTGAATACAACCACACATAGTGATATGAATGCTCCCAAACTTATTAGGCAAGGGTAAAAACTCAAATAACAAGTCATGGTTATAGTTCAAGAAAACGTATTAGAATCCATACAAAAATGAACTTAACACAAATATGGATTCTAACAAAGGCTCAAAGGGGGTAAGCAAATTCTCACTCACTCACAAGGTAGATTGACTATTTGGTCAAGTGGTTATGCTCAAAATCAAACAAAATTCCTTGATCATTTTAGTGCTATCATACAAATCAACACAAATACAAGATTAAACATAATAAAACCAAGCTAAACAAGAATGTTGGTCTCCTGCATATATTAAACAATGGAAAGCTCCTCATAAAAAGGTTTAGTTCTAAAGTGATTCAAAACTGAACAAGTATGACAAAAGAATGAATTACATAAAAATTGTACAAATGAAAAGTCTCATAATCATGTTATGTTCTAGAAAGCGATAAACGAGTACCTTGCAAAGTACCAACTTCAAACAATATCAAAACCATACATTTGCAAGTTGAAATGATCAAACTTGGAAAATCACAAAATGCATCCTCAAGCTAATCAAAAACAAACCTGAGAGCAAACACAAACATTATTCTAACAACCTAACAAAATTGAATTTAACTAAATAAACATAAAGCTATACAAACTCAAAAACCGTTGGGTTGCCTCCCAAAAAGCGCTTGTTTCATGTCGTTAGCTCGACACCTTTAGTGTTCTTTGCTCGTAACTTCCTCACATATACGTCGATGCTTTGTCAAAGCACCAACCTAAAGAAAGTATCCTAACCAAACACTTGAACAAATGTTACGAGAACAAAATATATACAACACTTAAACAAAAATAATGGAAGACAAAAGCAAAACAAGTATCTATACAAGCATATATATATATAATTATGTGCAAAGCTTAGAAATATAGAAACTATCGTAATGCGACTCAATATCAAAACCAATCCCCGGCAACGGCGCCATTTTGTTGAAGCTGTAAAGCAGCAAGCAAAAATATTATTTTCGGAAGAATTTCCTCCGGGATTCATCGTCTACACAGGGATCAGTGTGAGGGAAATAATGTCGTTCGACAATCTCTACGTCTCTAAGCTTGGGTTTGAATGGTTTGGGATAAAAATTCAAAAGGAAAAACATAAAACCAGAAAATAAGTACATTCTTAAGAAATGAGAAAACTCGTCAGGAGTTGTATTTCGTTCTACCCATCATGTACTAAAAAATATATGGATCAAATGCACGCAACCTAATTTGCTCGTCAATATCATCACGTATCGCTCACAACAGAGCTTATCTCTAACGCAAAGTCGAGAGATCAACCGTACCGTCTCATTGTTGATCTCTCACACAACTCGACAACACGGAGCATTAAGAATCGATACCCACGTGAATATTAGTCCTAAATATATCTCTAGCATTTAGAATCTAATAGATGTTCATCTTAGATCGAGTTCGAACAGTATATGTCTATAGCAATCCAAACCCGCTTAGTAAAAAATCAAGATAAGCATCGATAAAGAGTTGTAAAAGAGATTTTATACAAAGATCCATAAATATACATACAATCAAGGTAAACTTACACACAAAACCCCAACAAATGAAAAATACATAGAGAGGAAGGAAGAAGAATACAAATATCACGGTCTATCAATTCCGATTGAAGTGGATTCGACTCCGGATCGTCAAGATGCACCCTACAATGTTGTTTCTAAGCTAAATCTACTCAAGAATGTGTTGGATGAAGTTGGGATAAAAAGTTCCCAAACAACATACCCTAAAAAATGCTGAAAAATCACTTAAATAGACAAAAATGGGTCCCAGTACTCGCTTAGCGAGTGGCCTAGCGAACTGTTGTTCGCTTAGCGAACAGCCTAACGAACATGACATTAAACCATTTCTTGTTTTGACCATAACTCTTGAACCGTAACTCCGTTTTACGCGCGGTCGGAAGCGTTGGAAAGCTTATTTAATGCTCTATAAGATAAGGACAAAATATCATTGCTCATTTACCTAAAAAAATGAGAAAAAATCAATTAAACTCAATGAAATTTACGCGACACACAATATATACACTATAATTTAAACTATACAACATATGCACAAAAGTTGAGGTTTATTGGTTGAATCAAGCCAATAAGTGCCAATTATTTACACTCAAAATCAGTACATTTTAGCACTTATCAACTCTCCCCAACTTAAACTTGTTTGTCCTCAAACAAGAATTGATCAACTCAAGGAAACAAAAGTAATAAGCAAGCAATCACGATTCAACAAGTATTGAAAAACAAAAACAAATGTATGGTTCAACACAAAAACGTACATGCAAAGCGAAACATACCACTAAACTATAACGATAACTTGAAAACGAAACAACTTCTAAATACAAAACACATGTCAAAAATTCTAAGACAATACAAAGTTCAAAAATGAATCACACCTAGCACACACTTCATCGGTAGATGAAAAAAATACGAGGGACTTAACTCTCACCCAATAATCAAGTCAACAACAAGTTAAATTATGCATTCATCAAGAAAAAACTCATATTGAACAGTATAAAAGCAAAAATCACAAGGGCTTTAAGGGTTGTAATGTGGCTTGGGTAACAAAAAAATTGTTTTTCTCAAGGTAAAAGAACAAAAACTTGCCTAATCAAATGTTAGTGATCGTTTCTCACAATTTCAAGCACTCACAAATTCCAATCACCTTTTTATCTTTTCCAAATTGTTACACCATTCCACGCAACTTATTCGCATAACATTATTTTTTTTTATTTTTTTTCCAATTCTTTTCCTTCTTTTTTTTTCTTTTTCATTTTTTCTTTTCTTTCATTTTCAAACTTTTTCTTTTTCTCAACCTCTTAGCAACCAACCTCTTCTCCCCAACTTGAATACAACCACACATAGTGATATGAATGCTCCCAAACTTATTAGGCAAGGGTAAAAACTCAAATAACAAGTCATGGTTATAGTTCAAGAAAAAGTATTAGAATCCATACAAAAATGAACTTAACACCAATATGGATTCTAACAAAGGCTCAAAGGGGGTAAGCAAATTCTCACTCACTCACAAGGTAGATTGACTATTTGGTCAAGTGGTTATGCTCAAAATCAAACAAAATGCCTTGATCATTTTAGTGCTATCATACAAATCAACACAAATACAAGATTAAACATAATAAAACCGAGTTAAACAAGAATGTTGGTCTCCTGCATATAGTAAACAATGGAAAGCTCCTCACAAAAATGTTTAGTTCTAAAGTGATTCAAAACTGAACAAGTATGACAAAAGAATGAATGACATAAAAATTGTACAAATGAGAAGTCTCATAATCATGCTATGTTCTAGAAAGCGATAAACGAGTACCTTGCAAAGTATCAACTTCAAACAATATCAAAACCATACATTCGCAAGTTGGAATGATCAAACTTGGAAAATCACAAAATGCATCCTCAAGCTAATCAAAAACAAACTTAAGAGCAAAAACAAACGTTATTCTAACAACCTAACAAAATTGAATTTAACTAAATAAACATAAAGCTATACAAACTCAAAAACCGTTGGGTTGCCTCCCAACAAGCGCTTGTTTCATGTCGTTAGCTCGACACCTTTAGTGTTCTCTGCTAGTAACTTCCTCACATATACGTCGATGCTTTGTCAAAGCGCCAACCTAAAGAAAGTGTCCTAACCAAACACTTGAACAAATGTTACGAGAACAAAATATATACAACACTTAAACAAAAATAATGGAAGACAAAAGCAAAACAAGTATCTATACAAGCATATATATATATACAATTATGTGCAAAGCTTAGAAATATAGAAACTATCGCAATGCGACTCAATATCAAAACCAATCCTCGGCAACGGCGCCATTTTGTTGAAGCTGTAAAGCAGCAAGCAAAAATATTATTTTCGGAAGAATTTCCTCCGGGATTCATCGTCTACACAGGGATCAGTGTGAGGGAAATAATGTCGTTCGACAATCTCTACGTCTCTAAGCTTGGGTTTGAATGGTTTGGGATAAAAATTCAAAAGGAAAAACATAAAACAAGAAAATAAGTACATTCTTAAGAAATGAGAAAACTCGTCAGGAGTTGTATTTCATTCTACCCATCATGTACTAAAATATATATGGATCAAATGCACGCAACCTAATTTGCTCGTCAATATCATCACGTATCGCTCACAACAGAGCTTATCTCTAACGCAAAGTCGAGAGATCAACCGTACCGTCTCATTGTTGATCTCTCACACAACTCGACAACACGAAGCATTAAGAATCGATACCCACGTGAATATTAGTCCTAAATCTATCTCTAGCATTTAGAATATAATAGATGTTCATCTTAAATCGAGTTCGAACAGTATAGGTCTATAGCAATCCAAACTCGCTTAGTAAAAAATCAAGATAAGCATCGATAAAGAGTTGTAAAAGAGATTTTATACAAAGATCCATAAATATACATACAATCAAGGTAAACTTACATACAAAACCCCAACAAATGAAAAATACATAGAGAGGAAGGAAGAAGAATACAAATCTCACGGTCTGTCAATTCCGATTGAAGTGGATTCGACTCCGGATCGTCAAGATGCACCCTCCAATGTTGTTTCTAAGCTAAATCTACTCAAGAATGTGTTGGATGAAGTTGGGGTAAAAAGTTCCCAAACAACATACCCTAAAAAATGCTGAAAAATCACTTAAATAGACAAAAATGGGTCCCAGTACTCGCTTAGCGAGTGGCCTAGCGAACTGTTGTTCGCTTAGCGAATAGCCTAGCGAACTGTTGTTCGCTTAGCGAACAGCCTAGCGAACATGACAGCAAACCATTTCTTGTTTCGACCATAACTCTTGAACCGTAACTCCGTTTTACGCGCGGTCGGAAGCGTTGGAAAGCTTATTTAATGCTCTATAAGATAAGGACAAAATATCATTGCTCATTTACCTAAAAAATGAGAAAAAATCAATTAAAATCAATGAAATTTACGCGACACACAATATATACACTATAATTTAAACTATACAACATATGCACAAAAGTTGAGGTTTATTGGTTGAATCAAGCCAATAAATGCCAATTATCTACACTCAAAATCAGTACATTTTAGCACTTATCAACTTTCCCCAACTTAAACTTGTTTGTCCTCAAACAAGAATTGATCAACTCAAGAAAACAAAAGTAATAAGCAAGCAATCACGATTCAACAAGTTTTAAAAAACAAAAACCAATGTATGGTTCAACACAAAAACGTACATGCAAAGCGAAACATACCACTAAACTATAACGATAACTTGAAAACGAAACAACTTCTAAATACAAAACACATGTCAAAAATTCTAAGACAATACAAAGTTCAAAAATGAATCACACCTAGCACACACTTCATCGGTAGATGAAAAAAATACGAGGGACTTAACTCTCACCCAATAATCAAGTCAACAACAAGTTAAATTATGCATTCATCAAGAAAAAACTCATATTGAACAGTATAAAAGCAAAAATCACAAGGGCTTTAAGGGTTGTAATGTGGCTTGGGTAACAAAAAAATTGTTTTTATCAAGGTAAAAGAACAAAAACTTGCCTAATCAAATGTTAGTGATCATTTCTTACAATCTCAAGCACTCACAAATTCCAATCACCTTTTTATCTTTTCCGAATTGTTACACCATTCCACGCAACTTATTCGCATAACATTATTTTTTTTCTTTTTTTTTCAATTCTTTTCCTTCTTTTTTTTTCTTTTTCATTTTTTCTTTTCTTTCATTTTCAAACTTTTTCTTTTTCTCAACCTCTTAGCAACCAACCTCTTCTCCCCAACTTGAATACAACCACACATAGTGATATGAATGCTCCCAAATTTATTAGGCAAGGGTAAAAACTCAAATAACAAGTCATGGTTATAGTTCAAGAAAAAGTATTATAATCCATACAAAAATGAACTTAACACCAATATGGATTCTAACAAAGGCTCAAAGGGGGTAAGCAAATTCTCACTCACTCACAAGGTAGATTGACTATTTGGTCAAGTGGTTATGCTCAAAATCAAACAAAATGCCTTGATCATTTTAGTGCTATCATACAAATCAACACAAATACAAGATTAAACATAATAACACCGAGTTAAACAAGAATATTGGTCTCCTGCATATAGTAAACAATGGAAAGCTCCTCACAAAAATGTTTAGTTCTAAAGTGATTCAAAACTGAACAAGTATGACAAAAGAATGAATGACATAAAAATTGTACAAATGAGAAGTCTCATAATCATGATATGTTCTAGAAAGCGATAAACGAGTACCTTGCAAAGTACCAACTTCAAACAATATCAAAACCATACATTCGCAAGTTGAAATGATCAAACTTGGAAAATCACAAAATGCATCCTCAAGCTAATCAAAAACAAACTTGAGAGCAAACACAAACATTATTCTAACAACCTAACAAAATTGAATTAAACTAAATAAACATAAAGCTATACAACTCAAAAACCGTTGGGTTGCCTCCCAACAAGCGCTTGTTTCATGTCGTTAGCTCGACACCTTTAGTGTTCTTTGCTAGTAACTTCCTCACATATACGTCGATGCTTTGTCAAAGCGCCAACCTAAAGAAAGTGTCCTAACCAAACACTTGAACAAATGTTACGAGAACAAAATATATACAACACTTAAACAAAAATAATGGAAGACAAAAGCAAAACAAGTATCTATACAAGCATATATATACAATTATGTGCAAAGCTTAGAAATATAGAAACTATCGCAATGCGACTCAATATCAAAACTAATCCCCGGCAACGGCGCCATTTTGTTGAAGTTGTAAAGCAGCAAGCAAAAATATTATTTTCGGAAGAATTTCCTCCGGGATTTATCGTCTACACAGGGATCAGTGTGAGGGAAATAATGTCGTTCGACAATCTCTACATCTCTAAGCTTGGGTTTCAATGGTTTGGGATAAAAATTCAAAAGGAAAAACATAAAAGAAGAAAATAAGTACATTCTTAAGAAATGAGAAAACTCGTCAGGAGTTGTATTTCGTTCTACCCATCATGTACTAAAAAATATATGGATCAAATGCACGCAACCTAATTTGCTCGTCAATATCATCACGTATCGCTCACAACAGAGCTTATCTCTAACGCAAAGTCGAGAGATCCACCGTACCGTCTCATTGTTGATCTCTCACACAACTCGACACCACGGAGCATTAAGAATCGATACCCACGTGAATATTAGTCCTAAATCTATCTCTAGCATTTAGAATCTAATAGATGTTCATCTTAGATCGAGTTCGAACAGTATATGTCTATAGCAATCCAAACCCGCTTAGTAAAAAATCAAGATAAGCATCGATAAAGAGTTGTAAAAGAGATTTTATACAAAGATCAATAAATTTATACATACAATCAAGGTAAACTTACATACAAAACCCCAACAAATGAAAAATACATAGAGAGGAAGGAAGAAGAATACAAATCTCACGGTCTGTCAACTCCGATTGAATTGGATTCGACTCCGGATCGTCAAGATGCACCCTCCAATGTTGTTTCTAAGCTAAATCTACTTAAGAATGTGTTGGATGAAGTTGGGGTAAAAATTCCCAAACAACATACCCTAAAAAATGCTGAAAAATCACTTAAATAGACAAAAATGGGTCCCAGTACTCGCTTAGCGAGTGGCCTAGCGAACTGTTGTTCGCTTAGCGAATAGCCTAGCGAACTGTTGTTCGCTTAGCGAACAGCCTAGCGAACATGACAGCAAACCATTTCTTGTTTCGACCATAACTCTTGAACCGTAACTCCGTTTTACGCGTGGTCGGAAGTGTTGGAAAGCTTATTTAATGCTCTATAAGATAAGGACAAAATATCATTGCTCATTTACCTAAAAAAATGAGAAAAAATCAATTAAACTCAATGAAATTTACGCGACACACAATATATACACTATAATTTAAACTATACAACATATGCACAAAATTTGAGGTTTATTGGTTGAATTAAGCCAATAAGTGCCAATTATTTACACTCAAAATCAGTACATTTTAGCACTTATCAACTCTCCCCAACTTAAACTTGTTTGTCCTCAAACAAGAATTGATCAACTCAAGGAAACAAAAGTAATAAGCAAGCAATCACGATTCAACAAGTTTTGAAAAACAAAAACAAATGTATGGTTCAACACAAAAACGTACATGCAAAGCGAAACATACCACTAAACTATAAAGATAACATGAAAACGGAATAACTTCTAAATACAAAACACATGTCAAAAATTCTAAGACAATACAAAGTTCAAAAATGAATCACACCTAGCACACACTTCATCGGTAGATGAAAAAATACGAGGGACTTAACTCTCACCCAATAATCAAGTCAACAACAAGTTAAATTATGCATTCATCACGAAAAAAAATCATATTGAACAGTATAAAAGCAAAAATCACAAGGGCTTTAAGGGTTGTAATGTGGCTTGGGTAATAAAAAAAATGTTTTTCTCAAGGTAAAAGAACAAAAACTTGCCTAATAAAATGTTAGTGATCATTTCTCACAATCTCAAGCACTCACAAATTCCAATCACCTTTTTATCTTTTCCAAATTGTTAAACCATTCCACGCAACTTATTCGCATAACATTCTTTTTTTTTTCAATTCTTTTCCTTCTTTTTTTTTTCTTTTTCATTTTTTCTTTTCTTTCTTTTTCAATCTTTTTCTTTTTCTCAACCTCTTAGCAACCAACCTCTTCTCCCCAACTTGAATACAACCACACATAGTGATATGAATTTTCCCAAACTTATTAGGTAAGGGTAAAAACTCAAATAACAAGTCATGGTTATAGTTCAAGAAAAAGTATTAGAATCCATACAAAAATGAACTTAACATCAATATGGATTCTAACAAAGGCTCAAAGGGGGTAAACAAATTCTCACTCACTCACAAGGTAGATTGACTATTTGGTCAAGTGGTTATGCTCAAAATCAAACAAAATGCCTTGATCATTTTAGTGCTATCATACAAATCAACACAAATACAAGATTAAACATAATAAAACCGAGTTAAACAAGAATGTTGGTCTCTTGCATATAGTAAACAATGGAAAGCTCCTCACAAAAATGTTTAGTTCTAAAGTGATTCAAAACTGAACAAGTATGACAAAAGAATGAATGACATAAAAATTGTACAAATGAGAAGTCTCATAATCATGCTATGTTCTAGAAAGCGATAAACGAGTACCTTGCAAAGTACCAACTTCAAACAATATCAAAACCATACATTCGCAAGTTGAAATGATCAAACTTGGAAAATCACAAAATGCATCCTTAAGCTAATCAAAAACAAACTTGAGAGCAAACACAAACATTATTCTAACAACCTAACAAAATTGAATTAAACTAAATAAACATAAAGCTATACAAACTCAAAAACCGTTGGGTTGCCTCCCAACAAGCGCTTGTTTCATGTCGTTAGCTCGACACCTTTAGTGTTCTTTGCTAGTAACTTCCTCACATATACGTCGATGCTTTGTCAAAGCGCCAACCTAAAGAAAGTGTCCTAACCAAACACTTGAACAAATGTTACGAGAACAAAATATATACAACACTTAAACAAACATAATGGAAGACAAAAGCAAAACAAGTATCTATACAAGCATATATATACAATTATGTGCAAAGCTTAGAAATATAGAAACTATCGCAATGCGACTCAATATCAAAACCAATCCCCGACAACGACGCCATTTTGTTGAAGCTGTAAACCAGCAAGCAAAAATATTATTTTCGAAAGAATTTCCTCCGGGATTTATCGTCTACACAGGGATCAGTGTGAGGGAAATAATGCCGTTCGACAATATCTACGTCTCTAAGCTTGGGTTTGAATGGTTTGGGATAAAAATTCAAAAGGAAAAACATAAAACAAGAAAATAAGTACATTCTTAAGAAATGAGAAAACTCGTCAGGAGTTGTATTTCGTTCTACCCATCACGTACTAAAAAAATATATGGATCAAATGCACGCAACCTAATTTGCTCGTGAATATCATCACGTATCGCTCACAACAGAGCTTATCTCTAACGCAAAGTCGAGAGATCAACTGTACCGTCTCATTGTTGATCTCTCACACAACTCGACAACACGGAGCATTAAGAATCGATACCCACGTGAATATTAGTCCTAAATCTATCTCTAGCATTTAGAATCTAATAGATGTTCATCTTAGATCGAGTTCGAACAGTATATGTCTATAGCAATCCAAACCCGCTTAGTAAAAAATCAAGATAAGCATCGATAAAGAGTTGTAAAAGAGATTTTATACAAAGATCCATAAATATACATACAATCAAGGTAAACTTACATACAAAACCCCAACAAATGAAAAATACATAGAGAGGAAGGAAGAAGAATACAAATATCACGGTCTGTCAACTCCGATTGAAGTGGATTCGACTCCGGATCGTGAAGATGCACCCTCCAATGATGTTTCTAAGCTAAATCTACTCAAGAATGTGTTGGATGAAGTTGGGGTAAAAAGTTCCCAAACAACATACCCTAAAAAATGCTGAAAAATCACTTAAATAGACAAAAATGGGTCCCAGTACTCGCTTAGCGAGTGGCCTAGCGAACTGTTGTTTGCTTAGCGAACAGCCTAGCGAACATGACAGCAAACCATTTCTTGTTTCGACCATAACTCTTGAACCGTAACTCCATTTTATGCGCGGTCGAAAGCGCTGGAAAGCTTATTTAATGCTCTATAAGATAAGGACAAAATATCATTGCTCATTTACATAAAAAAATGAGAAAAAATCAATTAAACTCAATGAAATTTACGCGACACACAATATATACACTATAATTTAAACTATACAACATATGCACAAAAGTTGAGGTTTATTGGTTGAATTAAGCCAATAAGTGCCAATTATTTACACTCAAAATCAGTACATTTTAGCACTTATCAACTCTCCCCAACTTAAACTTGTTTGTCCTCAAACAAGAATTGATCAACTCAAGGAAACAAAAGTAATAAGCAAGCAATCACGATTCAACAAGTTTTGAAAAACAAAAACAAATGTATGGTTCAACATAAAAACGTACATGCAAAGCGAAACATACCACTAAATTATAAAGATAACATGAAAACGAAACAACTTCGAAATACAAAACACATGTCAAAAATTCTAAGACAATACAAAGTTCAAAAATGAATCACACCTAGCACACACTTCATCGGTAGATGAAAAAATATGAGGGACTTAACTCTCACCCAATAATCAAGTCAACAACAAGTTAAATTATGCATTCATCACGAAAAAATCATATTGAACAGTATAAAAGCAAAAATCACAAGGGTTTTAAGGGTTGTAATGTGGCTTGGGTAATAAAAAAAATGTTTTTCTCAAGGTAAAAGAACAAAAACTTGCCTAATAAAATGTTAGTGATCATTTCTCACAATCTCAAGCACTCACAAATTCCAATCACATTTTTATCTTTTCCATATTGTTAAACCATTCCATGCAACTTATTCGCATAACATTATTTTTTTTCTTTTTTTTTTCAATTCTTTTCCTTCTTTTTTTTTTCTTTTTCATTTTTTCTTTTCTTTCTTTTTCAATCTTTTTCTTTTTCTCAACCTCTTAGCAACCAACCTCTTCTCCCCAACTTGAATACAACCACACATAGTGATATGAATGCTCCCAAACTTATTAGGCAAGGGTAAAAACTCAAATAACAAGTCATGGTTATAGTTCAAGAAAAAGTACTAGAATCCATACAAAAATGAACTTAACACCAATATTGATTCTAACAAAGGCTCAAAGGGGGTAAACAAATTCTCACTCACTCACAAGGTAGATTGACTATTTGGTCAAGTGGTTATGCTCAAAATCAAACAAAATGCCTTGATCATTTTAGTGCTATCATACGAATCAACACAAATACAAGATTAAACATAATAAAACCGAGTTAAACAAGAATGTTGGTCTCTTGCATATAGTAAACAATGGAAAGCTCCTCACAAAAATGTTTAGTTCTAAAGTGATTCAAAACTGAACAAGTATGACAAAAGAATGAATGACATAAAAATTGTACAAATGAGAAGTCTCATAATCATGCTATGTTCTAGAAAGCGATAAACGAGTACCTTGCAAAGTACCAACTTCAAACAATATCAAAACCATACATTCGCAAGTTGAAATGATCAAACTTGGAAAATCACAAAATGCATCCTCAAGCTAATCAAAAACAAACTTGAGAGCAAACACAAACATTATTCTAACAACCTAACAAAATTGAATTAAACTAAATAAACATAAAGCTATACAAACTCAAAAACCGTTGGGTTGCCTCCCAACAAGCGCTTGTTTCATGTCGTTAGCTCGACACCTTTAGTGTTCTTTGCTAGTAACTTCCTCACATATACGTCGACGCTTTGTCAAAGCGCCAACCTTAAGAAAGTGTCCTAACCAAACACTTGAACAAATGTTACGAGAACAAAATATATACAACACTTAAACAAACATAATGGAAAACAAAAGCAAAACAAGTATCTATACAAGCATATATATACAATTATGTGCAAAGCTTAGAAATATAGAAACTATCGCAATGCGACTCAATATCAAAACCAATCCCCGACAACGACGCCATTTTGTTGAAGCTGTAAAGCAGCAAGCAAAAATATTATTTTCGAAAGAATTTCCTCCGGGATTTATCGTCTACACGGGGATCAGTGTGAGGGAAATAATGTCGTTCGACAATCTCTATGTCTCTAAGCTTGGGTTTGAATAGTTTGGGATAAAAATTCAAAAGGAAAAACATAAAACAAGAAAATAAGTACATTCTTAAGAAATGAGAAAACTCGTCAGGAGTTGTATTTCGTTCTACCCATCATGTACTAAAAAAATATATGGATCAAATGCACGCAACCTAATTTGCTCGTCAATATCATCACGTATCGCTCACAACAGAGCTTATCTCTAACGCAAAGTCGAGAGATCAACTGTACCGTCTCATTGTTGATCTCTCACACGACTCGATAACACGGAGCATTAAGAATCGATACCCACGTGAATATTAGTCCTAAATCTATCTCTAGCATTTAGAATCTAATAGATGTTCATCTTAGATCGAGTTCGAACAGTATATGTCTATAACAATCCAATCCTGCTAAGTAAAAAATCAAGATAAGCATCGATAAAGAGTTGTAAAAGAGATTTTATACAAAGATCAATAAATGTATACATACAATCAAGGTAAACTTACATACAAAACCCCAACAAATGAAAAATACATAGAGAGGAAGGAAGAAGAATACAAATCTCACGGCCTGTCAACTCCGATTGAATTGGATTCGACTCCGGATCGTCAAGATGCACCCTCCAATGTTGTTTCTAAGCTAAATCTACTCAAGAATGTGTTGGATGAAGTTGGGGTAAAAATTCCCAAACAACATACCCTAAAAAATGCTGAAAAATCACTTAAATAGACAAAAATGGGTCCCAGTACTCGCTTAGCGAGTGGCCTAGCGAACTGTTGTTCGCTTAGCGAATAGCCTAGCGAACTGTTGTTCGCTTAGCGAACAGCCTAGCGAACATGACAGCAAACCATTTCTTGTTTCGACCATAACTCTTGAACCGTAACTCCGTTTTACGCGTGGTCGGAAGTGTTGGAAAGCTTATTTAATGCTCTATAAGATAAGGACAAAATATCATTGCTCATTTACCTAAAAAAATGAGAAAAAATCAATTAAACTCAATGAAATTTACGCGACACACAATATATACACTATAATTTAAACTATACAACATATGCACAAAATTTGAGGTTTATTGGTTGAATTAAGCCAATAAGTGCCAATTATTTACACTCAAAATCAGTACATTTTAGCACTTATCAACTCTCCCCAACTTAAACTTGTTTGTCCTCAAACAAGAATTGATCAACTCAAGGAAACAAAAGTAATAAGCAAGCAATCACGATTCAACAAGTTTTGAAAAACAAAAACAAATGTATGGTTCAACACAAAAACGTACATGCAAAGCGAAACATACCACTAAACTATAAAGATAACATGAAAACGAAACAACTTCTAAATACAAAACACATGTCAAAAATTCTAAGACAATACAAAGTTCAAAAATGAATCACACCTAGCACACACTTCATCGGTAGATGAAAAAATACGAGGGACTTAACTCTCACCCAATAATCAAGTCAACAACAAGGTAAATTATGCATTCATCACGAAAAAAAGCATATTGAACAGTATAAAAGCAAAAATCACAAGGGCTTTAAGGGTTGTAATGTGGCTTGGGTAATAAAAAAAATGTCATTCTCAAGGTAAAAGAACAAAAACTTGCCTAATAAAATGTTAGTGATCATTTCTCACAATCTCAAGCACTCACAAATTCCAATCACCTTTTTATCTTTTCCAAATTGTTAAACCATTCCACGCAACTTATTCGCATAACATTCTTTTTTTTTCTTTTTTTTTTCAATTCTTTTCCTTCTTTTTTTTTTCTTTTTCTTTTTTTCTTTTCTTTCTTTTTCAATCTTTTTCTTTTTCTCAACCTCTTAGCAACCAACCTCTTCTCCCCAACTTGAATACAACCACACATAGTGATATGAATGCTCCCAAACTTATTAGGTAAGGGTAAAAACTCAAATAACAAGTCATGGTTATAGTTCAAGAAAAAGTATTAGAATCCATACAAAAATGAACTTAACACCAATATGGATTCTAACAAAGGCTCAAAGGGGGTAAACAAATTCTCACTCACTCACAAGGTAGATTGACTATTTGGTCAAGTGGTTATGCTCAAAATCAAACAAAATGCCTTGATCATTTTAGTGTTATCATACAAATCAACAAAAATACAAGATTAAACATAATAAAACCGAGTTAAACAAGAATGTTGGTCTCTTGCATATAGTAAACAATGGAAAGCTCCTCACAAAAATGTTTAGTTCTAAAGTGATTCAAAACTGAACAAGTATGACAAAAGAATGAATGACATAAAAATTGTACAAAAGAGAAGTCTCATAATCATGCTATGTTCTAGAAAGCGATAAACGAGTACCTTGCAAAGTACCAACTTCAAACAATATCAAAACCATACATTCGCAAGTTGAAATGATCAAACTTGGAAAATCACAAAATGCATCCTTAAGCTAATCAAAAACAAACTTGAGAGCAAACACAAACATTATTCTAACAACCTAACAAAATTGAATTAAACTAAATAAACATAAAGCTATACAAACTCAAAAACCGTTGGGTTGCCTCCCAACAAGCGCTTGTTTCATGTCGTTAGCTCGACACCTTTAGTGTTCTTTGCTAGTAACTTCCTCACATATACGTCGATGCTTTGTCAAAGCGCCAACCTAAAGAAAGTGTCCTAACCAAACACTTGAACAAATGTTACGAGAACAAAATATATACAACACTTAAACAAACATAATGGAAGACAAAAGCAAAACAAGTATCTATACAAGCATATATATACAATTATGTGCAAAGCTTAGAAATATAGAAACTATCGCAATGCGACTCAATATCAAAACCAATCCCCGGCAACGACGCCATTGTGTTGAAGCTGTAAAGCAGCAAGCAAAAATATTATTTTCGAAAGAATTTCCTCCGGGATTTATCGTCTACACAGGGATCAGTGTGAGGGAAATAATGCCGTTCGACAATCTCTACGTCTCTAAGCTTGGGTTTGAATGGTTTGGGATAAAAATTCAAAAGGAAAAACATAAAACAAGAAAATAAGTACATTCTTAAGAAATGAGAAAACTCGTCAGGAGTTGTATTTCGTTCTACCCATCATGTACTAAAAAAATATATGGATCAAATGCACGCAACCTAATTTGCTCGTCAATATCATCACGTATCGCTCACAACAGAGCTTATCTCTAACGCAAAGTCGAGAGATCAACTGTAGCGTCTCATTGTTGATCTCTCACACAACTCGACAACACGGAGCATTAAGAATCGATACCCACGTGAATATTAGTCCTACATCTATCTCTAGCATTTAGAATCTAATAGATGTTCATCTTAGATCGAGTTCGAACAGTATATGTCTATAGCAATCCAAACCCGCTTAGTAAAAAATCAAGATAAGCATCGATAAAGAGTTGTAAAAGAGATTTTATACAAAGATCCATAAATATACATACAATCAAGGTAAACTTACATACAAAACCCCAACATATGAAAAATACATAGAGAGGAAGGAAGAAGAATACAAATCTCACGGTCTGTCAACTCCGATTGAAGTGGATTCGACTCCGGATCGTCAAGATGCACCCTCCAATGTTGTTTCTAAGCTAAATCTACTCAAGAATGTGTTGGATGAAGTTGGGGTAAAAAGTTCCCAAACAACATACCCTAAAAAATGCTGAAAAATCACTTAAATAGACAAAAATGGGTCCCAGTACTCGCTTAGCGAGTGGCCTAGCGAACAGTTGTTCGCTTTGCGAACATGACAGCAAACCATTTCTTGTTTCGACCATAACTCTTGAACCGTAACTCCGTTTTATGCGCGGTCGAAAGCGCTGGAAAGCTTATTTAATGCTCTATAAGATAAGGACAAAATATCATTGCTCATTTACCTAAAAAAATGAGAAAAAATCAATTAAACTCAATGAAATTTACGCGACACACAATATATACACTATAATTTAAACTATACAACATATGCACAAAAGTTGAAGTTTATTGGTTGAATTAAGCCAATAAGTGCCAATTATTTACACTCAAAATCAGTACATTTTAGCACTTATCAACTCTCCCCAACTTAAACTTGTTTGTCCTCAAACAAGAATTGATCAACTCTAGGAAACAAAAGTAATAAGCAAGCAATCACGATTCAACAAGTTTTGAAAAACAAAAATAAATGTATGGTTCAACATAAAAACGTACATGCAAAGCGAAACATACCACTAAATTATAAAGATAACATGAAAACGAAACAACTTCGAAATACAAAACACATGTCAAAAATTCTAAGACAATACAAAGTTCAAAAATGAATCACACCTAGCACACACTTCATCGGTAGATGAAAAAATACGAGGGACTTAACTCTCACCCAATAATCAAGTCAACAACAAGTTAAATTATGCATTCATCACGAAAAAATCATATTGAACAGTATAAAAGCAAAAATCACAAGGGTTTTAAGGGTTGTAATGTGGCTTGGGTAATAAAAAAAATGTTTTTCTCAAGGTAAAAGAACAAAAACTTGCCTAATAAAATGTTAGTGATCATTTCTCACAATCTCAAGCACTCACAAATTCCAATCACATTTTTATCTTTTCCATATTGTTAAACCATTCCATGCAACTTATGCGCATAACATTATTTTTTTTTCTTTTTTTTTTCAATTCTTTTCCTTCTTTTTTTTTTCTTTTTCATTTTTTCTTTTCTTTCTTTTTCAATCTTTTTCTTTTTCTCAACCTCTTAGCAACCAACCTCTTCTCCCCAACTTGAATACAACCACACATAGTGATATGAATGCTCCCAAACTTATTAGGCAAGGGTAAAAACTCAAATAACAAGTCATGGTTATAGTTCAAGAAAAAGTACTAGAATCCATACAAAAATGAACTTAACACCAATATGGATTCTAACAAAGGCTCAAAGGGGGTAAACAAATTCTCACTCACTCACAAGGTAGATTGACTATTTGGTCAAGTGGTTATGCTCAAAATCAAACAAAATGCCTTGATCATTTTAGTGCTATCATACGAATCAACACAAATACAAGATTAAACATAATAAAACCGAGTTAAACAAGAATGTTGGTCTCTTGCATATAGTAAACAATGGAAAGCTCCTCACAAAAATGTTTAGTTCTAAAGTGATTCAAAACTGAACAAGTATGACAAAAGAATGAATGACATAAAAATTGTACAAATGAGAAGTCTCATAATCATGCTATGTTCTAGAAAGCGATAAACGAGTACCTTGCAAAGTACCAACTTCAAACAATATCAAAACCATACATTCGCAAGTTGAAATGATCAAACTTGGAAAATCATAAAATGCATCCTCAAGCTAATCAAAAACAAACTTGAGAGCAAACACAAACATTATTCTAACAACCTAACAAAATTGAATTAAACTAAATAAACATAAAGCTATACAATCTCAAAAACCGTTGGGTTGCCTCCCAACAAGCGCTTGTTTCATGTCGTTAGCTCGACACCTTTAGTGTTCTTTGCTAGTAACTTCCTCACATATACGTCGATGCTTTGTCAAAGCGCCAACCTAAAGAAAGTGTCCTAACCAAACACTTGAACAAATGTTACGAGAACAAAATATATACAACACTTAAACAAACATAATGGAAGATAAAAGCAAAACAAGTATCTATACAAGCATATATATACAATTATGTGCAAAGCTTAGAAATATAGAAACTATCGCAATGCGACTCAATATCAAAACCAATCCCCGACAACGACGCCATTTTGTTGAAGCTGTAAAGGAGCAAGCAAAAATATTATTTTCGAAAGAATTTCCTCCGGGATTTATCGTCTACACAGGGATCAGTGTGAGGGAAATAATGCCGTTCGACAATCTCTACGTCTCTAAGCTTGGGTTTGAATGGTTTGGGATAAAAATTCAAAAGGAAAAACATTAAACAAGAAAATAAGTACATCCTTAAGAAATGAGAAAACTCGTCAGGAGTTGTATTTCGTTCTACCCATCACGTACTAAAAAAATATATGGATCAAATGCACGCAACCTAATTTGCTCGTGAATATCATCACGTATCGCTCACAACAGAGCTTATCTCTAACGCAAAATCGAGAGATCAACTGTACCGTCTCATTGTTGATCTCTCACACAACTCGACAACACGGAGCATTAAGAATCGATACCCACGTGAATATTAGTCCTAAATCTATCTCTAGCATTTAGAATCTAATAGATGTTCATCTTAGATCGAGTTCGAACAGTATATGTCTATAGCAATCCAAACCCGCTTAGTAAAAAATCAAGATAAGCATCGATAAAGAGTTGTAAAAGAGATTTTATACAAAGATCCATAAATATACATACAATCAAGGTAAACTTACATACAAAACCCCAACAAATGAAAAATACATAGAGAGGAAGGAAGAAGAATACAAATATCACGGTCTGTCAACTCCGATTGAAGTGGATTCGACTCCGGATCGTGAAGATGCACCCTCCAATGATGTTTCTAAGCTAAATCTACTCAAGAATGTGTTGGATGAAGTTGGGGTAAAAAGTTCCCAAACAACATACCCTAAAAAATGCTGAAAAATCACTTAAATAGACAAAAATGGGTCCCAGTACTCGCTTAGCGAGTGGCCTAGCGAACTGTTGTTCGCTTAGCGAACAGCCTAGCGAACATGACAGCAAACCATTTCTTGTTTCGACCATAACTCTTGAACCGTAACTCCGTTTTATGCGCGGTCGGAAGCGCTGGAAAGCTTATTTAATGCTCTATAAGATAAGGACAAAATATCATTGCTCATTTACCAGAAAAAATCAATTAAACTCAATGAAATTTACACGACACACAATATATACACTATAATTTAAACTATACAACATATGCACAAAAGTTGAGGTTTATTGGTTGAATCAAGCCAATAAGTGCCAATTATTTACACTCAAAATCAATACATTTTAGCACTTATCAACTCTCCCAATATTAAACTTGTTTGTCCTCAAACAAGAATTGATCAACTCAAGCAAACAAAAGTAATAAGCAAGCAATCACGATTCAACAAGTTTTGAAAAACAAAAACAAATGTATGGTTCAACACAAAAACGTACATGCAAAGCGAAACATACCACTAAACTATAACGATAACTTGAAAACGAAACAACTTCTAAATACAAAACACATGTCAAAAATTCTAAGACAATACAAAGTTCAAAAATGAATCACACCTAGCACACACTTCATCGGTAGATGAAAAAAATACGAGGGACTTAACTCTCACCCAATAATCAAGTCAACAACAAGTTAAATTATGCATTCATCAAGAAAAAAATCATATTGAACAGTATAAAAGCAAAAATCACAAGGGCTTTAAGGGTTGTAATGTGGCTTGGGTAACAAAAAAAATGTTTTTCTCAAGGTAAAAGAACAAAAACTTGCCTAATAAAATGTTAGTGATCATTTCTCACAATCTCAAGCACTCACCAATCACCTTTTTATCTTTTCCAAATTGTTAAACCATTCCACGCAACTTATTCGCATAACATTACTTTTTTTTCTTTTTTTTTTCAGTTCTTTTCCTTCTTTTTTTTTTCTTTTTCATTTTTTCTTTTCTTTCTTTTTCAATCTTTTTCTTTTTCTCAACCTCTTAGCCACCAACCTCTTCTCTCCAACTTGAATACAACCACACAAGTCATGGTTATAGTTCAAGAAAAAGTATTAGAATCCATACAAAAATGAACTTAACACCAATATGGATTCTAACAAAGGCTCAAAGGGGGTAAGCAAATTCTCACTCACTCACAAGGTAGATTGACTATTTGGTCAAGTGGTTATGCTCAAAATCAAACAAAATGCCTTGATCATTTTAGTGCTATCATACAAATCAACACAAATACAAGATTAAACATAATAAAACCGAGTTAAACAAGAATGTTGGTCTCTTGCATATAGTAAACAATGGAAAGCTCCTCACAAAAATGTTTAGTTCTAAAGTGATTCAAAACTGAACAAGTATGACAAAAGAATGAATGACATAAAAATTGTACAAATGAGAAGTCTCATAATCATGCTATGTTCTAGAAAGCGATAAACGAGTACCTTGCAAAGTACCAACTTCAAACAATATCAAAATCATACATTCGCAAGTTGAAATGATCAAACTTGGAAAATCACAAAATGCATCCTCAAGCTAATCAAAAACAAACTTGAGAGCAAACACAAACATTATTCTAACAACCTAACAAAATTGAATTAAACTAAATAAACATAAATCTATACAAACTCAAAAACCGTTGGGTTGCCTCCCAACAAGCGCTTGTTTCATGTCGTTAGCTCGACACCTTTAGTGTTCTTTGCTAGTAACTTCCTCACATATACGTCGATGCTTTGTCAAAGCGCCAACCTAAAGAAAGTGTCCTAACCAAACACTTGAACAAATGTTACGAGAACAAAATATATACAACACTTAAACAAACATAATGGAAGACAAAAGCAAAACAAGTATCTATACAAGCATATATATACAATTATGTGCAAAGCTTAGAAATATAGAAACTATCGCAATGCGACTCAATATCAAAACCAATCCCCGGCAACGACGCCATTTTGTTGAAGCTGTAAAGCAGCAAGCAAAAATATTATTTTCGAAAGAATTTCCTCCGGGATTTATCGTCTACACAGGGATCAGTGTGAGGGAAATAATGCCGTTCGACAATCTCTACGTCTCTAAGCTTGGGTTTGAATGGTTTGGGATAAAAATTCAAAAGGAAAAACATAAAACAAGAAAATAAGTACATTCTTAAGAAATGAGAAAACTCGTCAGTAGTTGTATTTCGTTCTACCCATCATGTACTAAAAAAATATATGGATCAAATGCACGCAACCTAATTTGCTCGTCAATATCATCACGTATCGCTCACAACAGAGCTTATCTCTAACGCAAAGTCGAGAGATCAACTCTACCGTCTCATTGTTGATCTCTCACACAACTCGACAACACGGAGCATTAAGAATCGATAACCACGTGAATATTAGTCCTAAATCTATCTCTAGCATTTAGAATCTAATAGATGTTCATCTTAGATCGAGTTCGAACAGTATATGTCTATAACAATCCAAACCCGCTTAGTAAAAAATCAAGATAAGCATCGATAAGGAGTTGTAAAAGAGATTTTATACAAAGATCCATAAATATACATACAATCAAGGTAAACTTACATACAAAACCCCAACAAATGAAAAATACATAGAGAGGAAGGAAGAAGAATACAAATCTCACGGTCTGTCAACTCCGATTGAAGTGGATTCGACTCCGGATCTTCAAGATGCACCCTCCAATGTTGTTTCTAAGCTAAATCTACTCAAGAATGTGTTGGATGAAGTTGGGGTAAAAAGTTCCCAAATAACATACCCTAAAAAATGCTGAAAAATCACTTAAATAGACAAAAATGGGTCCCAGTACTCGCTTAGCGAGTGGCCTAGCGAACTGTTGTTCGCTTAGCGAACAACCTAGCGAACATGACAGCAAACCATTTCTTGTTTCGACCATAACTCTTGAACCGTAACTCCGTTTTACGCGCGGTCAGAAGCGTTGGAAAGCTTATTTAATGCTCTATAAGATAAGGACAAAATATCATTGCTCATTTACCTAGAAAAATGAGAAAAAATCAATTAAACTCAATGAAATTTACGCGACACACAATATATACCCTATAATTTAAACTATATAACATATGCACAAAAGTTGAGGTTTATTGGTTGAATCAAGCCAATAATTGCCAATTATTTACACTTAAAATCAGTACATTTTAGCACTTATCAACTCTCCCCAACTTAAACTTGTTTGTCCTCAAACAAGAATTGATCAACTCAAGGAAACAAAAGTAATAAGCAAGCAATCACGATTCAACAAGTTTTGAAAAACAAAAACAAATGTATGGTTCAACACAAAAACGTACATGCAAAGCGAAACATACCACTAAACTATAACGATAACTTGAAAACGAAACAACTTCTAAATACAAAACACATGTCAAAAATTCTAAGACAATACAAAGTTTAAAAATGAATCACACCTAGCACACACTTCATCGGTAGATGAAAAAATACGAGGGACTTAACTCTCACCCAATAATCAAGTCAACAACAAGTTAAATTATGCATTCAACAAGAAAAAACTCATATTGAACAGTATAAAAGCAAAAATAACAAGGGCTTTAAGGGTTGTAATGTGGCTTGGGAAACAAAAAAATTGTTTTTCTCAAGGTAAAAGAACAAAAACTTGCCTAATCAAATGTTAGTGATCATTTCTCACAAATTCCAATCACCTTTTTATCTTATCCAAATTGTTAAACCATTCCACGCAACTTATTCGCATAACATTCTTTTTTTTTCTTTTTTTTTTTCCAATTCTTTTCCTTCTTTTTTTTCTTTTTCATTTTTTCTTTTCTTTCTTTTTCAAACTTTTTCTTTTTCTCAACCTCTTAGCAACCAACCTCTTCTCCCCAACTTGAATGCAACCACACATAGTGATATGAATGCTCCCAAACTTATTAGGCAAGGGTAAAAACTCAAATAACAAGTCATGGTTATAGTTCAAGAAAAAGTATTAGAATCCATACAAAAATGAACTTAACACCAATATGGATTCTAACAAAGGCTCAAAGGGGGTAAGCAAATTCTCACTCACTCACAAGGTAGATTGACTATTTGGTCAAGTGGTTATGCTCAAAATCAAACAAAATGCCTTGATCATTTTAGTGCTATCATACAAATCAACACAAATACAAGATTAAACATAATAAAACCGAGTTAAACAAGAATGTTGGTCTCCTGCATATAGTAAACAATAGAAAGCTCCTCACAAAAATGTTTAGTTCAAAAGTGATTCAAAACTGAACAAGTATGACAAAATAATGAATGACATAAAAATTGTACATATGAGAAGTCTCATAATCATGCTATGTTCTAGAAAGCGGTAAACGAGTACCTTGCAAAGTACCAACTTCAAACAATATCAATACCATACATTCACAAGTTGAAATGATCAAACTTGGAAAATCACAAAATGCATCCTCAAGCTAATCAAAAACAAACTTGAGAGCTAACACAAACATTATTCTAACAACCTAACAAAATTGAATTAAACTAAATAAACATAAAGCTATACAAACTCAAAAACCGTTGGGTTGCCTCCTAACAAGCGCTTGTTTCATGTCGTTAGCTCGACACCTTTAGTGTTCTTTGCTAGTAACTTCCTCACATATACGTCGATGCTTTGTCAAAGCGCCAACCTAAAGAAAGTGTCCTAACCAAACACTTGAACAAATGTTACGAGAACAAAATATATACAACACTTAAACAAACATAATGGAAGACAAAAGCAAAACAAGTATCTATACAAGTATATATATACAATTATGTGCAAAGCTTAGAAATATAGAAACTATCGCAATGCGACTCAATATCAAAACCAATCCCCGGCAACGACGCCATTTTGTTGAAGCTGTAAAGCACCAAGCAAAAATATTATTTTCGAAAGAATTTCCTCCGGGATTTATCGTCTACACAGGGATCAGTGTGAGGGAAATAATGCCGTTCGACAATCTCTACGTCTCTAAGCTTGGGTTTGAATGGTTTGGGATAAAAATTCAAAAGGAAAAACATAAAACAAGAAAATAAGTACATTCTTAAGAAATGAGAAAACTCGTCAGGAGTTGTATTTTGTTCTACCCATCATGTACTAAAAAATATATGGATCAAATGCACGCAACCTAATTTGCTCGTCAATATCATCACGTATCGCTCACAATAGAGCTTATCTCTAACGCAAAGTCGAGAGATCAACTGTACCGTCTCATTGTTGATCTCTCACACAACTCGACAACACGGAGCATTAAGAATCGATACCCACGTGAATATTAGTCCTAAATCTATCTCTAGCATTTAGAATCTAATAGATGTTCATCTTAGATCGAGTTCGAACAGTATATGTCTATAGCAATCCAAACCCGCTTAGTAAAAAATCAAGATAAGCATCGATAAAGAGTTGTAAAAGAGATTTTATACAAAGATCCATAAATATACATACAATCAAGGTAAACTTACATACAAAACCCCAACAAATGAAAAATACATAGAGAGGAAGGAAGAAGAATACAAATCTCACGGTCTGTCAACTCCGATTAAAGTGGATTCGACTCCGGATCGTCAAGATGCACCCTCCAATGTTGTTTCTAAGCTAAATCTACTCAAGAATGTGTTGGATGGAGTTGGGGTAAAAAGTTCCCAAACAACATACCCTAAAAAATGCTGAAAAATCACTTAAATAGACAAAAATGGGTCCCAGTACTCGCTTAGCGAGTGGCCTAGCGAACTGTTGTTCGCTTAGCGAACAACCTAGCGAACATGACAACAAACCATTTCTTGTTTCGACCATAACTCTTGAACTGTAACTCCGTTTTACGCGCGGTCGGAAGTGTTGGAAAGCTTATTTAATGCTCTATATGATAAGGACAAAATATCATTGCTAATTTACCTAAAAAAATGAGAAAAGATCAATTAAACTCAATGAAATTTACGCGACACACAATATATACACTATAATTTAAACTATACAACATATGCACAAAAGTTGAGGTTTATTGGTTGAATCAAGCCAATAAGTGCCAATCATTTACACTCAAAATCAGTACATTTTAGCACTTATCAACTCTCCCCAACTTAAACTTGTTTGTTCTCAAACAAGAATTGATCAACTCAAGGAAACAAAAGTAATACTTAGAAGGGGGGTTGAATAAGTATGAAAGATTAAAACTTAGAATTAAAACACAAGTATTTTTATCCTGGTTCGTTGAACTCAACTACTCCAGTCCACCCTTCCTAGAGTGATTTGCCTTTCTTAATCAAGGACTTAATCCACTATTTAATCAAACAGATTACAATAGTAACACCTAAGAACAATTGTTCTTAGTCTTCTCAAGAGATACTGATTCCAACTGAATCCTCTTAAGGAAATCCTTTACAATCAATGTAAATCTAATACAAGAGTAAGAATGCTTCTAAAAAGCTTTAATCACAACAGTGATATTTCTCTTAAGATTAAGTACAATGAAATTAATTCTAAGAATGAATATGAAAGTATGAGAGCTTGAATGTTTTAATTTCTTTTTAGCAAAATGTCTAACTGAAGAGTTTGGTGGAGTCTTGCTTTTATAGGCAGTTGATCCAAGGTGAGTTGCACGTTGAGAAGAGTGTCCCAAAAGGTCTGAGCCTTTTTGTCTTCACATCAAGTGACCTTTCCTAGAAGAAGAAAGCACAGAAAAATCCTTTTTGTCCGTGTTCTTGTGTCTAGCATAAATAAGGAAAGAGACGTTTGATTTACTCCAACGGATATAATCTTTGAATATTTCTTCTTCAGTTTTCAGCAAGTTCATCAGAGTCTAATTGGGTCAGAGTCTTCTGATGGTGATCAGAGCTTGCTGGATCAGAGTCTTCTGCAGCAGGTGTGCTTTCAGCGTGTTAAATATCAGAGCATATTTGTAAAAGAACTTCAGTACTGGCAGCTTTAGTACTTTCAGAATCTTCTGTAGAAATTATGCGTTGAAAAAATCTTCATACAAAATTCTTCTTTGCTTCAGATGCTTCTGACTTGCTTCAGATGCTTCTGGAGCTTCTGCTTCAGATTCTTCTGGAGGCTACGCTCAGAATCTTCTGTTGGCAGCAATCAGAATCTTCTAATGAGTGCATCTGGCGCTTCAGAGTCTAGTTAATTTCTTGCATTCAATTCTGATTTGCTTCTGGAGTATTAATTTCTTTACTATCTGCAGTAAAAACTCTCAAGAAAATTTTAGAGTATATAATTCTTAAATACAAAATTTCCTAATAGTTATCATCAAAACATAGAGATATTATTAAGAACCAATCTGTGTTCTAACAATCTCCCCCTTTTTGATGATGACAAAAACATCAGAAATTTTGTTTAATTGAAAATATTAAAATTATAACTCCCCATGAGATGATGAATCTCCCCCTGAGTTAAATACAGATAAGGAATAGAAACTTCCCTTTTGTCTTGAGTAATCTTCAGAGTTAGATCTTGTTTGTTCTTTTAACATTTGAAGGTCAGAATGTCTTGCAAATTTAAGATTCAGAGTTTGATAATAGTCAAATGATCTGAGAGTCGCAGAGTTTCTTTTATAGAGTGTACTTATCAAAAGTTCTGAAATACTCAGATTAAATGTTAGATAGAAATAAATATATCTGAAGTTTCATTCTGGTGAAGTTATATTAAACAGTTCAGATCTATATTTTCTCCCCCTTTTTTGTCATAAGCAAAAAGTAAAAAACTTTAAAAAGACAAATAAAAGGAAACAGTAAATGAGATAATTCAGTGGAGAAAACTTTGATTCATTCAGTAAGATCAGATCAAGAGTACATGCATCAGAAGATATATAAAAAGATACATAGTAAACATCAGATGCAAAAACATTAGAATGAAAAATGAAAATCTAAGAGTGTTTGGACAAAAGCATCTTCAAAAGATCTGTAATCTCAGAGGAGGACTGCTCTTGCTTGGACATCCACTTAGACATTGTCTCATTCTTTTGATCCTGCTTAGACATCCATTCTGTCATGTCCTCAGACTTCTTATCCTGTTTTGCCATCCAAGACTTGATCTCTGATTGGCCAGCTTCCAGAGCAGCAATCTTATCTTCAAAATCTGGATGTTCTTTCTTTATCTCAGATGAAGAAGTATGATTAGGTTCTGGAGCTTGAACAGAGTCAATTTCCATGGGTTCTATAGAGTATGGAGCATTAGAGCTAGAAGGAGGGTCTACCAGAGTCATGGCCAAATGATTTTCTTCAGATGCAACTTCAGTAGTGTCTTCTGATGATGGAGGAGCATCTGTAAGAAGCAGAGGTTCAGATTTCTTGACAGTCCAGAATAGAGTTCTTGCAGCTTCAGCAAATCTGAGCTTCGCATCATCAGAACAGATGTTCTTCAGATTTGAGGCCACAGAGTTGAATCTGTTGATGAATCCATTCCAGATGATATCAGATTCTTTGGCATCCATAGTTGCTGAGCATTTCTTCTGTACAGTACCTAAATACAACTGTATTTCTTGCAAAAATGATTGAAATAAATGATTAACATTAAGTCTGGGCTTAGGATGTAACAGAGTTTCCAGAGTTATTGGTTTTGGTTGGGGAGTTGGTGGAAAAAGAGATTTTTGATTAGAGATCAGAGGAGGAGGATAATATGGAATGAAAGGAATTTCAGGAGCTTTTTCTTTGGATCTGATTAAGGCATTTAACAGATGAGGTTTTGCTCTGGTGTGAAGGGTAACTACATCAAAAGGTTTATTTGAGTAGGTTTGGAAGGCAGATTTGGGGGGTTCATCAGAAGCAACATTGTTATCAGAGGAAATTGGTATAGCTGAAGCAACAACTTTATCAGATTTTGCAGAACAAGATATAGTTGCTAAGGAACCTACATCTGACATGGATTTTATATAGTCAAGAATCACAGATGGAAGGGTCATTGTGAGTTTGGGTTTCAGAGGGTTGATAGGGTCAGATGGTTCAACTCTGTCATAAAAATCTTTGAGTTTGAAACCATATGCCAAATTGTGAAATAGTGATGAGACTTGGGCACAAGAAATAGATTATCTTGGGTTAGAATTTGGGATCAATATTTCAGATGTTGGTGCAGGTGTGGGAATAGGATCTGGAATGGGAGATTTAGAAGGTATAATGGGTTCAGGTTGGTTTACCTCAGAGTCTCTGTGAGATGGAGAGACTAGAAAGTCTGGATGGATGTCAGATTCTGAGGAGTTTGAGGAGGTGGTTGGTGTGCAGGAGGTAGAAGATACTTGAAACACAGTTTTTAATGGTGTGACATCAAGAACTTTTGTTTCAGGAATGTTGGGTTCAGAAGTGTTGGTTGGTTCTGAAGGAATTTCAGAGGGTTTTGATGGTTGTTCTGAGATGGGTGAATCAGATGGAATTGTGATTGGTTCAGATGAGACTGGAACATGTGTTATTTTTGTAGGTTCAGATGCACTGGGTTCAGATGATTTTGATGGTGGATTATTTGATGGTGGTTGATTTTCAGAGGCTTTTTCTGGTAGAGATTCTTGTGGTTTTTCAGGTTGTGTTTTCTTGTGGGTGCTTTTGTTGTTCAGATGGCTTTTGTTTAAGTGGTTCAGAGGATTTTTGTTGTACAGAAGGTTGTGGTTGTTGTTCTGTAGGTTGTTGTTCTGAAGGTTGTTGTTCTGAAGGTTGTTTCTGTGAAGATTGTTTTTGTGGAACAAACTGTTTGATTTGGATTTTTGGTTGAGATGATTGTGGTACAAAGACTTTTGGTGTTTGAATTGTTTTTGTTGTTGTTGGTGTTGGAACAGATGCTTGTTTTTGTGGTGATTTAGAGATTGGTGCAGTAACAGAAATATTTTGAGTAGAGGGTGGTTTTGGAATAGACTTAATATTAGAATCATTTAAAACAACAGTATTTGCAGAAGATACAAAAGATTTAGTACCTTTTATCTTGATTCTCTTGGCCGGTACAGAAGGAGTGTCTCCAGAATCTTTCCTCTTCAAGAGCTTCTGTGGCTTCTCAGCAATCTTGACCTTCTTCTGAACAAGTGCAGCTTCTGCTTCTGGCTGAGTCCTCTTTCTTTGGAGTTCTTCTTCTTCTTCTTCTTCTTCTTCTGCTTCAGGTAGTGGTTGTCTTGCTAGCTGTATTATGTTTGCAGGAACAGGCTTTCCTTCCTTCTTACACTCATCAATGTACATCACAACAATGTGCCTTGGTTCTTCAGCAAAGAATAATGGAAAATCATCTACAGTAATCCTCTTCTTACTCAGTTAAGAAACATTCAGCTTGTTGGGAGCTGTTGTGAGTTCATCCACTATTTTAAGTCTCTGAAGACTTTTGGCATTCAGAGGCTTTCCCATTATGAGTTCCAATTCCTCTGTAACTCCAGCAGCGTACAGAGCAGTGACCAATCCATTCTCAGTTAGAAGATCTGAGATCAACCTTCCAAAAGGGATCCAGGTTCTGATCTTCTGTCCTTTTTCTTTCACATACTCTCTAGAGGCATTTATATGGTTCCACAGATGCATAAAGAGAATATATGGAAGATCTACCTTGGTGCTCTGGCTGAGGCAATACATGAAATAGAGCTGTTCATTATTGACATAGTCTGGAGAGTTTGTTGACTTCCTATGATGAATGCATCCCATGAAGATCTTAGCCCAGATCTTGTAGTCAGGCTTCAGATCCTTGAACTTGTTAGAAGCTTGACCAGCAGTCATCACTTCTTCATACACTTCATCCATATCCACACGCCCAGCTGGCAAGTGTGAAACACCATCTGTTTCTTCATATCCAATTAGCTTTCTGATCAGATCTTCTATTATAATGATTTCTTTTCCCAGTACAGAAGATAGGATGAACTTAGGGTAAACTGAAGCATGGATCCAGAACTCTTTCACAAGGAGGGGGTAAACTGGTCCAAAGAGTCTATCAAAGTACTTTACCCATCCTTGAGCACCAATGATGGAACGAAACTCAAAGCCATTTTCTGCAAGTGAATCAAATTCTACCATTGATTCACACAAAACCTCCAACTTTTCAACAGGGGTTAATAGAGTTCTTTTTGGTGGAGATTAAGGAGAAACACCCATGTTTGCAGAAGTAACTGCAGCCACTGAAGATTGGAATTGAGTAGCTGTTGATGATGAAGTTGCCATTGAAGATGGTTTTGTCACACGCTTAGGGTTTTTATGCAGAGAGAAGAGAAGATGAAAATGCATATAATTTCTGAGATGTGAAAAGTGTGAAAGTGAAGAGAAGTTAAGTATTTATACTAAAACAATTAGGCATACCATCAGTCAGAATTTGCACGTTTGAATAAGCATTAAATGAAAAGAATAATAATCATTTCAAACATTTATTGCTTCTGACAAATTGGGGGGAAAATCAAGATTTTCACTATTCAAACTTCACCTCAAACGTCTCTTCAGTAATGTACACGCCACCTTTGCAGATTTGGTGTGACACGTGTTTACTTGCATGTGTTCTGAATTCTCTTGAGAAATGAAACGTTAACCAACGTTCAGATCTTCTAAGGATTGTTAGTTCAGAGTTTCACAAAAAAATTAATAAAATAAATAAGCAATCAGAAGAATTACTTCAGAGCATTAGGCATTTTTGCATCTGTAAAAATTTGCTTCTGACAAATATTATTCTGGAAAAAAATCCATACCAATATTTTTCAGAATAAATTCGAATCTATCTTCAACAAGGGGTTTTGTAAAAATATCTGCCCATTGATGATCTGTATCAACAAAGGCTAAATTTATGATTCCCTTCTGAACATAGTCTCTGATGAAATGATGCTTAATTTCTATATGTTTTGCCTTAGAGTGTAAAATAGGGTTTTTAGACAAACATATAGCAGAAGTATTATCACAAAAGATAGAAATGTTACTTTCAAAAATTTGATAATCTTCTAGTTGACTTTTCATCCAGAGCATCTGCGTGCTACATCCAGCAGCAGCAATGTATTCTGCCTCTGTGGTTGAAAGTGCAATTGTGGGTTGCTTCTTGCTGTACCAGGAGATTAGATTTCTTCCTAGAAATTGACAACTTCCAGAAGTACTTTTCCTTTCCACTCTGTCTCCAGCGTAGTCAGCATCACAAAATCCAACTAATTTGAAATCATCAGATTTTCTGTAACACAAACCCACATTAGAAGTACCTTTCAGATACCTTAGAATCCTCTTGACAGTTGTCAAGTGTGATTCTCTAGGATCTGACTGGAATCTAGCACACAGGCAAACACTGAACAATATGTCAGGTCTAGAAGCAGTTAGATAAAGAAGAGAACCAATCATACCTCTGTAGAGCTTCTGGTCTACTTTCTTACTTACCTCTTCCTTGCCAAGTGAGCTAGTTGGATGCATGGGAGTTTTTTCCAGCTTACTATCAGTCATGTTAAATTTGTTCAGAAGTTCTTTAACATATTTGGTCTGATGTATGTAAGTGCACTCTGAAGTTTGATTGACTTGGATTCCTAGAAAGAATCTGAGTTCTCCCATCATGCTCATTTCAAATTCTGCCTGCATACATGTAGCAAACTCCTTTCCCAACATAGTATTGGTAGATCCAAATATTATATCATCCACATAAATTTGACAAATTAGAAGATCTTTCTTAATTGATTTGCAAAAGAGTGTTGTATCCACTTTGCCTCTGATGAAATTTTTCTCTAGAAGAAAATTGCTCAATCTCTCATACCAAGCTCTGGGAGCTTGTTTTAAGCCATATAGAGATTTCTTTAATTTGAAAACATGATCTGGAAATTTTTCATTTTCAAAACCAGGAGGTTGGTGGACATAAACTTCTTCTTCTATAATACCATTAAGAAAGGCACTTTTAACATCCATCTGATACAGAGTGATGTTATTTTGTGCAGCAAATGAAATAAGAAGGCGTATAGATTCTAACCTTGCCACTGGAGCATAAGTTTCAGTGTAATCAATACCTTCTTGTTGACTGTACCCTTGAGCAACCAGCCTTGCCTTATTTCTTTCAACTTCTCCTTTCTCATTCAGTTTATTTCTGAAGACCCATTTTGTACCAATTATATTGAATCCTTGTGGTCTTTGAACTAGATCCCATACATTATTTATGGTGAATTGATTTAGCTCTTCTTGCATGGAAATAATCCAATCATTGTCTTGCAGAGCTTCATCTACAGAAGATGGTTCAATTTCTGACACCAGTCCAAATAGTGATGCTTCAGATGATCTTAGAAAGGATCTTGTTCTGATGGGATCATCTTTCTTTCCAATAATGACATTCTCTGGATGAGAAGCTTTAATTCTGGATGATGATCCTCTAACAGTTGATTCTTCAGAAATGTTTAGATTGTTCATCTGAGAAGTTAAAGGAATAGCATCTGGCGTTGCTTCTGGTTCCTTCACTTGAATTTTGTCTGCTTCTGGGACATCAGAGTCAATGAAGACTACTTCTCTATCTGCAGAGTTTTCAGACTGCTTTGGCTTTTCAGAGCCAAGCTTATCATCAAATTTGACATGAATGGATTCTTCCACAATCTGTGTCTCAGTGTTGTATACTCTGTAGCCTTTAGAGCGTTCAGAATATCCAAGCATGAAACACTTCTGTGCTTTGGAATCAAACTTGTTCAGATTTTCCTTAGTATTTAACATATAGCAAATACATCCAAAAGGATGAAAATATGAAATGTTGGGCTTTCTGTTCTTCCACAGTTCATATGGAGTCTTTTTCAGAAAAGGTCTTACAGACACTCTGTTCTGAATGTAACAGGCTGTGTTGATTGCTTCTGCCAAAAAGTGTTTTGCCAGATTTGTCTCAATGATCATGGTTCTAGCCATTTCTTGCAGAGTTCTATTTTTCCTCTCTACAACCCCATTTTGTTGTGGAGTTCTAGGACAGGAAAAATCATGAGCAATGCCATTTTCAGAAAAATATTTTTCAAAATATTTATTTTCAAATTCACCACCATGATCACTTCTGACTTTTATAATTTTGAAATTCTTTTCATTCTGGACTTGCTTGTAGAAGTCAAAGAACACAGAATGTGACTCATCCTTGTGTTTTAAGAACTTTACCCATGTCCATCTACTATAGTCATCAACAATGACTAATCCATACTTCTTGCCTCTGATGGATGCAGTTTTCACTAGTCCAAACAGATCAATATGGATTAATTCTAGTGGTTTGGAAGTAGAAACAACATTTTTTGATTTAAAAGATGATTTTGAAAACTTCCCTTTTTGGCATGCTTCACAAAGAGAATCTGAAGTGAACTTCAGATTAGGGAGTCCTCAGACAAGATTAAGTTTATTAATCTGAGATATACGTCTCATATTAATATGGCCCAATCTTCTGTGCCAGACCCATTGCTCTTCATTAACAGACAAGAGGCATTTAACATTTTGAACTTTAAGTTCTGAAAGATTTATTTTATAAATGTTGTTTTTCCTCTTACCACTAAATAGGATAGAGCCATCCTTTTGACTAATAGCTTTACAACATTTTTGATTAAAGGTAATATCATAACCATTGTCACTTAATTGACTTATGGACAATAAGTTATGCTTTAACCCTTCAACAAGTAAAACATTAGTAATAGAGGGAAGTTTACCATTTCCAATGGTGCCAGATCCAATGATCTTGCCCTTCTGGTTCCCTCCAAACTTCACATCACCTCCAGATCTAAGTTCCAGGCTTTGGAACATAGACTTTTCTTCTGTCATGTGTCGTGAGCATCCAGAGTCCAGGTACCATGATTGACGTCCTGACCTTGCTGCTAAGAACATCTGCAACAGGAATTATTTTATTTTTAGGTACCCAGATCTTCTTGGGTCCTTTAGGGTTAGTTGGTTTGTAGGTTTGTCTAAACTTCTGTTTTTCAACATAATGTTTATTCTGACTTGCCTTGGGTTTAAACACATAAGTATTCTTCTCAGAGCTTGTGTGTTTAATGTCATTTAAGTGACCAAACTTAAATTGAGAGTACAGAGGTGTCTTCTTGATGAAGAGTTTATCAATAGATTTTGGATTACTTCTAGAGGAAGATTCATATCCAATACCTCTTCTGTTGTTCCCACTAACACCATAGATCATAGAAGCCATCTTGCTTCTGTCTATGCTCTTAGTAAGAAATCTCTGAAAGCTAGAGTCATATTTTTCTAAAATGTTTTCACATGAATTAGTCTCAGATTCAGATTCTTGTTGAGTTATTTCAAAGTCATTTTTGATTTTCAGATTAATTTCTTTTTGCTCAACAAGTTCTGTCTTCAGAAGATCAATCTCAGATTCAAGAATGCTTTTCAGCTTCTTTTATTTGAGTTTGATATTGTTATAACTTTTAAGAACTTCTGATAAAAATTTTATAAGTTCTTCTTTAGTAAGTTTAGCCATTACCTCTTCAGCATCATCGTCAGATTCAGAATCTGATTCATATCCTGAAGTTCCTTCCTCCAGATCTTCTGTGCTGGCCATCAGTGCAACATTAACACATTCTTCTTCTGATTCAGAAGATGATTCAGACTCATCTGATTCATCCCATGTTGCCATCAGAACCTTCTTCTTTTTGTTAAACTTCTTCTTGGGTTTTTCTTTTTGAAGTTTGGGGCAATCATTCTTGTAATGCCCAGGTTCTTTGCACTCATAGCACACAACTTCTTTCTTGCCAGATCTTCTGTGCCCAGAAGATTCCTTTCTATGATCAGATTTTCTGAAGTTGTTGAACTTCTTTCCCTTGTGCTTCCAGAGTCTGTTGATCCTTCTGGACAACATGGATAATTCATCTTCTTCTTCAGAAGAAGATTCTTCAGAGCTTTCTTCAATAACCTGCAAAGCTTTAGCAGATTTATTAGATTTTAAAGCAACAGATTTACCTTTTTCTTTCTTCTGAGATTCATCTTCCTCAAGCTCAATTTCATGGCTCCTTAGTGAGCTGATGAGTTCTTCTAAAGAGATCTTGTTCAGATCTTTAGCCATCTTCAAGGCAGTCATCATTGGTCTCCATCTGGTAGGTAGACTTCTGATGATTTTCTTTACATGATCTGATGTGGAGTATCCCTTGTCCAGAACCTTTAGCCTAGCTGTGAGGATCTGAAATCTGGAGAACATAGCTTCAACAGATTCAGAGTCTTCCATCTTGAAGGCCTCATACTTCTGGATCAGAGCCAGAGCCTTTGTTTCCTTGACTTGAGAGTTTCCCTCATGAGTCATCTTTAAGGATTCAAACATATCAAAAGCAGTTTCCCTGTTTGTAATTTTTTCATACTCAGTATGAGAAATTGCATTCAATAATATTGTTCTGGCCTTGTGATGATTTCTAAAATCTTTCTTCTGAGCATCTGTCATAGATTTTCTGTCTATCTTCTTGCCATTCCCATCTGTGGGATGAACATATCCATCTATGACTAGATCCCATAAATCAGCATCATATCCAAGGAAAAAACTTTCAATTCTGTCTTTCCAGTAATCAAATTTCTCCCCATCAAACATAGGGGGTTTGGTGCTGATTATGTCCCTTTCTTCATATTTATTGTTAATGTTGGATATTGTATTATCAGCCATAGTAACAACTAAATATATATCAAAGTATTTCTCTCTGGATCTTTACTAACACTGTTAAGTGGTAGCACACACAGATCCGGAGCTCTGATGCCAACTGAAGGTGAGATAATACTTATAAGGGGGGGTTGAATAAGTATGAAAGATTAAAACTTAGAATTAAAACACAAGTATTTTTATCCTGGTTCGTTGAACTCAACTACTCCAGTCCACCCTTCCTAGAGTGATTTTCCTTTCTCAATCAAGGACTTAATCCACTATTTAATCAAACAGATTACAATAGTAACACCTAAGAACAACTGTTCTTAGTCTTCTCAAGAGCTACTGATTCCAACTGAATCCTCTTAAGGAAATCCTTTACAATCAATGTAAATCTAATACAAGAGTAAGAATGCTTCTAAAAAGCTTTAATCATAACAGTGATATTTCTCTTAAGCTTAAGTACAATGAAATTAATTCTAAGAATGAATATGAAAGTATGAGAGCTTGAATGTTTTAATTTCTTTTTAGAAAAATGTCTAACTGAAGAATTTGGTGGAGTCTTGCTTTTATAGGCAGCTGATCCAAGGTGAGCTGCACGTTGAGAAGAGTGTCCCAAAAGATCTGAGCCTTTTTGTCTTCACATCAAGTGACCTTTCCTAGAAGAAGAAAGCACAGAAAAATCCTTTTTGTCTGTGTTCTTGTGTCTAGCATAAATAAGGAAAGAGACGTTTGATTTACTCCAACGGATATAATCTTTGAATATTTCTTCTTCAGTTTTCAGCAAGTTCATCAGAGTCTAATTGGGTCAGAGTCTTCTGATGGTGATCAGAGCTTACTGGATCAGAGTCTTCTGCAGCAGGTGTGCTTTCAACGTGTTAAATATCAGAGCATATTTAGAACAGAACTTCAGTACTGGCAGCTTTAGTACTTTCAGAATCTTCTGTAGAAACTATGCTTTGAAAAACTCTTCATACAAAATTCTTCTTTGCTTCAGATGCTTCTGACTTGCTTCAGATGCTTCTGGAGCTTCTGCTTCAGATTCTTCTGGAGGCTACGCTCAGAATCTTCTGTTGGCAGCAATCAAAATCTTCTAATGAGTGCATCTGGCGCTTCAGAGTCTAGTTAATTTCTTGCATTCAATTCTGATTTGCTTCTGGAGTATTAATTTCTTTACTATCTGCAGTAAAAACTCTCAAGCAAATTTTAGAGTATATAATTCTTAAATACAAAATTTCCTAATAGTTATCATCAAAACATAGAGATATTATTAAGAACCAATCTGTGTTCTAACAGTTTTGATAAACGAAAACAAATGTATGGTTCAACACAAAAACGTACATGCAAAGCCAAACATACCACTAAACTATCACGATAAAATGAAAACAAAACAACTTCTAAATACAAAACACATGTAAAAAATTCTAAGACAATACAAAGTTCAAAAATGAATCACACCTAGCACGCACTTCATCGGTAGATGAAAAAAATACGAGGGACTTAACTTTCACCCAACAATCAAGTCAACAATAAGTTAAATTATGCATTCATCAAGAAAAAACTCGTATTGAACAGTATAAAAGCAAAAATCACAAGGGCTTTAAGGGTTGTAATGTGGCTTGGGTAACAAAAAAATTGTTTTTCTCAAGGTAAAAGAACAAAAACTTGCCTAGTCAAATGAGAGTGATTATTTCTCACAATCTCAAGCACTCACAAATTCCAATCACCTTTTTATCTTTTCCAAATTGTTACACCATTCCACGCAACTTATTCGCATAACATTCTTTTTTTTTCTTTTTTTTTTCAATTCTTTTCCTTCTTTTTTTTTCTTTTTCATTTTTTCTTTTCTTTCTTTTTCAAACTTTTTCTTTTTCTCAACCTCTTAGCAACCAACCTCTTCTCCCCAACTTGAATACAACCACACATAGCGATATGAATGCTCCCAAACTTATTAGGCAAGGGTAAAAACTCAAATAACAAGTCATGGTTATAGTTCAAGAAAAAGTATTAGAATTCATACAAAAATGAACTTAACACCAATATGGATTCTAACAAAGGCTCAAAGGGGGTAAGCAAATTCTCACTCACTCACAAGGTAGATTGACTATTTGATCAAGTGGTTATGCTCAAAATCAAACAAAATGCCTTGATCATTTTAGTGCTATCATACAAATCAACACAAATACAAGATTAAACATAATAAAACCGAGTTAAACAAGAATGTTGGTCTCCTGCATATAGTAAACAATGGAAAGCTCCTCACAAAAAGGTTTAGTTCTAAAGTGATTCAAAACTGAACAAGTATGACAAAAGAATGAATGACATAAAAATTGTACAAATGAAAAGTCTCATAATCATGCTATGTTCTAGAAAGCGATAAACGAGTACGTTGCAAAGTACCAACTTCAAACAATATCAAAACCATACATTCGCAAGTTGAAATGATCAAACTTGGAAAATCACAAAATGCATCCTCAAGCTAATCAAAAACAAACTTGAGAGCAAACACAAACATTATTCTAACAACCTAACAACAAGCGCTTGTTTCATGTCGTTAGCTCGACACCTTTAGTGTTCTTTGCCAGTAACTTCCTCACATATACGTCGACGCTTTGTCAAAGCGCCAACCTAAAGAAAGTGTCCTAACCAAACACTTGAACAAATGTTACGAGAACAAAATATATACAACACTTAAACAAACATAATGGAAGACAAAAGAAAAACAAGTATCTATACAAGCATATATATACAATTATGTGCAAAGCTTAGAAATATTGAAACTATCGCAATGCGACTCAGTATCAAAACCAATCCCCGGCAACGACACCATTTTGTTGAAGCTGTAAAGCAGCAAGCAAAAATATTATTTTTGGAAGAATTTCCTCCGGGATTTATCGTCTACACAGGGATCAGTGTGAGGGAAATAATGTCGTTCGACAATCTCTACGTCTCTAAGCTTGGGTTTGAATGGTTTGGGATAAAAATTCAAAAGGAAAAACATAAAACAAGAAAATAAGTTCATTTTTAAGAAATGAGAAAACTCGTCAGGAGTTGTATTTCGTTCTACCCATCATGTACTAAAAAATATATGGATCAAATGCACGCAACCTAATTTGCTCGTCAATATCATCACGTATCGCTCACAACAGAGCTTATCTCTAACGAAAAGTCGAGAGATCAACCGTACCGTCTCATTGTTGATCTCTCACACAACTCGACAACACGGAGCATTAAGAATCGATACCCACGTGAATATTAGTCCTAAATCTATCTCTAGCATTTAGAATCTAATAGATGTTCATCTTAGGTCGAGTTCGAACAGTATATGTCTATAGCAATCCAAACCCGCTTAGTAAAAAATCAAGATATGCATCGATAAAGAGTTGTAAAAGAGATTTTATACAAAGATCCATAAATATACATACAATCAAGGTAAACTTACATACAAAACCCCAACAAATGAAAAATACATAGAGAGGAAGGAAGAAGAATACAAATCTCACGGTCTGTCAACTCCGATTGAAGTGGATTCGACTCCGGATCGTCAAGATGCACCCTCCAATGTTGTTTCTAAGCTAAATCTACTCAAGAATGTGTTGGATGAAGTTGGGGTAAAAAGTTCCCAAACAACATACCCTAAAAAATGCTGAAAAATCACTTAAATAGACAAAAATGGGTCTCAGTACTCGCTTAGCGAGTGGCTTAGCGAACAACCTAGCAAACATGACAGCAAACCATTTCTTGATTCGACCATAACTCTTGAACCGTAACTCCGTTTTACGCGCGGTTGGAAGCGTTGGAAAGCTTATTCAAGGCTCTATAATATAATGACAAAATATCATTGCTTATTTACCTAAAAAAATGAGAAAAAATCAATTAAACTCAATAAAATTTACGCGACACACAATATATACACTATAATTTAAACTATACAACATATGCACAAAAGTTGAGGTTTATTGGTTGAATCAAGACAATAAGTGCCAATTATTTACACTCAAAATCAGTACATTTTAGCACTTATCACCCCGTGCACAATACGGTCGGTTAAGACGTGTTGCCTTCTTCTATTCTAGTGTTTACGCAACTCCTTCGCATAATCCTTCCAATCATTGACACTCCACTGTGAGTCTACCCGCTTTTGATGCCACTGCCCCAACTCTACCGGAGCATTTGGAATATCCTGATGCATCCCAAATTGTAGCTTCACCTGGTCACTTTAGTGCATCTCCATCGTAGTGAACCTAATTATGGGTGTTCTTAATGTCCACACAGCAGCATCATCGGGGTTGGGCTGGTGGTCGAGACCCTCGTACGGCGTCCAGACAAACTATAATAAAGGTGGACAAATAAGTTAGATAGAGATATACAAGTTTATGCATATACATTATAAAAATTAAAGGTAAATAACTTACATCATCTGGCCCAAGGTGGTCGATGAGGTTGCGGTATTGAATTACAGAGTGCCTGGGACATCTCTAATAATTCATCCCTGGAACAGACCACCTAAAAAAAACACTTATAAGTTAGCATCTAAAACACATCTCACAAATTATTAACTTACAAAGAAAATGTAGTTGCTAAATAATCTTGAAAAGAAACTTACTTGTTGGCGTACGGGAATGTAAAAGAATTCCGGTTTATTGGAGCAAGCGTTGGCATCCTAGACCAACCCCACGCTTGTAGGAGATAAGCACAACCATAAAAAGTACAGGAATTTTTTTTGGAAGTTTTGCAAAGTGCGCTATACAGATGGGCGAGGACAGCTGATCCCCAACTACATTCGCACACTTTGTTTATAGTTTGTAATAATGGTAAATACATAGTATGGACGCTATTTCCAATTCCCTCTGTAAATAAAAAGTGATCGAACAAAATCATAATATAGCACCGTGTTTTGACTATTATGTCATATTCGGTGCTATCCTCAGTTAAGACAATATTGTTGTATTGTTCTCTGAGGTATTTTAAATTAATTCCCTGACCCCTCGAGCGGCCCTCGCTTTCCGCCTGAGGTGCGTCCACACAAAGAGGGGCGCCTAATAAATCTTTGCAAAGTCGGTCAGGGACACCAACTTTGCCGTTGACGGCCTTACCATCGATGTGTAGGCCACGCAACATGTATACATCTTGGAGAGTCATAGTACACTCACCAAAAGGAAGGTGAAATGTATGTGTTTCTGGTCTTCAGCGTTCTAACAACGCTAGAATAAACTTCGTATCGAGAGAGTATGATTTGATTTTGATCATATCACCAAACCCACAATTACGAAGGTACCCCGCTATGAGCGGGTCGTGTGGTATGTAATCATGCACACGACATCAAAACCTTGATACATCCTGCAAAATAATTAATGTTACATTAGACAAGAAGTAAAATGATTAACGTTTTACTAGACAAGATTGTAAACATAGATAAGAACTAGAAACTAACAAACTTTGCAATGTTTTCAGTCGTGCCTCTTTGAGAGTCACCCATGGTGAGTAAATACATTGTCGTTATAGATGTTGAGATGTAGAGATGTTGAGAGTCTTTGAGTTTGAGAGTTTGGGAGTTTGAGAGTTAGAGAGTTTGAGAGTTTGAGAGTTTGAGGGTTTGAGGATTTTTGAGTTAGAGAGTTAGAGAGTGTGAGAGTTAGAGAGTTTGAGGGTTCGAGAGTAGGAGAGTTTAATTGTGAGCAGAGTTTGTTGGGTAGAGACACTATATTTATATTCCACGAGTGGATGTGTGATGTAAATGTATGTGGACAAGTGTATTGATGCATGTGTGTTGTAAACGCATGTGGGACAAGTGTACTGATGCATGTGTGTTGTAAATGCATGTGGGACAAGTGTACTGATACAAACTCTAACACTCAAGCAGGCTGCATGCAGGATCACATGTGAAAGGCAGATTCCTTCATTGTCACGTCTCATCAAGCAGGCTGCATGCAGGATCACATGTGAAAAGCAAATTCCTTCATTGTCCCGTCTCATTAAGCAGGCTGCATGCAGGACCACATGTGAAAAGCAGATTCCTTCATTGTCCCGTCTCATCAAGCAGGTTGCATGTCATTGATTGCATTTTAAGGCTCTGTGTTTCACATGTTTTTGTCGTTGATTTTTTAGGTTGATTTTTTTAATAACCGTAGTGTCATTTTTTCTTATTATGTGTCTTCCTAAATTAAAAACATATGGTTTTTTTGATGGATGATAAGTTATATAAATTGTATATTTTTTATTATTGTTGTAAACGCATGCGTGACAAGTGTCCTGATGCATGTAATTGTATACATGTAATAGATTTAATCGAAATAGGTTGCATGCAGAAAGAGAATCTCATAGGCCTGCATGGTCAATGTAGGCATGCAGGGTCACATGTGAATCGCAGAGTTTTGCATTGTCCCGTCTCATCAAGCATGCCGCATGTCATTGGCTTCAAAGACATTGATTGTGGTAAATGGATGCGTGACAAGTGTCCTGATGCATGTAATCGTTTATCAAGCATGCTGCACGTAGATTTAATTGAGATACATGTAAAAAATCTTTAAACTCTTTAAACAATCAAACACTCAGACTATTTAATAAAGTCTTTAAACTCTTTAAACTCTAACACTCAAACACTCAAACACAATTTTCGCTATGTCTCAAACACGACAATATATGATTTCGGCACATCTTAATGGTGAAGTTTTCGAATGTGAAATATTTGGTTACAATTTCAGAAATACTGAAGTTACAAGATTTTTAATTGACAGAAGGTCTAATTTTTTACACCTGAAGTCAAGAATAGAAAAAAAACTACAATGTGGTCCAGTTGGGCAAATAATATACAAAAACCCAGTGTTTTTTGGTGGCCATGTTGAATGTAAATTTTTCCCGTTAAAGGTGCGAGACGATGAAGATGTGCATAACATGTTCTAGAGTCACGAGTATTCTGGTTTCTCAGATATCGTGTTATATGTTACGTTACAAAAACAACCACTGTCTCAGCAACTTGATTCTTCTCAATTTTTTTGCGATTCTAACGATGAACACGCTGAAGTCAATGTTGTTGACGAAGAAGAAGAAGCAACTAAAGTCACTATTGATGGTATGGTGAACAACTAGGAGGACGGGGTTCCACCCGACAATGTTTATTGTCCACCTCAACACATGACAACTGTCGACTTGGGTGACGATGAACCTTCGACGGATGTTTTCTATAACCCCAACTACACAACAGAAGGGCAACTAAAAGAGGGTGACGAGTTTCGTACCAAAGAAGATTGTGTCCGGGCAATCAAACATTTTCACATGGAGTTGTCAGCCGATTATAGAGTTGATCGGACAAATCCAATGCGGTATACGATCTATTGTCGTAACGAGGAGTGCCCGTTCTGATTAACAGCGTCCTTCAGGAAGAGAAGCGATTCCTGGAAGATAGGATCAATGGGTCCGACCCATACTTGTATAATCTCGAATCCGATGCAAGACCATCACAAACTCAACTCTCGATTGATTTACGATAAGATTCTGTCAGTCGTTAGCGACAACCCGTCTTTGAAGGTGAGTACCATAATTGCACATATGGTTCAAAGGTATAATTACACTCCTTCATACCGAAAAGCCTGGATTGCCAGGAATAAAGTGGTTGAAAGGGTGTTTGGGAATTGGGAGGATTCGTACAAGGAACTTCCAAAATTCCTGGTGGCTCTTAAACACTACTCTCCAGGAACTGTTGCAATATTGAAGACGATGCTTGCTTGTACACCAGACGGGACTTGCGTTGGTGGAAATGGAATTTTTCACAGAGGCTTTTGGGCATTTGAACCATGCATCAAGCGATTTGCATTTTGTAAACCTATAATTCAAATTGACGGAACATGGTTATACGGGAAATATAAGGGCACACTTCTCATGGCTGTGGCACAGGACGAGAACAACAACATTTTTCCAATATCGTTCGCTATAGTAGAAGGGGAGACTGTTGGGGTTGGAGTTTTTTCTTAAAAAACCTTCGTTGTTACGTGTCTCCCCAACCTAACTTATGTTTGATCTCCGATCGACACCCATCAATCGAGAGTGCATACAACAACCTTGACAACGGTTGACAGGATCCTCCTTCGACCCACGTCTATAGCATAAGGCATATCGCCCAAAATTTCATGCGGGAAATCAAAGACAAGACGCTACAGAGGAAGGCTGTGAATGCAGGATATGCACTAACTGAACCCACTTTCAAATACTACTGTGACGAAATCATACTGACAAACGCGGATGCATTAGATGGATTGATGGCATTGATAGGGAAAAATGGACGCGGGCATACGACAATGGGGTGCGATGGGGCCACATGACAACTAACCTCGTCGAGTCAATGAATTCTGTTTTCAATGGAATCCGAAACCTCCCAATAACTGCCTTGGTAAGGGCAACCTATTTTAGGCTAGGAGCACTCTTTGATAGCAGACGTACGAAGTGGGGTTCGGTATTACAATCGGGTCAGCTGTACAGTGATACTTTAATGAAATTCATGAAAGAGGAAGTAGCCAAAGCCAACACACACGTGGTCACAATCTTTGACCGTACAGCTGGTTGGTTCAGTGTTGCCGAGTCTATTGATCACAACAAAGCAAGGCCTAGGGGATGTTACCACGTTGAATTGGATAAGAGCTAGTGTGTTTGTGGGAAGTTTCAAGCATTCCGTATGCCTTGCTCTCATGTTATAGCAGCGTGTTCGAAGACACGCCAGGACCCAACCAACCTTCTTCATGCAGTTCACCAAGTGATAAGTCTATGCAATGTCTACACATGCAGCTTTCAGGTGGTGGCAAATGAGGACTATTGGCCTCAATACGAAGGCGAAAGTGTTTGGCATAATGACTTGATGCACAGAAAGAAAAAGGGCCGGCCTAACAGCACGCACATTCGAACGGAGATGGATACCACAGACAAGCTGGTAAGATTATGTAGTTCATGTCGGCAACCAGGACACAATCGTACAAAATGTCCTAACGTCGGATCAAGCAGCAGATCATAGTTTCATATGTAATCTTGTCCCTTTAAATCAATAGCAAATTTCATTTGATTAATAGCAAATTTCATTCGATTAATAACAAATTTCATTTATTTAAAAGCATAGTTAACTGACATAACAATAACATAGAGACAGAACACTGCACCAAGGCAACATAAATTAAACAAACATAACAACAACGTAAAGACATAAAACAGAACACTGCACCAAGGCGTCTATGATATCACGACCATCAACTTTATCTTCTTCGGTGTCAACATCATCACAAGGACACCGACATCATTTTCCACTTTTCTCCATTCACGAGTAACTTCGTTTCTCCCGGTCTCCTCAACCAACCTCTCAATTTTCCTAATCTTTTCTCCTGGAGCAATATCTCTGTCTAGCCAGCGGTTCAATTCCCTATGCAAGTGCTCCAACGTCTGCGTATTCCAAAGGAGCACCTTCATCGAAGGCTTTGTTGCTGAAAACACAACTAGGGCATTTCTTTTTATTAGATCGAACGTTGGAAAGGATTCCTCCGATGCTGATGATGACGACAACGAAGAACGTTGATTTAGAAATGCAGACATTCTAGGCTCCACTCAACTCAAAATGCACTAAGGCTTCAGTCTTTTGGGATATAATGTTGTGAAAACATACATGTGTTTGCAGTCGTATTTATAGTAAAAAAAAAATAGTACGTACCCCATATGATATGACTTAAATACCCTTACAAAATTTATACACTTTAAATCAATTTATCTGGCTTAAAATTAAATCAACACCCAATTTTTATTTTGTATTTAAACCTAAATTTATTAAACCAATTTAAGTTTATTTTTAATTAAACCTAAATTTATTAAATTCATTTGAGATTATTTTTATTTAAACCTAATTATTTTAAATTTATTAATTAAAAAATTAATTTTAACATTAAACCTAATTATTTTAAGTTTATTAATAATAATTATGTTTAAAAACAAAATAATAATTAAAAATATAAAAAAAATTATTGATATTAAATACATTAAAACATTAATTGAAATTAAAAAAATAGTCCAAATAAAAAATATAAAAAAATAATTGATATTAAATACAGTAAGACATTAATTGAAACCCTAACCACATACCTGTGTCGCCAAATGGGATGGCCATTTCTTGAAGTTTTGCCCATATCGCCAATCAGAGTGGCGAATTGATGAAATCGCCAAGGCGAATGGCTGTTGAAAGTTAGTTGGTTTCGTAATTTTTTTCAAACTTACGTTTATATGGTAATTTGTTTCAAATACATGGCTATTTAAAAAAAAAATTCACACACTTCACTCTTTATACTTTCTGTTCTTATCTTTAAATCTTTATTTTATTATCTTTTAATTTTTTTTTCCTTTCTCTTGAAAATGTTATATACTTTTTGTTTCAACAAGCTTCGTCTATGGAACCCAAAATCAAACCCTAGAAACCGTTTTTGCGTTGTAGAGAACTATAAGTGTAAACGACGCGGTTTTGGAGAACAAATTGGAACGATTATAATTCTCGCTCTTTCTGTCGATTCTTTACCCTAATTCATAAATCTTTGTAGCTTCCATTTTGATCGTAATTGTTTGATAGGAAACGATGTCGTCGTATTTGAGCAGGGAATTGGTGTTTTTGATTCTTCAATTTCTTGATAAAGAGAAATTTAAAGATATAGTTCACAAGTAAGTTAAATACTTTCATTGTAGTTGATTATTGAATTTTGATTTTACTTGTTTTTTTGTGTGTGCGTGATGAACTGATTATTGTGTTGAATTGGGAATGTGGTTGTGTATTTGATTTTTAAGTTGGAGGAAGAATCTGGTTATCACTTCATGTATTTTGAAGAGAACGTACTGGCTGGAAAGTGTGATGAGATTGAGAAGTATCTTTCTGGTTTATAAAAATTGATGATAATAAACACTCAATGAAAACATTCTTTGAGATTAGGAAGCAGAAGTATCTTGAAGCACTTGATAGGTTCTTTTTATAACAATTTTAATCATCAAGTTTTTTATTGTTGTAATTCTCTTTCTGTTGCTGAGTTTTCTTGTTTGTGCTTAGGAATGACAAAATGAAGGCTGTTGATATACTGTTGAATGATTTACAAGTTTTTTCACAATTTAATGAAGATTTGTTCAAAGAACTTACTCATCTTTTAACCCTGGACAACTTCAGGTACTTGGTTTGGTTTTTGCTGAATCAGTTGTGAAATTTATGAAGTGTGTTTTACTATTTTTTTTTATTTTTTATTTTTATTTTTATTTTTATTTATTTTTATATTTTTAAAACATGGGCTTTTGATTGAGTACAGGGAAAATGAACAATTGTCAAAGTATGGTGCTACTTTGTTGTCACTTAAAAACCCAAGGAAACAGAGTTTCATGTAGTGCCTAGGGATCGTTATGCTATGCATCATCGCTATTGACTACATAAAAAGAAAGGATAATGGAAGTGAAATTGCCTATGAATCTTATATTTTTAGTATTCTATTGAACCCAACTTCAAGTCCATTTTGTTTGTCATAATTCTGTTTTATTGTTCAACATTTTTTGTTTCATGTATCTTGTGGCACTATGCAGGTGTGTTGGTCTGGTCATGGAAAGAATGGTTCCCTGTGCGTTCTTCGACAATCAATTTGCCCAGAAGTGATTACCGAGGTTTGTCCATGGTTCATTATCTTGAGCCTTTTTTATTTCACATATCTTGATGCTTTTGTTTATGGTTTCATAGTTTCTTTGCACTTTCATATAAGAAAGCTATTTATACTTTCGTTTTTGATGCTATATCAATATGATGGTATTATAAATACGCCATTTTCAGATACATCACATATTTGATTTAAATGTACTGCTTTCATTTTCGGTTTATTTCTTGTAGATTACTGATTGACATATGCTCTATTATGAGCCAATTGACAGTAATTTTTTCAAGATGTATGGAACAATCACCGTATTTTTGTAATGCATAATTTTAGGTTGAACTTCCTGGCTGCAAAGGAATTTGGACTGTTTATCATAAGAGCACACGTTCACATAATGCCGACTCTTCTAAGCTGGCTGATGATGAAGATGAGTATCGTGCATACCTAATTATAAGTTTGGAGTCTCGTACTATGCTAACTTATTTATTCTCATTCCATTTTATAATTGATTAAATTGTTAGCAAGTTTGGATTTTAATGCAATTTCTGAATAAAAGTTTAGTCAAATCAGTTGGGGGGTAAGATGTTCTAGTATTACATTGCATATTAGGTGACATAACCTCATACTCATGAGAAATCTGAATAGGAGATTTCTTTGAAACAGACAATAAAATCTCATTATTTACAATTCCATTCCATTCATACCACCAATCCAAATATACCCTTTGGCGATTGAATTTGTACCTTTGTTTAGAGTTTTTAGTTGTATACATTGAGGAAAGTTTTTGTGTATTGTTTTTTCTTGTACTTCTTGCTGTTTATTTTGCATGTCTTTGATTTGAAGCTTTGAATGGGTATTTTGGTTTTGAAGCTGCCAGTTGTGAAGTTAAAATTATAGTTCATGGTTACTGCAATGGCCATTGGTATACATTGAGGAAAGTCTTAAACACTTTAATACTGTTTCTGGTATTTATGTTTTGTGATGCATGTGCATTGTGAGACATTTATTCAACATTCCATAAAATCCGACTTCTATTTGTGTACATTGTACTTTGTAATGAAGTGACATCAAACCGTCCTTTGTATTCTTGTTAAATTAAATATCATTATGCTCTCTTTTAACTATTATTATTATATGAGGAGTGTTACCATCTTTGGTCATCCATCTTCATCTAGCTTTTGTACTTTGGAAGGCTGGTGTTTTTTGGGCACTTCATAACTGTCATCTATTGGACCTTGCTGCACTTGCATAAGTGCCTGCTTCCTGGTTTTTTAAAATACTTTCTGTTGCATCTCTTTTTTCTAACTGAATATTAAATTTGTCACTAATCCATTTCTTACTTTCCCCTTTTTTAGAGAATAGTTAATCACAGATCATCTTTGAATATTTCAAGATTTCCACCTCTCCCAGCAGTTGTACAGTAAAACAATAGTCAGTTTAGATGATGTTAGGTTTTGGAATCACACCTGTGTGCAGTATGCTCGCAATATTATACCAGATCTTTAGTAACTATGGAAATTGTTGAGAAATTGTTTTGGAATTGTGGGCTTAGATGATGTTAAGAAAAATTGTTTTGGAATACAAGGTCGTTTAGACTTAAAATCTCCAGTCTAAAGGAAGAGGCAATATTACTCCGTGAAGATTTTTCTCATGTGAACTAGAGCTCTCATCATGTTAAACTTACCTTCTCCTGATTAGTAATTACTTGATTTATCTCATTTGTCACTATATCTTATCACATTGAAATACATATATTCCATTATTTGACATTATAAACATAGTTATAAAGCAAAACCTCCAAATAGTGTTGGGAATGGGTCAGGGCATACTTTAAATAGGTCATTAGCGTGTTGAACCAACTTTCCTTTTATGCTTTTTTCCAGTTTATTTTCTGTAGGTTGATGAAACGAACTTGATTTAGACTCAAACATGTATTTTAGATTTTTGTGCTTTTATTTGTTTGAAATTCTCGCAGTTTTATTTTAATTCCTTATTCCATCTAAAACTATGATGCAACAGTGGATGGATATCAATGAAAATCCGGTTTATGTTCTTCTAAACCTTGCGATCAATCATTATAAGAAGGATCTCCCTGCCATTATATTTGAAAGTGGTATGCAATCTTGATACTTGAATTATATTTCTATTCTATTATTTTTCATTATTTACTTTGTTGGTAAAAGAATAAATTTGATTGGAGAAAGAGATGTAAGTACAAAATATTGGAGGATAAATCCTAAACAAATATAATACAAAAAGAGACAAACAGGCAGTATTGGGGATCTCTTTAGACATCCAAAATAGAGAAAGTAGCAGTGTTTTGTTTCTATGCATTTTGGTTGTCATTTTAGAACTGGTTTCAGCTTCCTTCGCTGGTGTCTATTTTCTTTGTCGGTGTTACTGGTTTCAGCTTCCTGGGGATGTGTAGTTTCTGCATTTTCTGATACTATTTTGTTTGAGTGGTTTCTATTTTTTTTTAACATTAATTGTAAATTAGTAGAAGTTTAGGTTAGTTTTTATTTTTATGAAAATTGAAAAGTTTGTTTTGTTTTTTAGTATAGAAGCAAATATGAAGTTGTTTTGATTTTATGGACACATCACGTGAGAGTGTTTTTTTCTAGCTGGTTTTATGTTTATATAATTAATAATTTAAACAGGGTAATGAAGAGGTTGGGCCGCCATTTATGACAATGAAAGAATGAACATGAAGTTAGACGTGAATATTTTTTATTTACTCTCTCCAACTTACTGAATGCATTGGTGATTTAAGTGATGCTAACATATAGGAATGGTTAGTGGACTAGAAACCACATGTGGACAAGCTTATGGAGCAAAACAATATCAAAGAATCAGAATGCAAACTTACACGACTATCTTTTCTCTCATATTGGTTTGTCTTCCACTATCTTTCATTTGGATCAACATTGAAGACATACTTGTTTTCACAAATAATCGAATTTGGCTCCCCCTCCATTCTTCTTACTTTGCTGAAGACGGTTGAAGCAGAACGGATCTTAGTGGATCATGTTGTTCATCTAGAGCCATTTGATGGTGGTTCAGCCGCTGAGCAATGTGAGTGGTTTTCTTGTCTCATCTTTCCATTACAATATGAGCTTAAGAATTAATTTATTATTTTGGGAAAGAGAAACAATTTTGGTTTCTTTTTTTATTATGTAATTATGTCTGTTCATTATATTATTATATTGATCTTCACAAATTTGGATAAAAGGTTAGAGTTCTGTTGGGCACTCAACAACCAACATGATTTGTTGTCTAATAATCTCAATGCTATTAGCGCGGGTGGTGCCTCAAGCTAAAAGTCTCCATGAAAATGTAGTGGGAACATAGTAACTAAGATTAAATTTAAAATGTATATAAAATAAAAGCTGTAGAATATAATGAAGTAGTAACATATGTCAAAATTAAACTTAAAATATCATAATTCATAAACTTAAAAGTTGATGTCGTCCGTTGCATAATGTAAATTCACTAGAAAGTAAATTATTAAGCTCAAGTAACAGTTTATTAATTGTAAACAAGACAAAATCGAGAACTAGGAAAAATAGGAGATGAAATGACCAGAGTATAAAGAGAGAACTGAGAGAATGATTGAAAATGAGAAAGAAAAGGGACAGAGAGATAACATAGATGTGACATCACAAAAATAAATTAGAAAAATGGTTTGTTTACTTAAAAGAGAAGATGGCACTAGAAAAGAGGCAAGTCTTTTGTGTTTTAGGATTTCAACAACTTGTACATGATTTAGATCATGAAATTTGGTTGGGTCAGTTAGACCCATCTTATTTTCTATTATTTCTGGCTTCTCCTCCACCGTTTTTGCCCTTTATGCTCTGAGTACCATGAGAGTTTCAATGAAGAAAATGGCTGAAATCATTAGATATTCAAATAGAAAGGAGTAGTGAAAGCCCTAACTCCTACCTAGAGGGGAATTACGTTTATTTTTTAAGTTCGACTTATACACACATCTAATATCTAATTATACTGTTTTTTCTTTTGGCAGTGGCTACTAACCTTACAGGTATACACAGAGCCATCAATTTGCTTCATAACAAAATAATAGTGCTACATCACTATCTTCTTACAATGAAAAAAGGTACGATGATATTGTTTGTCTGCAAAACTACTAGCATTTAATGATGATAAATTAATTGTTGTTTATTCCATTTAAACCTTATTGTTTACAAGCAGGTGATGTTCCTTGTGAGAATTCACTATTAAGGCAACTGTCGAGTCTCCTGAAAAGATTACCTGCTATTGAATCTGGGAAATTTCAAGATGATTTCTTGATGGTGAGTGTATTGCACTATGAAAATCTTACTATTGATACTCCCTTTTTTTATTGGTTCGGAGCCGATGCAAGTAGTAAGGGAAGGAACATTGACATGCTTAATTTCTTTTTCTGTGTGGTTACCATGCCGTGCCTACTCTAGAACAATAGACTAGCTTCCAAACCAGATCATTTTAAACACGACTCATAAGCCACAATACCAAATATAACATCTATAGGTCTTGACCAAGATTCTACAAGTAAAAGAATTAAACATGACAACAAAACTAACTTAAAAGAAGTTTAGGCATTGAAAATAAAAATTAATTTTATTTACAACTGTTGAGATGGATACAAAATACATTTTTAATACCCAAAACCTAGACTCTTGACATTGTGATCTGACTTTAACATACTTCAAAAAACATATACCTAAAAAATAGTTAACAAAGTGGGATGAAATACAACAAAAAAATAGTTAAAATATGATGCCACATAATAATACAACTTATATTGTTATAATTGTAAATGGATCCACCTAAGGCATGTATCGCCCTAGGAATGGCCTCGTCTAAAAGAGCCGATGATAACATGCCGCACCATTGAAGGTATAGCCTCGCCCAAAGGATTTCCTATTTCCTAGTGGCGAGAAATGCAGAATAAGATGTTTCATGGGTAGAGAGAAGTCATGGTTATCAAATGGCACACATCCTCCTTAGAAATAAGTATTCAACACTCCACCATTGGCCTGGTGGGCGGCTATCAGAGATGTGACATCACAGAACTAAATTAGAAAAATGGTTTGTTTACTTAAAAGAGAAGATGACCCTAGAAAAGAGGCAAGTCTTTTGTGTTTTAGGATTTCAACAACTTGTACATGATTTAGATCATGAAATTTGGTTGGGTCAGTTAGACCCATCTTATTTTCTGTTATTTTTGGCTTCTCCTCCACCGTTTTTGCCCTTTATGATCTGAGTACCATGAGAGTTTCAATGAAGAAAATGGCTGAAATCGTTAGATATTCAAATAGAAAGGAGAAGTGAAAGCCATAACTCCTACCTAGAGGGGAATTAGGTTTGTTTTTTAAGTTAAACTTATACACACATCTAATATCTAATTATACTGTTTTTTCTTTTGGCTGTGGCTACTAACCTTACTGGTGTACACAGAGCCATCAAATTGCTTCATAACAAAATAAAAGTGCTACATCACTATCTTCTTACAATGAAAGAAGGTACGATGATATTGTTTGTCTGCAAAACTACTAGCATTTAATGATGATAAATTAATTGTTGTTTATTCCATTTAAACCTTATTATTTACAAGCAGGTGATGTTCCTTGTGAGAATTCACTATTAAGGCAACTGTCGAGTCTCCTGAAAAGATTACCTGCTATTGAATCTGGGAAATTTCAAGATGATTTCTTGATGGTGAGTGTATTGCACTATGAAAATCTTACTATTGTTACTCCCTTTTTTTATTGGTTCGGAGCCGATGCAAGTAGTAGGGGAAGGAACATTGACATGCTTAATTTCTTTTTCTGTATGGTTACCATGCCGGGCCTACCCTAGAACAATAGACTAGCTTCCAAACCAGATCATTTTAAACATGACTCATAAGCCACAATACCAAATATAACATCTATAGGTCTTGACCAAGATTCTACAAGTAAAAGAATTAAACATGACAACAAAACTAACTTAAAAGAAGTTTAGGCATTGAAAATAAAAATTAATTTTATTTACAACTGTTGAGATGGATACAAATACATTTTTAATACCCAAAACCTATACTCTTGACATTGTGATCTGACTTTAACGTACTTCAAAAAACATATACCTAAAAAATAGTTAACAAAGTGGGATGAAATACAACTAAAAAATAGTTAAAATATGATGCCACATAATAATACAACTTATATTGTTATAATTATAAATGGATCTACCTAAGGCAGGTATCGCCCTAGGAGTGCCCTCGTCTAAAAGAGGCGATGATAACATGCCGCACCATTGAAGGTATAGCCTCGCCCAAAGGATTTCCTATTTCCTAGTGGCGAGAAATGCAGAATAAGATGTTTCATGGGTAGAGAGAAGTCATGGTTATCAAATGACACACATCCTCCTTAGAAATAAGTATTCAACACTCCACCATTGGCCTGGTGGGCGGCTATCAGAGATGTGACATCACAGAAATAAATTAGAAAAATGGTTTGTTTACTTAAAAGAGAAGATGGCCCTAGAAAAGAGGCAAGTCTTTTGTGTTTTAGGATTTCAACAACTTGTACATGATTTACATCATGAAATTTGGTTGGGTCAGTTAGACCCATCTTATTTTCTGTTATTTTTGGCTTCTCCTCCACCGTTTTTGCCCTTTATGATCTGAGTACCATAAGAGTTTCAATGAAGAAAATGGCTGAAATCGTTAGATATTCAAATAGAAAGGAGAAGTGAAAGCCATAACTCCTACCTAGAGGGGAATTAGGTTTGTTTTTTAAGTTAAACTTATACACACATCTAATATCTAATTATACTGTTTTTTCTTTTGGCTGTGGCTACTAACCTTACTGGTGTACACAGAGCCATCAAATTGCTTCATAACAAAATAAAAGTGCTACATCACTATCTTCTTACAATGAAAGAAGGTACGATGATATTGTTTGTCTGCAAAACTACTAGAATTTAATGATGATAAATTAATTGTTGTTTATTCCATTTAAACCTTATTATTTACAAGCAGGTGATGTTCCTTGTGAGAATTCACTATTAAGGCAACTGCCGAGTCTCCTGAAAAGATTACCTGCTATTGAATCTGGGAAATTTCAAGATGATTTCTTGATGGTGAGTGTATTGCACTATGAAAATCTTACTATTGTTACTCCCTTTTTTTATTGGTTCGGAGCCGATGCAAGTAGTAGGGGAAGGAACATTGACATGCTTAATTTCTTTTTCTGTATGGTTACCATGCCGGGCCTACCCTAGAACAATAGACTAGCTTCCAAACCAGATCATTTTAAACATGACTCATAAGCCACAATACCAAATATAACATCTATAGGTCTTGACCAAGATTCTACAAGTAAAAGAATTAAACATGACAACAAAACTAACTTAAAAGAAGTTTAGGCATTGAAAATAAAAATTAATTTTATTTACAACTGTTGAGATGAATACAAAATACATTTTTAATACCCAAAACCTAGACTCTTGACATTGTGATCTGACTTTAACATACTTCAAAAAACATATACCTAAAAAATAGTTAACAAAGTGGGATGAAATACAAAAAAAAAATAGTTAAAATATGATGCCACATAATAATACAACTTATATTGTTATAATTGTAAATGGATCCACCTAAGGCATGTATCGTGATAGGAATGGCCTCGTCTAAAAGAGGCGATGATAACATGCCGCACCATTGAAGGTATAGTCTCGCCCAAAGGATTTCCTATTTTCTAGTGGCGAGAAATGCAGAATAAGATGTTTCATGGGTAGAGAGAAGTCATGGTTATCAAATGACACACATCCTCCTTAGAAATAAGTATTCAACACTCCACCATTGGCCTGGTGGGTGGATATCAGAGATGTGACATCACAGAAATAAATTAGAAAAATGGTTTGTTTACTTGAAAGAGAAGATGGCCCTAGAAAAGAGGCAAGTCTTTTGTGTTTTAGGATTTCAACAACTTGTACATGATTTAGATCATGAAATTTGGTTGGGTCAGTTAGACCCATCTTATTTTCTGTTATTTCTGGCTTCTCCTCCACCGTTTTTGCCCTTTATGCTCTGAGTACCATGAGAGTTTCAATGAAGAAAATGGCTGAAATCGTTAGATATTCAAATAGAAAGGAGTAGTGAAAGCCATAACTCCTACCTAGAGGGGAGTTAGGTTTGGTTTTTAAGTTAAACTTATACACACATCTAATGTCTAATTATACTGTTTTTTCTTTTGGCTGTGGCTACTAACCTTACTGGTATACACAGAGCCATCAAATTGCTTCATAACAAAATAAAAGTGCTACATCACTATCTTCTTACAATGAAAAAAGGTACGATGATATTGTTTGTCTGCAAAACTACTAGCATTTAATGATGATAAATTAATTGTTGTTTATTTCATTTAAACCTTATTGTTTACAAGCAGGTGATGTTCCTTGTGAGAATTCACTATTAAGGCAACTGTCGAGTCTCCTGAAAAGATTACCTGCTATTGAATCTGGGAAATTTCAAGATGATTTCTTGATGGTGAGTGTATTGCACTATGAAAATCTTACTATTGTTACTCCCTTTTTTTATTGGTTCGGAGCCGATGCAAGTAGTAGGGGAAGGAACATTGACATGCTTAATTTCTTTTTCTGTGTGGTTACCATGCCGGGCCTACCCTAGAACAACAGACTAGCTTCCAAACCAGATCATTTTAAACATGACTCATAAGCCACAATACCAAATATAACATCTATAGGTCTTGACCAAGATTCTACAAGTAAAAGAATTAAACATGACAACAAAACTAACTTAAAAGAAGTTTAGGCGTTGAAAATAAAAATTAATTTTATTTACAACTGTTGAGATGGATACAAAATACATTTTTAATACCCAAAACCTAGACTCTTGACATTGTGATCTGACTTTAACATACTTCAAAAAACATATACCTAAAAAATAGTTAAAAAGTGGGATGAAATACAACAAAAAAATAGTTAAAATATGATGCCACATAATAATACAACTTATATTGTTATAATTGTAAATGGATCCACCTAAGGCATGTTGTTGCACCCCAAAATTTGACCAACATTTATTTTCCCATCAAGTGTTTGCAGGTTGATACCTTCATCAGAAAGTTCAAGAGATCCTCAGAGGAAGTGGATTGAAACCAGGGTTGTGTGCCTCATTGCTTGAGAGTTGTGGGAGCTCCTCAGATGATTCTGAGACTTTGAGAATGAACTTGAAGCTTTGAGAAAGACAATTAGATGTCTTGAAAGCCATCATGAAGCCCAGAGAGGTCATTATGCAAGAATTCAGAAGATTCAACCATGAGTGGTAGAATTAGGGTTTTGACTGGGTCAACCCTGGGATAATTGAAGATTTGGAGAAGGTTGAGACCTAATCCAAGGGCCATGAGATCATGTAATGATGCATAGAGATGTTATAAAGATGATTCCTAGACCAACTCATCATGATTGAGGAGTTTGAGAAGTTTCAAGTCAGGGTTCCCAAGGATTGTCAGTGAAAAACCCTAATTTGATCCCTATTTTCCAGGCAGTTTTAGCTCTAGATGTGATTGATATATCATCTTACCCATAACATGAATGTTGTAGAGCTTGTTCTTAGCTTTAATTTGAGTGGTGGAAGTCCTTGATAGGAGTTACAGAGCTCAAGTTATGGTTTTGACAAATTACAGGTCAGCAGAGGTGTGTGAATCTGGGTCCTTGAAAGTCACCCAACTTGCAGACAACTTTTGCCCTAGTAGGATGATTCCTATGACTTCTTGGTCAACATGAATGTTGAAGAGCATCTTCTTAGCTTTAATTTGAGTGGTAGAAGTCCTTGATTGGATTTGTGGAACTCAACTTATGGTTTGGACAAGACAGGGGTATTTTGGTCATTTGTCAGTTATAGGTCATTTTAGCCAATGCCTAAAACTCCTATTTCCAAGCCTCAAATGAAAAAACTCAAAACATGAAAGTTGCTCAAAATGTGATTTTAAGTCTATAAAGAAGGTCACAAATTGTTGGAAAAGCTCATAGCATGAGATTACATGATTGATCAAAAATGAACTAAAAATGGCTTATAACTTTGAAAAGTTGAAATTGAAAAGTGATTTGGGAGATCCACAAATCCAAAATAGGTCATCCAATATATCATTTTGATTGGAAAAACCATTTTGAGAACATTGGTTTAGCTAGAATTTTCATTTGAGGTCTAAAAATGGGTGATGCTTTGAAAAGTTGTTACTTGAAAAAGAAGGCAATGTTGAAAAACCCTACATAAGCCAAAAATGAACTTGTTTTTCACTCATCCCTTCTCAATAACTCATGTAAGGAGAATTTAAGACAAAATTGCAAGGCATAACATATGAGATATGAGATAACCAACTTGTCATCACATGAGAATTTCAAGAAGTTTCCACCACATTCTAGATGAATCTAGAAACATCCAATGATTATTATATAGAGAGTGCATCAGAAAGTGATGAAGGTTGGTGATAGAGAGTCAAGTCAGAGGAGAAAGAGAGAGATACATTGCCATTGAAGAGGTTTCTTCAAGTTAAAGCAACTTGAGTTTTCTTCCACTACAAGCCATCTCCTTTACAACCATTGCAAACAGAAGACTGGTGATCATCCAAGGATCATCTAGAAGCAATTCCAAGGCTTGAATCGTGCTCTACATCACTCCACCATAACTTCTTGACAGGTTTCTTCTTCACCTTCTATCTCCTAAATTATTGCAGTTTAGTTAGTTTCATAGATATAGAAAGGTTGCACTAGGGTAGATGACTCTTCCCCATGAATTAGGGCGCGATTCATTGGGTTTCATAACAGGTGTAGGAATCTTTAAGTTTCAAGAACTATTTGTTTAGGGCATTTTAATCAGCATGACATGGATTATATTGATTAGGGTGGCATAGGGAACAAGATTGCAGCTTTAGTTTTGAGTTTAATTAGGGTTGATCTCAGAGAAAAATTTTGAACCATGGTCTTGATGCCTTCTGTTAGAATTATCTAGGGCGAGTTATGGAAAGGTGAGCGCATGGCTGTGTTCTAGGCATTTAGTAGAGCATTTTTTGTTTTGGAATCTTGTTGAATCATGGCGTGTGGAGAGAGATAGAGGAGCTCGAAGATTTGAGTGCATGGGAGAGGGTTCTGAAAACCCTAGGTCTCATCTGGGACGATGAAGGAGAGCCCTTAGATTGGCTCCAGAGTTTGACCAATTCATTAGATCCAACGGTCGTGAGCGAATCTGAGAGTTGGAGGGAAAATTCAAAGAATAATGAAACGCGGCGTTTCATTTAAACCGCTTCTGGGCTTAGCTTTCTATTCGCCCCCCCCTTTTTTCTGGCCCAATCATTTTAACTGGCGTGAGTTGCTGTTCATACCCCCCTCCCTTTAATTCATTTAATTATTTTATTTTCTTCTTTTATTTTTTCTGTTTTGATTAAATCATAAATAAATGATAAAAAATGATTTTTTAATTCTTCTTTTTCCTATGATTAGATGAAAATGTGTAGAAAATATTAAAAATAAAAATGGGATTTTATTTTTTAGTTTAGTATTTTAATAGATTTTTCTTTTAAAATAGCTTTTATATTGTTTAATTTTGTATCATGATTTTGTAAGAATTATTTTAGGACCTTCCCTTAGGGTTTTTAATCCATTCTTTTTTGTGCAATTAGATGATGAATCATAGTTCCCCATATGATTTTTTCTAGAATTTTAGAATTAATATTTTGATTAGTTTAATTAGGGTAGACTTAGGGTATCCTAATTAGGGTTTAGGTTGTGCTTAGGTGATGAATTCCTTTCTTTGATTGAGTTTTGTCTTGATTTTTAGGTAGAGGCCTATGTAGATGTTATGAGTAGGTGTTGAGGACCCTTGTGAATAATTGTTAGATTTTTCCCCATTGGTTTAGTATTTTTAGGTATTTTCTGAAGTTGCCTATTGATTTTGTCCCCCCTGTGGTTATCTGTGCATCTTTGGGGTTCATTGTGAGGAATTTGTTGAGGGGCTTGTGTTGCCTTGAAGACCTTGATGGAGAGCATCATGAAGTGAAGATTGTAGATCAAGATTCAGAGACCCAGAGCTTGGCTTGTCCCCTGTCTGTGAGGTTTGAGATCCTGAAGTTTGAAGGAAGTTCATGGTACTTTCCTGAGGAAGGCACTATGAATGACTTTCATTCTTTCTTCTCACCTCTTTCTCAAGTATCCAATGATGTTGGAGCCAACTTGTGAGTTTAATTTCTCCTGAGGAGGAATGTAAACTGATCACATGTTGTTGAGCCACATGGGATACAACTCCTAAGTGGAAGCCTCCTAGTACTTTCCTGAGGAAGGTCCTATGGGTCTATTCACTTAGTTCCCTTAGTTTGTCTAGGATTCCTCAAGTATCCAATGATGTTGGAGCCAACTTGTGAGTTTAATTTCTCCTGAGGAGGAATGTAAACTGATCACAGTTGTTGAGCCACATAGGATACAACTCCTAAGTGGAAGCCTCCTAGTACTTTCCTGAGGAAGGTCCTATGGGTCTATTCATTTAGTTCCACTAGTTCAGATAGGATTTCCTAAATATCCAGTGATGTTGGAGCCTGCTTGTGAGTTTAATTTCTCCTGAGGAGGAATGTAAACTGATCACAGTGGTTGAGCCACATAGGGTATGGCTCCTGAGTAGTCACCTCCTAGTGCTTTCCTGAGGAAGACACTATGAGTCTGCTTGCTTAGCTCCCTTTCTTTGGTAAGCTTGTTCTGAAGCTTGAAGACTGGGATTGATTTAGAGTTTTGCTTGAGAGCTTTGCTTAGATTTGATTAGGATTCTGTGATTAGGGTTAGGATTGGAGAATGGATGATTCTTTCTCAAGCATGTGTGTTTTGTTTGCCTGATGGCATTTCATTTCCTTTATCTGTTCATTGCTTGATAGCATGTTGTTTGTTTTCAGTATGATTACTGTTATTTCATGACTGGCTTGAGGTCGAGACGAGCTTGTGGAGGCTGAAACCCCACACACATTTCCTCCCTCACTTGCATTGCATGCATTTTACTGTTAAAGCTGATGCTTTTGTCTGTTTTGGTGTATCATTGACATGATCCCTTAGGACTCTCATTTCCTTTGATAAGGATTTGATGATAGACTTTTAGGTTGAAACCTATGCATGACAACTTCTAGGAGTTCCCTGTTCAAACCTCAACCATAGGATGAATCCATGGCATGATAACAGTAGGACTTGATAGTCTCCCTCCTAGTTGGGCCTGTTCTCTTCTCATCTCAAAGCAGTTTAAGATACAGTAATCATGAATGATTTCTTTTCGTACGTTACGAGCCTTAAGCTATCTGAGGATGGATGATTAGTATGATACCCTTTGGGTGACATGCGGCGCATTCACTCTCAGGTCATAGTCTCTAGTGCGGTTGAAATCGCAAATAATAAAAAACACTTCTTTTAGGAGATAACCCGTAGTTACCCGAACTACGTTTGCTCTGATCTTTCATACCAGATGAAAGTACGTAGGCATAGGATGCGATATCCTAGCGAGCAACCTTCCCCATCTTCCTCCCCGTAGTTAGCCGAACTACGTTGACTCTGATTTCTCATTCTCTGATGAGAATACGTAGGCATAAAGCGCGACGCTTTGCCGAGTCATTTTTCTTTTCTTTTTTCAGCCAGCCTTGATAGGTAGATAGATTATAACTAACCCGTCCAAGTAAACAAACAAGCGAGGATCCCGTCGAGTACGACGGACGTGAGGGGTGCTAATACCTTCCCCTTGCGTAACCGACTCCCGAACCCAGACAATGGTTGCGATGACCTTGTCTTACCCTTTTTCGTCAGGTTTTTCCGATCGTTTCCTTTCCCGCTCTGAGGGATAAATAACGAAAGGTGGCGACTCTTCTGTCATGCCGGCACCTTATTTTTCGCGCAAGCGACAGCTGGCGACTCTGCTGGGGATCGAACCCAGAATCTCTGGTTCTCCGGTTCCCTATGAGAGTCAATCCTATCGTTTGTGTGTTTGCTTGTTGGGTTGCGTTTATTTATCGCATTTTTACTTCCCGCACTTTACTTCCCGCATTTTATTTCCCGCATTTTATTTCCAGTTTGATATGATTATCTGTGCTGCTGTGGGAGAGGGATGTTACTGTGAGTGAAAAGCCGGACCCGGGCTTGAGTACACACCTAGATATAGTTGCGGAGAAGTAGTAGACGAACCTGTCTGCTGAGCAGGCACAGTTCCCTACGAAAATCTGCGCTCAGACGAGATTCTTGCAGAGGTGCTCCTTTCCGGTCCTGAGGATCTGAGGGGAGTCCAGACGTGAGGATTGTCGACTCTGGGGACCGATCATTTGGAAGTCAGCTAAGAGAGGCCTCTTCATGACTTGACGATGCCACTCCTTCTGGGAATCGTATTGTCACTCGTGAAAGTCTGTGACGCTGACGACCGCATAGGATGCCGTACCTTTGTCCGTGGATTAGGTCCATCATACCTGTGAGTGGGGTTGGGATATTGCAGGAAACTTTGACCTCCAGACTACCTGGTTTTCTTGACAGTGAATCAGTTATGTTGGGTTCTCAGTTGCAGATATGTTCTTGATAGAGCAAGGGTTTGATCAGAGGATCTTATCGTCGGGTGTTTGTTTGTTCTTGATAGAGCAGGTTCCGATCAGAGTATTGTTATCAGAGGTTTGTTCTGGATGGAGCAGATTTTTGAGTGAGGTCTGAGGATCTTGTCAGCAGTTGTTGTTTGTTCTTGATAGGACAGATTTTGAGTGGGGTTTGAAGATCTCATCAGCAGCGGTGTATTTGTTCTTGAGAGGGCAGATTTGTGATTTGGGGTCTGAAGACTTTATCAACAGATATTCCTTGATCTTGCATCCGGGGTCTTTATTATCAGGCCTTCGTTCTTGTCAGGGCGGAATTTTGATCTCGATCCTACCAGATGGTTATTCACAGCAGATCAGATCAGTGATTTTACACCGGGGTTTCCTTCTCATCAGCGACTGTTGACATCGAATCTCCACAGCAGCCACCTGGATATATTATTGCATACCTGCATTTTGCATTAGCTTGCATAATCATTCCATTAGCGTGTGTCTGTGACAGGTACCATTTCCCTGATCCAAAATCTCTCATTGTGTTACTGCAGCCGTTCTCAGAAAGACTGATGCGTATGAGTTCTCGGTCCTTGATATGTCGAATCTGACTATTGCTATGTGAGGTTACTATTTCCATGATTGGGCCCAGATTCCTCTCCTTACTATTGTCAGCAGATGCCAGGATCGGGGGAAAATCTCTCAAGCACACAGACTCACGCGTGCATTTGCATGAAGCATTCTTGCATGACATACATTCTGTTGCTTTTCCTAACCTTTGATCTTGACAGGTTCTTCAGGTACTCAGGTTCCGAGCTGCTTTCGATCTCCAGGATTGATCAAAGATTCATCCACCGCTACTCAACTCGCGCCAATCAAATGAGAATCATGGACCAGGTACAGTCAGATGTTCAGGAGCTTCGTGAGCGGATGGATCGTTTTATGGAGCTGATGCAAGTAGTTGCGAATGGGCAAGATCAGCTTCGTACTTTGGTTCAACCTCTCATCTCCAGGGTTGATAGTAATGGAATACTTCACGGCGGGGCCGTACCTACTCCTCCTCAAGGGGATACTCCACAGAACGTTGTTCCTGCTGCCGGGGGCAACGGCAGTGCTAACGGCAATCTTATGACTAACCTCGGACTTAATGCGGCGGGCGCCGTCAATGGTGGTTTGGGAGCCAATGTTACCGTGGGGCCGGTCAACGGCAATGTTGGTGCAGGAAATATGGTGGTGCCTCAGCCATGGCTGGAGGACCATCAGGATGACATTTTCTTTCAGAGAGGTGTAGAGGCTGAGTTGACTGCTGAGGCTCGACTCAGGTTCAAGGCGCTGGAAGATAAAATGAGAGATATAGAAAATCAGAACACATTGGGCGTTGACATGTCCAAACTCGGGTTGATTGCTGACTTTAAAGTACCTCACAAGTTCAAGGTGCCTATCTTTGAGAAGTATAGGGGCACTACTTGTCCCCGTGTTCACCTCCGATCTTATTACAGAAAGATGTCCGCTTACTCTGACGATGAGAAGTTGCTGATGCACTTCTTTCAGGATAGTCTTTCTGGCCCATCGCTCGAATGGTATATGGGTTTGGAGCCCGCTGCTGTGCGCACGTGGAAAGATCTCGCTGAAGCATTTGTTCTCCACTATCAATATAATAGCGACTTGGCTCCCAACCGAGTTCAGCTTCAGAATCTCTCACAGCGGAACAATGAAAGCTTCAAGGAGTACGCCCAGCGGTGGCGTGAATTGGCTGCTCGGGTTCAACCGCCGATGGTTGAGCGTGAGTTGGTACAACTGTTCGTGGCTACTCTTCCCGGAGTCTATTATGAGAAGCTGATTAGTGGCATGTCCGGGACATTCTCGGCCCTCATCACTTTGGGCGAGCATGTTGAAAATGGTATAAAGATCGGAAAGATTCAGGGCGAATCATCCTCAGCTGGAGGAGCTAGCAAAAAACCCTATACTGGCAAGCGTCGAGAGGGCGATGCCAGTGCTGTCACTAATGCTAGGAGAAAGGGCAAGGGCCCTCAGTCTCAGATCGCTAGCATAAACATCTCAGCTGCACCCCCGCAGCCGCAGCAGCAGCCCCAGCAACAGAATAATCAGGGATATAAGAGATATCAGAATCGGGGTCCCCTGGCAAACCGTCATTTGGAAACTCCTCCTATGTCATATGCACAGCTTCTGCAGACGCTGCTTCAGCTCCAATTAGTTCAGAAAAGGACATTGGCTCCCTTGACAGGGGCACCACCACCGGGGTATGATGCTAATGCTACTTGTGAATTTCATTCTGGGGCACCTGGCCATACGATTGAGAATTGCAAAGCTTTTAAGCACAAAGTCCAGGACTTGGTTGACGCCAAGGTTATCAACTTTTCTGACAGCGTGCCCAACGTCACCAAGAATCCAATGCCGCATCATAGGGGGGGCGGAGTAAATGCTGTTATCACTGAAGAGAATTCAGACTTCCTGACTGATGTCAGAGATTTGAAGACGCCGTTGAGCTTTGTTAAAGCTAAGTTGCTAAAGAAAGGCTTCTTTCCCGGATGTGGAGAGTTTTGTATGGCATGTGCTACACTTCCTGATGGGTGTGAGCAGTTGATCGAAGGTGTCCAAAGTCTGATGACCGAGGGTATTCTGCAATTCAGTCGAAGCGTTGAGAATGCGTCAGGGGAAGTCGTGCTGAAGCAGGCGGACGAAGTTGCTACTATTACCATTCCTCGCCACCCTATCAATATTTCTGCGCCCCGACCGCCTACTATCACCATCACCAGGGCCGGACCAATCCCATTCGAGAGCACTAATGCCGTCCCGTGGCATTATGGCGCCGAAGTTTATTGTAACGGTCAGAAAATAGAGCTTGAGTCATCCGGATCGACTGCGCTGAATCTTACTGAAGTCAGTGGTATCACCTGTGGCAGAGTGTTTGCGCCGGCAGAGGTTGCAGCAGAGAAGGTAGTCCGGGCTGACGCTGTGGACAAAGGGCAAAGGTAAAGCTGTTGAAGAGGTTCCTGCAGGGGCAGAGAAAGACTTGTTGGTTAAAGATGCAGAAGAGTTCATGCGACTAATCAGGAAGAGTGACTACAAGATTGTAGATCATCTTCACCAGACTCCGTCGAAGATCTCGATTCTTAACCTGTTGCTGTGTTCTGAAGCGCACCGCAACGCGTTGCTGAAAGTATTGAATGCTGCATACGTGCCGCAGGAGATATCAGTTAATCAACTCGAGGAAGTAGTAGCCCATGTCAATGCTGGTAATGGGCTGGGATTTACAGATCTGGAGTTGACTCCCAAGGGAAGAGATCACAACAATGCCTTGCACGTCTCGATAGAGTGCAGAGGCACGATTATGTCACATGTCCTCGTGGATACGGGCTCCTCGCTTAACGTGCTTCCGAAGAAAGCACTGATGAAGTTGGATACCCGTGGACTGCTGTGCACGCCCAGTGATCTGGTCGTGAAGGTCTTTGACGGAACCAAGCGCCACGTCTTCGGAGAATTGACCCTGCCAATTCAAGTTGGATCAGAGACGTTTAATGCGATTTTCTATATTATGGATATCATGCCCGCCTATAGTTGCCTCTTAGGTCGGCCGTGGATCCATTCTGCTGGTGCCGTGACATCCACGCTGCATCAGAAGCTTAAATATGCTGTTGGAGGCAGCATAGTGACAGTCTGTGGAGAAGAGGACATCATGGTAAGCCACCTGTCGTCCTTTAAATATGTCGAAATGGATGGTGAGATCCATGAGACTCTTTGCCAGGCTTTTGAAACCGTCAGGGTGAAGGAGGTAGCTCCCGTTGTTGCGGAGAAGCAGGAGGTGAACCTCTCTTCGTTTAAGGAAGCTAGGGCCGTTGTCGAAGCTGGTTCCACCCCAGGCTGGGGGCATGTCTTGGATATACCATTCAAACAGGATAAGTTTGGATTGGGATATTCTCCGGAAGCTGAAGCTTCACCCTCTTCTGGCAGCTCGTCTCGTGGGAAAGGGCCGATCTTATTCACCAAGGGAGGAGTAATCTTCGAGAGTATCAACGCTACGTCGGAGGACAGCGGGGACAGTGATTGTGATCTTGATGCCTGGATTCAACCGAGCAAGCCAGGCGAGCGCCTCCACAATTGGACCATCAAGGAGATTATCGAACTGACAAGTGAAGAGTAATGATTTGCTTTTTACAATCTTTGTACAACCCTATGTCCTGCCCGGGGCATAGTGGTTTTACTGTCAGGGCCTTGTTGGATTATGTGTATGCATTTCGTTAATAAATAAAAAGGTGTTTTCTTCGTAATCAAATGTTGTGTTCTCTGTTATTCATATTTTATGTTTGTTTTGAAAAACAGCAAAATGGCAACGAGGTTCGTGCTAACCTGCATATTCCTGCTTTAAACTTAACCCTTGTTATTGCAGGATCCACGTAACAGATGACATCGACTCTGGACCCTCTACGGCTCACTACGACTTTGATTGCCCGATCTATCAAGCCGAGGATGAGATTGATGAAGACGAAGACCTTCCGGAAGAGTTGGCCCGCTTGTTGAGACAAGAAGAAAAGGTTATTCTGCCTCATGAGGAGGATATTGAGATCATAAATCTGGGTTCTGAGGAGCTTATCAGGAATGTCAGAGTTGGGGCTGCGCTGCAGAATGATGTCAAGCATAGACTGGTCGAGATGCTTCGAGAGTATAGTGACGTCTTTGCTTGGTCGTATGAGGATATGCCCGGACTTGACACTGATATCGTGGTTCATCGCTTGCCGTTGCGAGAAGATTGCCCTCCGGTCAAGCAGAAGCTCAGGAGGACGAGACCAGACATGGCTGTAAAAATCAAAGAAGAAGTCCAGAAGCAGTTGGACGCAGGATTTCTAGCCGTTACCACTTACCCTCCGTGGGTCGCCAACATAGTGCCTGTACCGAAGAAGGACGGTAAGGTACGCATGTGCGTCGATTATCGGGACTTGAATAGGGCGAGCCCTAAGGATGATTTCCCGTTGCCTCATATCGATGTGTTGGTCGACAATACAACCCAGTTTTCCGTGTTTTCGTTCATGGATGGCTTCTCCGGTTACAATCAGATTAAGATGGCACCGGAGGACATGGAGAAAACAACGTTCATCACCCCCTGGGGCACATTCTGCTATAAGGTAATGCCCTTCGGTCTGAAGAACGCAGGGGCCACTTACCAGCGAGCAATGGTAACTTTGTTTCATGATATGATTCATCATGAGATCGAGGTCTATGTTGATGACATGATTGCGAAGTCCCAAACGGAGGAAGAGCATCTGGTCAATTTGCTGAAGCTGTTTGAAAGGCTTAGGAAGTTCAGGCTGAGGCTGAATCCTAACAAGTGCACTTTCGGAGTGCGATCCGGAAAGTTATTGGGGTTTATCGTTAGTGAACGAGGTATTGAAGTTGATCCTGCGAAAATAAAAGCTATCCAAGAAATGCCAGCGCCGAAAACAGAAAAAGAAGTTCGTGGTTTCTTGGGCCGAATAAACTACATTGCAAGGTTTATCTCTCAGCTCACGGCCACTTGTGAACCGATGTTCAAGTTGTTAAAGAAAAATCAAGCGATTACTTAGAATGAGGATTGCCAGAAGGCATTCGATAAGATAAAGCAGTATCTTCAAGAACCTCCAATCTTGATACCCCCAGTGGCTGGACGGCCATTAATCATGTACTTGACAGTTCTGGAGAATAGTATGGGGTGTGTTCTCGGTCAGCACGACGAGACGGGCAGAAAAGAGCATGCCATTTATTATTTGAGTAAAAAGTTCACTGAGTGTGAATCTCGATACTCGATGCTGGAGAAGACGTGTTGTGCATTAGCTTGGGCTGCCAAACGTCTACGACAGTATATGCTCAACCACACCACTATGCTAATTTCGAAGATGGATCCGATCAAGTACGTCTTCGAGAAGCAGGCTCTTTCGGGCAGGATTGCCAGATGGCAAATGGTGTTAACAGAATATGATATTCAGTACGTCTCTCAGAAAGCCATCAAGGGAAGCGTATTGTCTGATTACCTTGCCGAACAGCCAATCGAAGACTATCAGCCGATGAAGTTCGAATTCCCTGACGAGGACATTATGTTTCTCAAAGCGAAGGATTGCGATGAGCCATTGCCCGATGAGGGGCCAGATAGGAAGTCTCAGTGGAAGTTGATATTCGACGGAGCGGTTAATTCCTATGGAAGTGGTATCGGGGCTATCATCACGACTCCTCACGGATCCCACATCCCGTTTACTGCAAGACTGACGTTTTCAGTTACCAACAACGAAGCCGTACGAAGCATGTATTATGGGTCTAGAAGAGGCAATTGATTTGAGAATCAAGAATCTAGACATATATGGTGACTCAGCGCTTGTAATCAATCAGATCAAAGGGGAGTGGGAAACTCGTCAACCGAATCTAGTGCCGTACATGAATTATGCCAGGAGGCTGCTTCCGTTCTTCGACCGAGTAGAACTTCATCATGTACCCCGGGCTGAAAATCAAATGGCTGATGCTTTAGCCACGTTGGCTTCAATGTATAAGGTCAATCTTTGGAATGAAGCTCCAAGCATTGTTCTTTCGCGTCTTGACAGACCAGCATATGTGTTCGCAATCGAGGATGCCACTGACGGCAAGCCATGGTTCCACGATATTCAGACCTTCCTTATGACTAAGGAGTATCCCGCGGGTGCGTCAACCCAGGATAAGAAGACTCTGAGGAGGCTATCTGGAAACTTTTACCTCAATCCTGATGGAGTGCTGTATAAGAGAAACCACGATCTCGTGCTACTCAGATGTGTAGATGAGAAAGAAGCAAGTATGCTCATGGAGGAAGTCCATGAGGGCACATTTGGTACGCACGCCGGCGGGCATGCCATGACGAGAAAGATCCTGAGAGCAGGATATTACTGGGTGACTATGGAGTCGGATTGCTTCAGATTCGCGAAGAAATGTCACAAATGCCAGATTTATGCTGATAAAATTCATGTGCCGCCGTGCCCATTGAATGTCATGTCCTCCCCTTGGCCGTTCTCCATGTGGGGCATCGACATGATAGGCAAGATCGAGCCCACCGCATCTAATGGTCATCGTTTCATTCTGGTAGCTATCGACTACTTCACCAAGTGGGTGGAGGCAGCCTCGTACGCTAATGTGACCAAGCAGGTGGTAGCTAAGTTCATAAAGAGGGACATCATCTGTCGCTATGGAATTCCCGAGCGAATCATTACTGACAATGGTTCGAATTTGAATAATAAGATGATGAAGGAGCTGTGCCAGAGCTTCAAGATTGAACACCACAACTCATCTCCTTATCGGCCGAAGATGAATGGCGCCGTTGAAGCGGCCAATAAGAACATCAAGAAGATTGTTCAGAAGATGGTTGTGACGTATAGAGATTGGCACGAGATGCTGCCGTCTGCCTTGCACGGTTATCGTACGACGGTGCGTACGTCGACCGGGGCAACTCCTTTCTCCTTGGTGTACGGTATGGAAGCTGTCCTACCGCTAGAAGTGGAGATTCCCTCTTTGCGAGTTTTGGTTGATGTGAAACTTGATGAGGCAGAATGGGTTACGAATCGCTTGAACCAGCTCAGCCTGATGGACGAGAAGAGGTTAGCATCGATTGCATTTGGTCGCCTGTACCAAAGCCGAATGAAGAAAGCTTATGATAAGAAGGTGCGTCCCAGAAGCTTTCAGACGGGTGATCTCGTCCTGAAGAAGATTCTTCCGCCACACTCCGATCACCGGGGCAAGTGGACTCCGAATTACGAAGGGCCGTATGTCGTCAGCAAGGTCTTCTCAGGAGGGGCTTTGTTGTTATCCACGATGGATGGTGAAGATTTTGCATCCCCGGTGAACGCGGACGCAGTTAAAAAATACTTTGCTTGAAAGCGACCCGCTGGACAAAAAAGAGAGAGTCCAGGCAAAAAAGGGGCATCCCGGCGAACCAAAAACAGAATAAAAGGTTCGGGCAAAAATTAGGGATATATTGAAAAAATGTACACCCGCAAAGTCGAAAACCTACACTGGGCGGCTTCGGCAAAAAAGGGTATCCCGGTGAACTGAAAACCCGAAAGGGCGGTTCACGCAAAAGTTAGGGATTTGAATAAGCAAATGACTGCGTTCCGCGTATGGACTTTCATTGTTTAGTGGTTCGGAAGACCAGAGGGCCGTTTATCTGAATCAATCTCTTCCAAAGCTGAAGCATCGGAGAAGTATCGAAGTCGAGTGGGTCTTAGAGGGATCAACTCATGGTGTTCGTCTACGCCTCGATTGCCGACATTTGTATATACTGATGTATATTTATGTTTTCTTTTTGCGCGGCTTCCTCATTTCAGGAGCTTGCCTCTGTTGTAAAACATTTTTGCCCATTCAGGGGTTCCTCATCAATAAAATGCACATTATTCAGCAATTCTACTTGTCTGTTTAGCATTTATCTGTTTTGTTTGCGAATGATAACGCCGATGTGTTTTTGATAAAATGCGCATACATAAACTTGCGGGCCTAAGCCCATTGATTGTTGAAACAATTAACTAACTGGACATTGTCGCGAGATAATAACCCTGATAGGCCCCTTTGAGGAGGGTATCTTGTCTGTTTGTTTGTGTTGTTGCAGGTGTAGCACCTCGCCAGCAGATATGCCGTGCGTATCCCCGGAGCAGGACGAGTCCTCCTTCCCCGGCAGAGTTCAGTAGTCCCTCTTCCGCAGAATCTGAACGCAAGATGGCAAGCATTGATATGTCTTCCCCGGGTAGAGGTGATTCTCTTCCCCAAGCAGGCGCATCCTGAAGGAATGTCACCTCATCGGCGGAATCAAGCATCGAAGAATGATGTCGTCTCTCCCCAGCACCGGGTCACAAGTACAGAGTTCATAGAAATGATTGAGTACTGAAGCTCGTGTTTTCCCCCAGTAAAGTCACTAAAGCAGGATTTTCCCCCGCACCGGGTCACAAGTGCAGGTTTCGCAAAAGGCTGTTCGTATGCCGAAGGATGCAGTAACTGATGGTGCCAGACTGAAGTCTCCTGCAGAATTGAGATTCCGCACCAGAGCCGTATTCTCTCCTGAAGTTCGATGATTCCTTCTTCCCCAGTAGAGTGTTGGAACAGCTGATGTTGTATTCCCTTGCAGAGTTGTACTCTCCCCCGAAGTCAGATGATTCTTTCTTCCCCAGTGGAATCGAATCCCCCATCAGAGTTGCACTCTCCAGCGAAGTAGAATGATTTCTATCCCCGGCTGAGTCCGTAGAAAAGCAGAATCCTTGGAAGTTGATCAGATCATGATCAATTTTCCCCAGCAGAGCGTGGGGCAGCTAATGCTGTGTTTCCCCAGAGTCGTACTCCCTTTGGCGAAGCAGAATGACTTCTCCTTCCTCAGCCGAGTTTGCAGGTGTCCAGGAGGACCGAGTCCTTGAAGGTTGATCAGATCATGATTGGTCTTTCCCCAGCGGAGTGTGGAGCAGCTGAAGTTGTTTCCCCATAGAGTTATCCTCCCCAGAAGAGTAGCCGAGACGGCCGCGCAGTTCATTCTCGCGATTGATATCAGCAGATCCAAGTTCTCGTAGAGCTTCATCCCCTGCAACAGTCAGCTGAAGTTGTTCCCCTGCAGCAGCTCGCGGAAGATCAATTCCCCAGACAGAGCCTAATTGATATTGGCGTGTTCACATTCTCCTCAGCAGGACGATTCCTCTATCTGAGCGGTTCTTTCTCCTTGACAGGAGGATTTCCCCTTTCGGCATTTATTTTGCTGACGGGATCGAATCATTGTGCATGATTGCATATCATTGTGCATGACTGCATAGCATCTGACGTTGCAATAGCATTGTGCATGATTGCATGGCATTTAGCATAAATGCATATCATTCCCACCGTGTGGGGCATAGTGCAGAAGCATACACATCATAAGCATGATCTAGGTCATTATCATCCTTGTTGAACAGGTGTATCCCCAAAAGACCAGTTGCTCAGGACGATTCCTGATATTCTCTCCAACAAGGTCGCTTTCTTAAGATGATTCTTAAAGACCCCGGTGTGATCCCCGCAGTCGCTCGCTCAAGATGATTTTTGAGATCCCCAGCGAAGTCTTCAGTTCAAGATGATTCTCGAATTCCTCAGCAGGGCCGTTTGTTTAAGGTGATTCTTAAGACCCCAGTACAGCTTCCCGAGTTGTTCGCTCAGGATGATACTTGAGCTCCCCAAAAGCGTCCCCAGTAAGAGTTGCCCAGGAAGATTCCTGGAATACCCAACAGAATGTTTGCTCCAGAAAGGTTATTAGTTCAGGACGATTCTTGAAGATGCCCGACGGATCTGTTTGTTCAAGTTGATTCTTGAAGTCCTCAGCAGCATGATATGTCTGCTCCAACAACGATGTCTAATCTGAAGATGGATTTCGTAAGCGCCCGAAGGCGATATCAGAAGGTTCCGGTGAGTCCAGATTTCCGCGTTGAAGAATCAACAGGTAGCTGAAGACAAGGTTCCAGGGTTGTAGATACAACAGAGTGATTCGTGTGAGTCTGAAGACCAAGTCAGTTGTCCTGAAGAGATGATTGATTGCGATCAAGTGAGTAGTGTTTCTTCTGACTGAAGTCAAAGATGTTTCTCCAGCTGAAGCGGAGTTTTGCCTGAAGGCAAAGTGTTTGGATCCCCGTAGAGTCATGAATGGCTCAGGATACCATGTCTCTGACTGAAGTCACAGATTACCTAAGCTGAAGCGAAGGTGCCTAAGGGCAAGGTTATCCCCCAAGGTCATGAATGACCTAGGATTCATTTTTTCGGACTGAAGGCCGAAGTATATCCCTGACTGAAGTCACGGATACTATATAGCAGAGGTGGAGTTGCCTGAAGGCATATCCATGTATCCTTGAAGGCCAAGGACCATTTCTTCAGACTGAAGTCGAAGATACCTCCTGCAGAGTTGCCATCCTTGAAGGCCAAGGATGCTTATCTTCAGAAGTACTTGAAGATCTTTTCTAGCTGAAGCTGGAAGTGGCCAGGGGCCAGGGTTTCATATAGCTTTGATGTTAAAGTTCTACGGTGGGCAGTGTGCAGTAGTATTCGGATGTTCGTTATGGTGCTGAGGGTGAACCCCAGACCAGAGTGTGCTCGGCTAAGTCTCTCATTCCCAGCGGAGTAGTTTCAAATACGCAAGTGTACCTTTTGTTCCATTTACCAGGGGTGAACCCCAGGTCAGATTATGATTTGTTCGACGGCAATGTCAGGCTCTTTAAATCCCCAACAGAGATGATGTTTGTACGACGGCGATGTCGAGTGTCTCTCAGAGCGATGTTTGCTTCCGACGGCGATGTCAGATTCAGTTTTCCAGCAGCAATGTTGGGTATGTTAGAAGATTCAACTCTCCAGCGGCGAGGTTGGGTGTTGTGGTTGTCTGAAGGCAACGTCAGAAGAATTTAATGTGGATAACTGACGGTGATGTCAGGTCGATATGTCTCCAGCTAGTTGTTGAGCAGCTAGTGTTGCAGTATTCAAAGATTTGTTCCCCGCAGAGTACCGTGTGCTCGTGCAGTTGGCAAATTTTCGGGTTTACCGATATTCAACCGTCTCGCACCTTGATTGGTTGAGAGCCGTTCGCTTCTCACCCAGTCAGGTTCAAGCCGTTTGAATAGGGGCAGCTGTTGCACCCCAAAATTTGACCAACATTTATTTTCCCATCAAGTGTTTGCAGGTTGATACCTTCATCAGAAAGTTCAAGAGATCCTCAGAGGAAGTGGATTGAAACCAGGGTTGTGTGCCTCATAGCTTGAGAGTTGTGGGAGCTCCTCAGATGATTCTGAGACTTTGAGAATGAACTTGAAGCTTTGAGAAATACAATTAGATGTCTTGAAAGCCATCATGAAGCCCAGAGAGGTCATTATGCAAGAATTCAGAAGATTCAACCATGAGTGGTAGAATTAGGGTTTTGACTGGGTCAACCCTGGGATAATTGAAGATTTGGAGAAGGTTGAGACCTAATCCAAGGGCCATGAGATCATGTAATGATGCATAGAGATGTTATAAAGATGATTCCTAGACCAACTCATCATGATTGAGGAGTTTGAGAAGTTTCAAGTCAGGGTTCCCAAGGATTGTCAGTGAAAAACCCTAATTTGATCCCTATTTTCCAGGCAGTTTTAGCTCTAGATGTGATTGATATATCATCTTACCCATAACATGAATGTTGTAGAGCTTGTTCTTAGCTTTAATTTGAGTGGTGGAAGTCCTTGATAGGAGTTACAGAGCTCAAGTTATGGTTTTGACAAATTACAGGTCAGCAGAGGTGTGTGAATCTGGGTCCTTGAAAGTCACCCAACTTGCAGACAACTTTTGCCCTAGTAGGATGATTCCTATGACTTCTTGGTCAACATGAATGTTGAAGAGCATCTTCTTAGCTTTAATTTGAGTGGTAGAAGTCCTTGATTGGATTTGTGGAACTCAACTTATGGTTTGGACAAGACAGGGGTATTTTGGTCATTTGTCAGTTATAGGTCATTTTAGCCAATGCCTAAAACTCCTATTTCCAAGCCTCAAATGAAAAAACTCAAAACATGAAAGTTGCTCAAAATGTGATTTTAAGTCTAGAAAGAAGGTCACAAATTGTTGGAAAAGCTCATAGCATGAGATTACATGATTGGTCAAAAATGAACTAAAAATGGCTTATAACTTTGAAAAGTTGAAATTGAAAAGTGATTTGGGAGATCCACAAATCCAAAATAGGTCATCCAATATATCATTTTGATTGGAAAAACCATTTTGAGAACATTGGTTTAGCTAGAATTTTCATTTGAGGTCTAAAAATGGGTGATGCTTTGAAAAGTTGTTACTTGAAAAAGAAGGCAATGTTGAAAAACCCTACATAAGCCAAAAATGAACTTGTTTTTCACTCATCCCTTCTCAATAACTCATGTAAGGAGAATTTAAGACAAAATTGCAAGGCATAACATATGAGATATGAGATAACCAACTTGTCATCACATGAGAATTTCAAGAAGTTTCCACCACATTCTAGATGAATCTAGAAACATCCAATGATTATTATATAGAGAGTGCATCAGAAAGTGATGAAGGTTGGTGATAGAGAGTCAAGTCAGAGGAGAAAGAGAGAGATACATTGCCATTGAAGAGGTTTCTTCAAGTTAAAGCAACTTGAGTTTTCTTCCACTACAAGCCATCTCCTTCACAACCATTGCAAACAGAAGACTGGTGATCATCCAAGGATCATCTAGAAGCAATTCCAAGGCTTGAATCGTGCTCTACATCACTCCACCATAACTTCTTGACAGGTTTCTTCTTCACCTTCTATCTCCTAAATTATTGCAGTTTAGTTAGTTTCATAGATATAGAAAGGTTGCACTAGGGTAGATGACTCTTCCCCATGAATTAGGGCGCGATTCATTGGGTTTCATAACAGGTGTAGGAATCTTTAAGTTTCAAGAACTATTTGTTTAGGGCATTTTAATCAGCATGACATGGATTATATTGATTAGGGTGGCATAGGGAACAAGATTGCAGCTTTAGTTTTGAGTTTAATTAGGGTTGATCTCAGAGAAAAATTTTGAACCATGGTCTTGATGCCTTCTGTTAGAATTATCTAGGGCGAGTTATGGAAAGGTGAGCGCATGGCTGTGTTCTAGGCATTTAGTAGAGCATTTTTTGTTTTGGAATCTTGTTGAATCATGGCGTGTGGAGAGAGATAGAGGAGCTCGAAGATTTGAGTGCATGGGAGAGGGTTCTGAAAACCCTAGGTCTCATCTGGGACGATGAAGGAGAGCCCTTAGATTGGCTCCAGAGTTTGACCAATTCATTAGATCCAACGGTCGTGAGCGAATCTGAGAGTTGGAGGGAAAATTCAAAGAATAATGAAACGCGGCGTTTCATTTAAACCGCTTCTGGGCTTAGCTTTCTATTCGCCCCCCCTTTTTTCTGGCCCAATCATTTTAACTGGCGTGAGTTGCTGTTCATACCCCCCCTCCCTTTAATTCATTTAATTATTTTATTTTCTTCTTTTATTTTTTCTGTTTTGATTAAATCATAAATAAATGATAAAAAATGATTTTTTAATTCTTCTTTTTCCTATGATTAGATGAAAATGTGTAGAAAATATTAAAAATAAAAATGGGATTTTATTTTTTAGTTTAGTATTTTAATAGATTTTTCTTTTAAAATAGCTTTTATATTGTTTAATTTTGTATCATGATTTTGTAAGAATTATTTTAGGACCTTCCCTTAGGGTTTTTAATCCATTCTTTTTTGTGCAATTAGATGATGAATCATAGTTCCCCATAGGATTTTTTCTAGAATTTTAGAATTAATATTTTGATTAGTTTAATTAGGGTAGACTTAGGGTATCCTAATTAGGGTTTAGGTTGTGCTTAGGTGATGAATTCCTTTCTTTGATTGAGTTTTGTCTTGATTTTTAGGTAGAGGCCTATGTAGATGTTATGAGTAGGTGTTGAGGACCCTTGTGAATAATTGTTAGATTTTTCCCCATTGGTTTAGTATTTTTAGGTATTTTCTGAAGTTGCCTATTGATTTTGTCCCCCCTGTGGTTATCTGTGCATCTTTGGGGTTCATTGTGAGGAATTTGTTGAGGGGCTTGTGTTGCCTTGAAGACCTTGATGGAGAGCATCATGAAGTGAAGATTGTAGATCAAGATTCAGAGACCCAGAGCTTGGCTTGTCCCCTGTCTGTGAGGTTTGAGATCCTGAAGTTTGAAGGAAGTTCATGGTACTTTCCTGAGGAAGGCACTATGAATGACTTTCATTCTTTCTTCTCACCTCTTTCTCAAGTATCCAATGATGTTGGAGCCAACTTGTGAGTTTAATTTCTCCTGAGGAGGAATGTAAACTGATCACATGTTGTTGAGCCACATGGGATACAACTCCTAAGTGGAAGCCTCCTAGTACTTTCCTGAGGAAGGTCCTATGGGTCTATTCACTTAGTTCCCTTAGTTTGTCTAGGATTCCTCAAGTATCCAATGATGTTGGAGCCAACTTGTGAGTTTAATTTCTCCTGAGGAGGAATGTAAACTGATCACAGTTGTTGAGCCACATAGGATACAACTCCTAAGTGGAAGCCTCCTAGTACTTTCCTGAGGAAGGTCCTATGGGTCTATTCATTTAGTTCCACTAGTTCAGATAGGATTTCCTAAATATCCAGTGATGTTGGAGCCTGCTTGTGAGTTTAATTTCTCCTGAGGAGGAATGTAAATTGATCACAGTGGTTGAGCCACATAGGGTATGGCTCCTGAGTAGTCACCTCCTAGTGCTTTCCTGAGGAAGACACTATGAGTCTGCTTGCTTAGCTCCCTTTCTTTGGTAAGCTTGTTCTGAAGCTTGAAGACTGGGATTGATTTAGAGTTTTGCTTGAGAGCTTTGCTTAGATTTGATTAGGATTCTGTGATTAGGGTTAGGATTGGAGAATGGATGATTCTTTCTCAAGCATGTGTGTTTTGTTTGCCTGATGGCATTTCATTTCCTTTATCTGTTCATTGCTTGATAGCATGTTGTTTGTTTTCAGTATGATTACTGTTATTTCATGACTGGCTTGAGGTCGAGACGAGCTTGTGGAGGCTGAAACCCCACACACATTTCCTCCCTCACTTGCATTGCATGCATTTTACTGTTAAAGCTGATGCTTTTGTCTGTTTTGGTGTATCATTGACATGATCCCTTAGGACTCTCATTTCCTTTGATAAGGATTTGATGATAGACTTTTAGGTTGAAACCTATGCATGACAACTTCTAGGAGTTCCCTGTTCAAACCTCAACCATAGGATGAATCCATGGCATGATAACAGTAGGACTTGATAGTCTCCCTCCTAGTTGGGCCTGTTCTCTTCTCATCTCAAAGCAGTTTAAGATACAGTAATCATGAATGATTTCTTTTCGTACGTTACGAGCCTTAAGCTATCTGAGGATGGATGATTAGTATGATACCCTTTGGGTGACATGCGGCGCATTCACTCTCAGGTCATAGTCTCTAGTGCGGTTGAAATCGCAAATAATAAAAAACACTTCTTTTAGGAGATAACCCGTAGTTACCCGAACTACGTTTGCTCTGATCTTTCATACCAGATGAAAGTACGTAGGCATAGGATGCGATATCCTAGCGAGCAACCTTCCCCATCTTCCTCCCCGTAGTTAGCCGAACTACGTTGACTCTGATTTCTCATTCTCTGATGAGAATACGTAGGCATAAAGCGCGACGCTTTGCCGAGTCATTTTTCTTTTCTTTTTTCAGCCAGCCTTGATAGGTAGATAGATTATAACTAACCCGTCCAAGTAAACAAACAAGCGAGGATCCCGTCGAGTACGACGGACGTGAGGGGTGCTAATACCTTCCCCTTGCGTAACCGACTCCCGAACCCAGACAATGGTTGCGATGACCTTGTCTTACCCATTTTCGTCAGGTTTTTCCGATCGTTTCCTTTCCCGCTCTGAGGGATAAATAACGAAAGGTGGCGACTCTTCTGTCATGCCGGCACCTTATTTTTCGCGCAAGCGACACATGTATCGCGATAGGAATGTCCTCGTCTAAAAGAGGCGATGATAACATGCCGCACCATTGAAGGTATAGCCTCGCCCAAATGATTTCCTATTTCCTAGTGGCGAGAAATGCAGAATAAGATGTTTCATGGGTAGAGAGAAGTCATGGTTATCAAATGACACACATCCTCCTTAGAAATAAGTATTCAACGCTCCACCATTGGCCTGGTGGGCGGCTATCAGAGATGTGACATCACAGAAATAAATTAGAAAAATGGTTTGTTTACTTAAAAGAGAAGATGGCCCTAGAAAAGAGGCAAGTCTTTTGTGTTTTAGGATTTCAACAACTTGTACATGATTTAGATCATTAAATTTGGTTGGGTATGTTAGACCCATCTTATTTTCTGTTATTTCTGGCTTCTCCTCCACCGTTTTTGCCCTTTATGCTCTGAGTACCATGAGAGTTTCAATGAAGAAAATGGCTGAAATCATTCGATATTCAAATAGAAAGGAGTAGTGAAAGCCCTAACTCCTACCTAGAGGGGAATTAGGTTTGTTTTTTAAGTTAGACTTATACACACATCTAATATCTAATTATACTGCTTTTTCTTTTGGCAGTGGCTACTAACCTTACTGGTATACACAGAGCCATCAAATTGCTTCATAACAAAATAAAAGTGCTACATCACTATCTTCTTACAATGAAAAAAGGTACGATGATATTGTTTGTCTGCAAAACTACTAGCATTTAACGATGATAAATTAATTGTTGTTTATTCCATTTAAACCTTATTGTTTACAAGCAGGTGATGTTCCTTGTGAGAATTCACTATTAAGGCAACTGTCGAGTCTCCTAAAAAGATTACCTGCTATTGAATCTGGGAAATTTAAAGATGATTTCTTGATGGTGAGTGTATTGCACTATGAAAATATTACTATTGTTACTCCCTTTTTTTATTGGTTCGGAGCCGATGCAACTAGTAGGGGAAGGAACATTGACATGCTTAATTTCTTTTTTTGTGTGGTTACCATACCGAGCCTACCCTAGAACAATAGACTATCTTCAAAACCAGATAATTTTAAACATGACTCATAAGCCACAATACCAAATATAACATCTATAGGTCTTGACCAAGATTCTACAAGTAAAAGAATTAAACATGACAACAAAACTAACTTAAAAGAAGTTTAGGCATTGAAAATAAAAATTAATTTTATTTACAACTGTTGAGATGGATACAAAATACATTTTTAATACCCAAAACCTAGACTCTTGACATTGTGATCTGACTTTAACATACTTCAAAAAACATATACCTAAAAAATAGTTAACAAAGTGGGATGAAATACAACTAAAAAATAGTTAAAATATGATGCCACATAATAATACAACTTATATTGTTATAATTGTAAATGGATCCACCTAAGGCATGTATCGCCCTAGGAATGGCCTCGTCTAAAAGAGCCGATGATAACATGCCGCACCATTGAAGGTATAGCCTCGCCCAAAGGATTTCCTATTTCCTAGTGGCGAGAAATGCAGAATAAGATGTTTCATGGGTAGAGAGAAGTCATGGTTATCAAATGACACACATCCTCCTTAGAAATAAGTATTCAACGCTCCACCATTGGCCTGGTGGGCGGCTATCAGAGATGTGACATCACAGAAATAAATTAGAAAAATGGTTTGTTTACTTAAAAGAGAAGATGTCCGTAGAAAAGAGGAAAGTCTTTTGTGTTTTAGGATTTCAACAACTTGTACATGATTTAGATCATTAAATTTGGTTGGGTCAGTTAGACCCATCTTATTTTCTGTTATTTCTGGCTTCTCCTCCACCGTTTTTGCCCTTTATGCTCTGAGTACCATGAGAGTTTCAATGAAGAAAATGGTTGAAATCGTTAGATATTCAAATAGAAAGGAGTAGTGAAAGCCCTAACTCCTACCTAGAGGGGAATTAGGTTTGTTTTTTAAGTTAGACTTATACACACATCTAATATCTAATTATACTGCTTTTTCTTTTGGCTGTGGCTACTAACCTTACTGGTATACACAGAGCCATCAAATTGCTTCATAACAAAATAAAAGTGCTACATCACAATCTTCTGACAATGAAAAAAGGTACGATGATATTGTTTGTCTGCAAAACTACTAGCGTTTAATGATGATAAATTAATTGTTGTTTATTCCATTTAAACCTTATTGTTTACAAGCAGGTGATGTTCCTTGTGAGAATTGACTATTAAGGCAACTGTCGAGTCTCCTGAAAAGATTACCTGCTATTGAATCTGGGAAATTTCAAGATGATTTCTTGATGGTGAGTGTATTGCACTATAAAAATCTTACTATTCTTACTCCCTTTTTTTATTGGTTCGGAGCCGATGCAAGTAGTAGGGGAAGGAACATTGACATGCTTAATTTCTTTTTCTGTGTGGTTACCATGTCGGGCCTACCCTAGAACAATAGACTAGCTTCCAAACCATATCATTTTAAACAAGACTCATATGCCACAATACCAAATATAACATCTATAGGTCTTGACCAAGATTCTACAAGTAAAAGAATTAAACATGACAACAAAACTAACTTAAAAGAAGTTTAGGCATTGAAAATAAAAATTAATTTTATTTACAACTGTTAAGATGGATACAAAATACATTTTTAATACCCAAAACCTAGACTCTTGACATTGTGATCTGACTTTAACATACTTCAAAAACATATACCTAAAAAATAGTTAACAAAGTGGGATGAAATACAACTAAAAAATAGTTAAAATATGATGCCACATAATAATACAACTTATATTGTTATAATTGTAAATGGATCCACCTAAGGCATGTATCGCCATAGGAATGGCCTCGTCTAAAAGAGGCGATGATAACATGCCGCACCATTGAAGGTATAGTCTCGCCCAAAGGATTTCCTATTTCCTAGTGGCGAGAAAGGCAGAATAAGATGTTTCATGGGTAGAGAGAAGTCATGGTTATCAAATGACACACATCCTCCTTAGAAATAAGTATTCAACGCTCCACCATTGGCCTGGTGGGCGGCTATCAGAGATGTGACATCACAGAAATAAATTAGAAAGATGGTTTGTTTACTTAAAAGAGAAGATGGCCCTAGAAAAGAGGCAAGTCTTTTGTGTTTTAGGATTTCAACATCTTGTACATGATTTAGATCATGAAATTTGGTTGGGTCAGTTAGACCCATCTTATTTTCTGTTATTTCTGGCTTCTCCTCCACCGTTTTTGCCCTTTATGCTCTGAGTACCATGAGAGTTTCAATGAAGAAAATGGCTGAAATCGTTAGATATTCAAATAGAAAGGAGTAGTGAAAGCCCTAACTCCTACCTAGAGGGGAATTAGGTTGGTTTTTTAAGTTAGACTTATACACACATCTAATATCTAATTATACTGCTTTTTCTTTTGGCAGTGGCTACTAACCTTACTGGTATACACAGAGCCATCAAATTGCTTCATAACAAAATAAAACTACTAAATCACTATCTTCTTACAATGAAAAAAGGTATGATGATATTGTTTGTCTGCAAAACTACTAGCATTTAATAATGATAAATTAATTGTTGTTTATTCCATTTAAACCTTATTGTTTACAAGCAGGTGATGTTCCTTGTGAGAATTCACTATTAAGGCAACTGTCGAGTCTCCTGAAAAGATTACCTGCTATTGAATCTGGGAAATTTCAAGATGATTTCTTGATGGTGAGTGTATTGCACTATGAAAATATTACTATTGTTACTCCCTTTTTTTATTGGTTCGGAGCCGATGCAAGTAGTAGGGGAAGGAACATTGACATGCTTAATTTCTTTTTCTGTGTGGTCACCATGCCGGGCCTACCCTAGAACAATAGACTAGCTTCCAAACCAGATCATTTTAAACATGACTCATAAGCCACAATACCAAATATAACATCTATAGGTCTTGACCAAGATTCTACAAGTAAAAGAATTAAACATGACAACAAAACTAACTTAAAAGAAGTTTAGGCGTTGAAAATAAAAATTAATTTTATTTACAACTGTTGAGATGGATTCAAAATACATTTTTAATACCCAAAACCTAGACTCTTGACATTGTGATCTGACTTTAACATACTTCAAAAAACATATACCTAAAAAATAGTTAACAAAGTGGGATGAAATACAATAAAAAAATAGTTAAAATATGATGCCACATAATAATACAACTTATATTGTTATAATTGTAAATGGATCCACCTAAGGCATGTATCGCAATAGGAATGGCCTCGTCTAAAAGAGGCGATGATAACATGCCGCACCATTGAAGGTATAGCCTCGCCCAAATGATTTCCTATTTCCTAGTGGCGAGAAATGCAGAATAAGATGTTTCATGGGTAGAGAGAAGTCATGGTTATCAAATGACACACATCCTCCTTAGAAATAAGTATTCAACGCTCCACCATTGGCCTGGTGGGCGGCTATCAGAGATGTGACATCACAGAAATAAATTAGAAAAATGGTATGTTTACTTAAAAGAGAAGATGGCCCTAGAAAAGAGGCAAGTCTTTTGTGTTTTTGGATTTCAACAACTTGTACATGATTTAGATCATTAAATTTGGTTGGGTCAGTTAGACCCATCTTATTTTTTGTTATTTCTGGCTTCTCCTCCACCGTTTTTGCCCTTTATGCTCTGAGTACCATGAGAGTTTCAATGAAGAAAATGGCTGAAATCATTCGATATTCAAATAGAAAGGAGTAGTGAAAGCCCTAACTCCTACCTAGAGGGGAATTAGGTTTGTTTTTTAAGTTAGACGTATACACACATCTAATATCTAATTATACTGCTTTTTCTTTTGGCAGTGGCTACTAACCTTACTGGTATACACAGAGCTATCAAATTGCTTCATAACAAAATAAAAGTGCTACATCACTATCTTCTTACAATGAAAAAAGGTACGATGATATTGTTTGTCTGCAAAACTACTAGCATTTAATGATGATAAATTAATTGTTGTTTATTCCATTTAAACCTTATTGTTTACAAGCAGGTGATGTTCCTTGTGAGAATTCACTATTAAGGCAACTGTCGAGTCTCCTGAAAAGATTACCTGCTATTGAATCTGGGAAATTTAAAGATGATTTCTTGATGGTGAGTGTATTGCACTATGAAAATCTTACTATTGTTACTCGCTTTTTTTATTGGTTCGGAGCTGATGCAAGTAGTAGGGGAAGGAACATTGACATGCTTAATTTCTTTTTCTGTGTGGTTACCATGGCGAGCCTACCCTAGAACAATAGACTATCTTCAAAACCAGATCATTTTAAACATGACTCATAAGCCACAATACCAAATATAACATCTATAGGTCTTGACCAAGATTCTACAAGTAAAAGAATTAAACATGACAACAAAACTAACTTAAAAGAAGTTTAGGCATTGAAAATAAAAATTAATTTTATTTACAACTGTTGAGATGGATACAAAATACATTTTTAATACCCAAATCCTAGACTCTTGACATTGTGATCTGACTTTAACATACTTCAAAAAACATATACCTAAAAAATAGTTAACAAAGTGGGATGAAATACAACTAAAAAATAGTTAAAATATGATGCCACATAATAATACAACTTATATTGTTATAATTGTAAATGGATCCCCCTAAGGCATGTATCGCCCTAGGAATGGCCTCGTCTAAAATAGACGATGATAACATGCCGCACCATTGAAGGTATAGCCTCGCCCAAAGGATTTCCTATTTCCTAGTGGAGAGAAATGCAGAATAAGATGTTTCATGGGTAGAGAGAAGTCATGGTTATCAAATGACACACATCCTCCTTAGAAATAAGTATTCAACGCTCCACCATTGGCCTGGTGGGCGGCTATCAGAGATGTGACATCACAGAAATAAATTAGAAAAATGGTTTGTTTACTTAAAAGAGAAGATGTCCCTAGAAAAGAGAAAAGTCTTTTGTGTTTTAGGATTTCAACAACTTGTACATGATTTAGATCATGAAATTTGGTTGGGTCAGTTAGACCCATCTTATTTTCTGTTATTTCTGGCTTCTCCTCCACCGTTTTTGCCCTTTATGCTCTGAGTACCATGAGAGTTTCAATGAAGAAAATGGTTGAAATCGTTAGATATTCAAATAGAAAGGAGTAGTGAAAGCCCTAACTCCTACCTAGAGGGGAATTAGGTTTGTTTTTTAAGTTAGACTTATACACACATCTAATATCTAATTATACTGCTTTTTCTTTTGGCTGTGGCTACTAACCTTACTGGTATACACAGAGCCATCAAATTGCTTCATAACAAAATAAAAGTGCTACATCACAATCTTCTGACAATGAAAAAAGGTACGATGATATTGTTTGTCTGCAAAACTACTAGCGTTTAATGATGATAAATTAATTGTTGTTTATTCCATTTAAACCTTATTGTTTACAAGCAGGTGATGTTCCTTGTGAGAATTGACTATTAAGGCAACTGTCGAGTCTCCTGAAAAGATTACCTGCTATTGAATCTGGGAAATTTCAAGATGATTTCTTGATGGTGAGTGTATTGCACTATAAAAATCTTACTATTCTTACTCCCTTTTTTTATTGGTTCGGAGCCGATGCAAGTAGTAGGGGAAGGAACATTGACATGCTTAATTTCTTTTTCTGTGTGGTTACCATGTCGGGCCTACCCTAGAACAATAGACTAGCTTCCAAACCATATCATTTTAAACAAGACTCATATGCCACAATACCAAATATAACATCTATAGGTCTTGACCAAGATTCTACAAGTAAAAGAATTAAACATGACAACAAAACTAACTTAAAAGAAGTTTAGGCATTGAAAATAAAAATTAATTTTATTTACAACTGTTAAGATGGATACAAAATACATTTTTAATACCCAAAACCTAGACTCTTGACATTGTGATCTGACTTTAACATACTTCAAAAACATATACCTAAAAAATAGTTAACAAAGTGGGATGAAATACAACTAAAAAATAGTTAAAATATGATGCCACATAATAATACAACTTATATTGTTATAATTGTAAATGGATCCACCTAAGGCATGTATCGCCATAGGAATGGCCTCGTCTAAAAGAGGCGATGATAACATGCCGCACCATTGAAGGTATAGTCTCGCCCAAAGGATTTCCTATTTCCTAGTGGCGAGAAAGGCAGAATAAGATGTTTCATGGGTAGAGAGAAGTCATGGTTATCAAATGACACACATCCTCCTTAGAAATAAGTATTCAACGCTCCACCATTGGCCTGGTGGGCGGCTATCAGAGATGTGACATCACAGAAATAAATTAGAAAAATGGTTTGTTTACTTAAAAGAGAAGATGGCCCTAGAAAAGAGGCAAGTCTTTTGTGTTTTAGGATTTCAACATCTTGTACATGATTTAGATCATGAAATTTGGTTGGGTCAGTTAGACCCATCTTATTTTCTGTTATTTCTGGCTTCTCCTCCACCGTTTTTGCCCTTTATGCTCTGAGTACCATGAGAGTTTCAATGAAGAAAATGGCTGAAATCGTTAGATATTCAAATAGAAAGGAGTAGTGAAAGCCCTAACTCCTACCTAGAGGGGAATTAGGTTGGTTTTTTAAGTTAGACTTATACACACATCTAATATCTAATTATACTGCTTTTTCTTTTGGCAGTGGCTACTAACCTTACTGGTATACACAGAGCCATCAAATTGCTTCATAACAAAATAAAACTACTAAATCACTATCTTCTTACAATGAAAAAAGGTATGATGATATTGTTTGTCTGCAAAACTACTAGCATTTAATAATGATAAATTAATTGTTGTTTATTCCATTTAAACCTTATTGTTTACAAGCAGGTGATGTTCCTTGTGAGAATTCACTATTAAGGCAACTGTCGAGTCTCCTGAAAAGATTACCTGCTATTGAATCTGGGAAATTTCAAGATGATTTCTTGATGGTGAGTGTATTGCACTATGAAAATATTACTATTGTTACTCCCTTTTTTTATTGGTTCGGAGCCGATGCAAGTAGTAGGGGAAGGAACATTGACATGCTTAATTTCTTTTTCTGTGTGGTCACCATGCCGGGCCTACCCTAGAACAATAGACTAGCTTCCAAACCAGATCATTTTAAACATGACTCATAAGCCACAATACCAAATATAACATCTATAGGTCTTGACCAAGATTCTACAAGTAAAAGAATTAAACATGACAACAAAACTAACTTAAAAGAAGTTTAGGCGTTGAAAATAAAAATTAATTTTATTTACAAATGTTGAGATGGATTCAAAATACATTTTTAATACCCAAAACCTAGACTCTTGACATTGTGATCTGACTTTAACATACTTCAAAAAACATATACCTAAAAAATAGTTAACAAAGTGGGATGAAATACAATAAAAAAATAGTTAAAATATGATGCCACATAATAATACAACTTATATTGTTATAATTGTAAATGGATCCACCTAAGGCATGTATCGCAATAGGAATGGCCTCGTCTAAAAGAGGCGATGATAACATGCCGCACCATTGAAGGTATAGCCTCGCCCAAATGATTTCCTATTTCCTAGTGGCGAGAAATGCAGAATAAGATGTTTCATGGGTAGAGAGAAGTCATGGTTATCAAATGACACACATCCTCCTTAGAAATAAGTATTCAACGCTCCACCATTGGCCTGGTGGGCGGCTATCAGAGATGTGACATCACAGAAATAAATTAGAAAAATGGTATGTTTACTTAAAAGAGAAGATGGCCCTAGAAAAGAGGCAAGTCTTTTGTGTTTTTGGATTTCAACAACTTGTACATGATTTAGATCATTAAATTTGGTTGGGTCAGTTAGACCCATCTTATTTTTTGTTATTTCTGGCTTCTCCTCCACCGTTTTTGCCCTTTATGCTCTGAGTACCATGAGAGTTTCAATGAAGAAAATGGCTGAAATCATTCGATATTCAAATAGAAAGGAGTAGTGAAAGCCCTAACTCCTACCTAGAGGGGAATTAGGTTTGTTTTTTAAGTTAGACGTATACACACATCTAATATCTAATTATACTGCTTTTTCTTTTGGCAGTGGCTACTAACCTTACTGGTATACACAGAGCCATCAAATTGCTTCATAACAAAATAAAAGTGCTACATCACTATCTTCTTACAATGAAAAAAGGTACGATGATATTGTTTGTCTGCAAAACTACTAGCATTTAATGATGATAAATTAATTGTTGTTTATTCCATTTAAACCTTATTGTTTACAAGCGGGTGATGTTCCTTGTGAGAATTCACTATTAAGGCAACTGTCGAGTCTCCTGAAAAGATTACCTGCTATTGAATCTGGGAAATTTAAAGATGATTTCTTGATGGTGAGTGTATTGCACTATGAAAATCTTACTATTGTTACTCGCTTTTTTTATTGGTTCGGAGCCGATGCAAGTAGTAGGGGAAGGAACATTGACATGCTTAATTTCTTTTTCTGTGTGGTTACCATGGCGAGCCTACCCTAGAACAATAGACTATCTTCAAAACCAGATCATTTTAAACATGACTCATAAGCCACAATACCAAATATAACATCTATAGGTCTTGACCAAGATTCTACAAGTAAAAGAATTAAACATGACAACAAAACTAACTTAAAAGAAGTTTAGGCATTGAAAATAAAAATTAATTTTATTTACAACTGTTGAGATGGATACAAAATACATTTTTAATACCCAAATCCTAGACTCTTGACATTGTGATCTGACTTTAACATACTTCAAAAAACATATACCTAAAAAATAGTTAACAAAGTGGGATGAAATACAACTAAAAAATAGTTAAAATATGATGCCACATAATAATACAACTTATATTGTTATAATTGTAAATGGATCCCCCTAAGGCATGTATCGCCCTAGGAATGGCCTCGTCTAAAATAGACGATGATAACATGCCGCACCATTGAAGGTATAGCCTCGCCCAAAGGATTTCCTATTTCCTAGTGGAGAGAAATGCAGAATAAGATGTTTCATGGGTAGAGAGAAGTCATGGTTATCAAATGACACACATCCTCCTTAGAAATAAGTATTCAACGCTCCACCATTGGCCTGGTGGGCGGCTATCAGAGATGTGACATCACAGAAATAAATTAGAAAAATGGTTTGTTTACTTAAAAGAGAAGATGTCCCTAGAAAAGAGAAAAGTCTTTTGTGTTTTAGGATTTCAACAACTTGTACATGATTTAGATCATGAAATTTGGTTGGGTCAGTTAGACCCATCTTATTTTCTGTTATTTCTGGCTTCTCCTCCACCGTTTTTGCCCTTTATGCTCTGAGTACCATGAGAGTTTCAATGAAGAAAATGGTTGAAATCGTTAGATATTCAAATAGAAAGGAGTAGTGAAAGCCCTAACTCCTACCTAGAGGGGAATTAGGTTTGTTTTTTAAGTTAGACTTATACACACATCTAATATCTAATTATACTGCTTTTTCTTTTGGCTGTGGCTACTAACCTTACTGGTATACACAGAGCCATCAAATTGCTTCATAACAAAATAAAAGTGCTACATCACAATCTTCTGACAATGAAAAAAGGTACGATGATATTGTTTGTCTGCAAAACTACTAGCGTTTAATGATGATAAATTAATTGTTGTTTATTCCATTTAAACCTTATTGTTTACAAGCAGGTGATGTTCCTTGTGAGAATTGACTATTAAGGCAACTGTCGAGTCTCCTGAAAAGATTACCTGCTATTGAATCTGGGAAATTTCAAGATGATTTCTTGATGGTGAGTGTATTGCACTATAAAAATCTTACTATTCTTACTCCCTTTTTTTATTGGTTCGGAGCCGATGCAAGTAGTAGGGGAAGGAACATTGACATGCTTAATTTCTTTTTCTGTGTGGTTACCATGTCGGGCCTACCCTAGAACAATAGACTAGCTTCCAAACCATATCATTTTAAACAAGACTCATAAGCCACAATACCAAATATAACATCTATAGGTCTTGACCAAGATTCTACAAGTAAAAGAATTAAACATGACAACAAAACTAACTTAAAAGAAGTTTAGGCATTGAAAATAAAAATTAATTTTATTTACAACTGTTAAGATGGATACAAAATACATTTTTAATACCCAAAACCTAGACTCTTGACATTGTGATCTGACTTTAACATACTTCAAAAACATATACCTAAAAAATAGTTAACAAAGTGGGATGAAATACAACTAAAAAATAGTTAAAATATGATGCCACATAATAATACAACTTATATTGTTATAATTGTAAATGGATCCACCTAAGGCATGTATCGCCATAGGAATGGCCTCGTCTAAAAGAGGCGATGATAACATGCCGCACCATTGAAGGTATAGTCTCGCCCAAAGGATTTCCTATTTCCTAGTGGCGAGAAAGGCAGAATAAGATGTTTCATGGGTAGAGAGAAGTCATGGTTATCAAATGACACACATCCTCCTTAGAAATAAGTATTCAACGCTCCACCATTGGCCTGGTGGGCGGCTATCAGAGATGTGACATCACAGAAATAAATTAGAAAAATGGTTTGTTTACTTAAAAGAGAAGATGGCCCTAGAAAAGAGGCAAGTCTTTTGTGTTTTAGGATTTCAACATCTTGTACATGATTTAGATCATGAAATTTGGTTGGGTCAGTTAGACCCATCTTATTTTCTGTTATTTCTGGCTTCTCCTCCACCGTTTTTGCCCTTTATGCTCTGAGTACCATGAGAGTTTCAATGAAGAAAATGGCTGAAATCGTTAGATATTCAAATAGAAAGGAGTAGTGAAAGCCCTAACTCCTACCTAGAGGGGAATTAGGTTGGTTTTTTAAGTTAGACTTATACACACATCTAATATCTAATTATACTGCTTTTTCTTTTGGCAGTGGCTACTAACCTTACTGGTATACACAGAGCCATCAAATTGCTTCATAACAAAATAAAAGTACTAAATCACTATCTTCTTACAATGAAAAAAGGTATGATGATATTGTTTGTCTGCAAAACTACTAGCATTTAATGCTGATAAATTAATTGTTGTTTATTCCATTTAAACCTTATTGTTTACAAGCAAGTGATGTTCCTTGTGAGAATTCACTATTAAGGCAACTGTCGAGTCTCCTGAAAAGATTACCTGCTATTGAATCTGGGAAATTTCAAGATGATTTCTTGATGGTGAGTGTATTTCACTATGAAAATCTTACTATTGTTACTCCCTTTTTTTATTGGTTCGGAGCCAATGCAAGTAGTAGGGGAAGGAACATTGACACGCTTAATTTCTTTTTCTGTGTGGTTACCATGCCGGGCCTACCCTAGAACAATAGACTAGCTTCCAAACCAAATCATTTTAAACATGACTCATAAGCCACAATACCAAATATAACATCTATAGGGCTTGACCAAGATTCTACAAGTAAAAGAATTAAACATGACAACAAAACTAACTTAAAAGAAGTTTAGGCATTGAAAATAAAAATTAATTTTATTTACAACTGTTGAGATGGATACAAAATACATTTTTAATACGCAAAACCTAGACTCTTGAAATTGAGATCTGACTTTAACATACTTCAAAAAACATATACCTAAAAAATAGTTAACAAAGTGGGATGAAATACAACTAAAAAATAGTTTAAATATGATACCACATAATAATACAACTTATATTGCTATAATTGTAAATGGATCCACCTAAGGCATGTATCGCCCTAGGAATGGCCTCGTCTAAAAGAGGCGATTATAACATGCCGCACCATTGAAGGTATAGTCTCGCCCAAAGGATTTCCTATTTCCTAGTGGTGAGATATGCAGAATAAGATGTTTCATGGGTAGAGAGAAGTCATGGTTATCAAATGACACACATCCTCCTTAGAAATAAGTATTCAACGCTCCACCATTGGCCTGGTGGGCGGCTATCAGAGATGTGACATCACAGAAATAAATTAGAAAAATGGTTTGCTTACTTAAAAGAGAAGATGGCCCTAGAAAAGAGGCAAGTCTTTTGTGTTTTAGGTTTTCAACATCTTGTACATGATTTAGATCATGAAATTTGGTTGGGTCAGTTAGACCCATCTTATTTTCTGTTATTTCTGGCTTCTCCTCCAGCGTTTTTGCCCTTTATGCTCTGAGTACCATGAGAGTTTCAATGAAGAAAATGGCTGAAATCGTTAGATATTCAAATATAAAGGAGTAGTGAAAGCCCTAACTCCTACCTAGAGGGGAATTAGGTTTGTTTTTTAAGTTAGACTTATACACACATCTAATATCTAATTATACTGTTTTTTCTTTTGGCAGTGGCTACTAACCTTACTGGTATACACAGAGCCATCAAATTGCTTCATAACAAAATAAAAGTGCTACATCACTATCTTTTTACAATGAAAAAAGGTACGATGATATTGTTTGTCTGCAAAACTACTATCATTTAATGATGATAAATTAATTATTTTTTATTCCATTTAAACCTTATTGTTTACAAGCAGGTGATGTTCCTTGCGAGAATTCACTATTAAGGAAACTGTCGAGTCTCCTGAAAAGATTACCTGCTATTGAATCTGGGAAATTTCAAGATGATTTATTGATGGTGAGTGTATTGCACTATGAAAATATTACTATTGTTACTCCCTTTTTTATTGGTTCGGAGCCGATGCAAGTAGTAGGGGAAGGAACATTGACATTCTTAATTTCTTTTTCTGTATGGTTACCATGCCGGGCCTACCCTAGAACAATAGACTAGCTTCCAAACCAGATCATTTTAAACTTGACTCATAAGCCACAATACCAAATATAACATCTATATGTCTTGACCAAGATTCTACAAGTAAAAGAATTAAACATGACAACAAAACTAACTTAAAAGAAGTTTAGGCATTGATAATAAAAATTAATTTTATTTACAAATGTCGAGATGGATACAAAATACATTTTTAATACCCAAAACCAAGACTCTTGACAATGTGATCTGACTTTAACATACTTCAAAAAACATATACCTAAAAAATAGTTAACAAAGTGAGAGGAAATACAACTAAAAAACAGTTAAAATATGATGCCACATAATAATACAACTTATATTGTTATAATTGTAAATGGATCCACCTAAGGCATGTATCGCCCTAGGAATGACCTCGTCTAAAAGAGGCGATGATAACATGCCGCACCATTGAAGGTATAGTCTCGCCCAAAGGATTTCCTATTTCCTAGTGGCGAGAAATGCAGAATAAAATGTTTCATGGGTAGAGAGAAGTCATGGTTATCAAATGACACACATCCTCCTTAGAAATAAGTATTCAACGCTCCACCATTGGCCTGGTGGGCGGCTATCAGAGATGTGACATCACAGAAATAAATTAGAAAAATGGTTTGCTTACTTAAAAGAGAAGATGGCCCTAGAAAAGAGGCAAGTCTTTTGTGTTTTAGGATTTCAACATCTTGTACATGATTTAGATCATGAAATTTGGTTGGGTCAGTTAGACCCATCTTATTTTCTGTTATTTCTGGCTTCTCCTCCAGCGTTTTTGCCCTTTATGCTCTGAGTACCATAAGAGTTTCAATGAAGAAAATGGCTGAAATCGTTAGATATTCAAATATAAAGGAGTAGTGAAAGCCTTAACTCCTACCTAGAGGGGAATTAGGTTTGTTTTTTAAGTTAGACTTATACACACATCTAATATCTAATTATACTGTTTTTTCTTTTGGCAGTGGCTACTAACCTTACTGGTATACACAGAGCCATCAAATTGCTTCATAACAAAATAAAAGTGCTACATCACTATCTTCTTACAATGAAAAAAGGTACGATGATATTGTTTGTCTGCAAAACTACTATCATTTAATGATGATAAATTAATTATTTTTTATTCCATTTAAACCTTATTGTTTACAAGCAGGTGATGTTCCTTGCGAGAATTCACTATTAAGGAAACTGTCGAGTCTCCTGAAAAGATTACCTGCTATTGAATCTGGGAAATTTCAAGATGATCTCTTGATGGTGAGTGTATTGCAATATGAAAATATTACTATTGTTACTCCCTTTTTTTATTGGTTCGGAGCCGATGCAAGTAGTAGGGGAAGGAACATTGACATTCTTAATTTCTTTTTCTGTATGGTTACCATTCCGGGCCTACCCTAGAACAATAGACTAGCTTCCAAACCAAATCATTTTAAACTTGACTCATAAGCCACAATACCAAATATAACATCTATAGGTCTTGACCAAGATTCTACAAGTAAAAGAATTAAACATGACAACAAAACTAACTTAAAAGAAGTTTAGGCATTGATTATAAAAATTAATTTTATTTACAAATGTCGAGATGGATACAAAATACATTTTTAATACCCAAAACCTAGACTCTTGACAATGTGATCTGACTTTAACATACTTCAAAAAACATATACCTAAAAAATAGTTAACAAAGTGAGATGAAATACAACTAAAAAATAGTTAAAATATGATGCCACATAATAATACAACTTATATTGTTATAATTGTAAATGGATCCACCTAAGGCATGTATCGCCCTAGGAATGGCCTCGTCTAAAAGAGGCGATGATAACATGCCGCACCATTGAAGGTATAGTCTCGCCCAAAGGATTTCCTATTTCCTAGTGGCGAGAAATGCAGAATAAGGTGTTTCATGGGTAGAGAGAAGTCATGGTTATCAAATGACACACATCCTCCTTAGAAATAAGTATTCAACGCTCCACCATTGGCCTGGTGGGCGGCTATCAGAGATGTGACATCAAAGAAATAAATTAGAAAAATGGTTTTTTTACTTAAAAGAGAAGATGGCCCTAGAAAAGAGGCAAGTCTTTTCTGTTTTAGGATTTCAATAACTTGTACATGATTTAGATCATGAAATTTGTTTGGGTCAGTTAGACCCATCTTATTTTCTGTTATTTCTGGCTTCTCCTCCACCGTTTTTGCCCTTTATGCTCTGAGTACCATGAGAGTTTCAATGAAGAAAATAGCTGAAATCGTTAGATAATCAAATAGAAAGGAGTAGTGAAAGCCCTAACTCCTACCTAGAGGGGAATTAGGTTTGTTTTTTAAGTTAGACTTATACACACATCTAATATCTAATTATACTACTTTTTCTTTTGGAAGTGGCTACTAACCTTACTGGTATACACAGAGCCATCAAATTGCTTCATAACAAAATAAAAGTGCTACATCACTATCTTCTTACAATGAAAAAAGGTACGATGATATTGTTTGTCTGCAAAACTACTAGCATTTAATGATGGTAAATTAATTGTTGTTTATTCCATTTAAACCTTATTGTTTACAAGCAGGTGATGTTCCTTGTGAGAATTCACTATTAAGGCAACTGTCGAGTCTCCTGAAAAGATTACCTGCTATTGAATCTGGGAAATTTCAAGATGATTTCTTGATGGTGAGTGTATTGCACTATGAAAATCTTACTATTGTTACTCCCTTTTTTTATTGGTTCGAAGCCGATGCAAGTAGTAGGGGAAGGAACATTGACATGTTTAATTTCTTTTTCTGTATGGTTACGATGCCGGGCCTACCTTAGAACAATAGACTAGCTTCCAAACCAAATCATTTTAAACATGACTCATAAGCCACAATACCAAATATAACATCTATAGGTCTTGACCAAGATTCTACAAGTAAACGAATTAAACATGACAGCAAAACTAACTTAAAAGAAGTTTAGGCATTGAAAATAAAAATTAATTTTATTTACAACTGTTGAGATGGATACAAAATACATTTTTAATACCCAAAACCTAGACTCTTGACAATGTGATCTGACTTTAACATACTTCAAAAAACATATACCTAAAAAATAGTTAACAAAGTGAGATGAAATACAACTAAAAAATAGTTAAAATATGATGCCACATAATAATACAACTTATATTGTTATAATGGTAAATGGATCCACCTAAGGCATGTATCGCCCTAGGAATGGCCTCGTCTAAAAGAGGCGATGATAACATGCCGCACCATTGAAGGTATAGCCTCACCCAAAGGATTTCCTATTTCCTAGTGGCGAGAAATGCAGAATAAGATGTTTCATGGGTAGAGAGAAGTCATGGTTATCAAATGACACACATCCTCCTTAGAAATAAGTATTCAACGCTCCACCATTGGCCTGGTGGGCGGCTATCAGAGATGTGACATCACATAAGTAAATTAGAAAAATGGTTTGTTTACTTAAAAGAGAAGATGGCCCTAGAAAAGAGGCAAGTCTTTTGTGTTTTAGGATTTCAACAACTTGTACATGATTTAGATCATGAAATTTGGTTGGGGCAGTTAGACCCATCTTATTTTCTGTTATTTCTGGCTTCTCCTCCACCGTTTTTGCCCTTTATGTTCTGAATACCATGAGAGTTTCAATGAAGAAAATGGCTGAAATCGTTAGATATTCAAATAGAAAGGAGTAGTAAAAGACCTAACTCCTACCTAGAGGGGAATTAGGTTTGTTTTTTAAGTTAGACTTTTACACACATCTAATATCTAATTTTATTGTTTTTTCTTTTGGCAGTGGCTACTAACTTTACTGGTATACACAGAGCCATCAAATTGCTTCATAACAAAATAAAAGTGCTACATCACTATCTTCTTACAATGAAAAAAGGTACGATGATATTGTTTGTCTGCAAAACTACTAGCATTTAATGATGATAAATTAATTGTTGTTTATTCCATTTAAACCTTATTGTTTACAAGCAGGTGATGTTCCTTGTGAGAATTCACTATTAAGGAAACTGTCATGTCTCCTGAAAAGATTACCTGCTATTGAATCTGGGAAATTTCAAGATGATTTCTTGATGGTGAGTGTATTGCAGTATGAAAATCTTACTATTGTTACTCCCTTTTTTTATTGGTTCGGAGCCGATGCAAGTAGTAGGGGAAGGAACATTGACACGCTTAATTTCTTTTTCTGTGTGGTTACCATGCCATGCCTAATCTAGAACAATAGACTAGCTTCCAAACCAGATCATTTTAAACATGACTCATAAGCCACAATACCAAATATAACATCTATAGGTCGATTCTACAAGTAAAAGAATTAAACATGACAACAAAACTAATTTAAAAGAAGTTTAGGCATTGAAAATAAAAATTAATTTTATTTACAACTGTTGAGATGGATACAAAATACATTTTTAATACCCAAAACCTAGACTCTTGACATTGTGATCTGATTTTAACATACTTCAAAAAACATATACCTAAAAAATAGTTAACAAAGTGGGATGAAATACAACTGAAAAATAGTTAAAATATGATGCCACATAATAATACAACTTATATTGTTATAATTGTAAATGGATCCACCTAAGGAAGGTATCGCCCTAGGAATGGCCTCGTCTAATAGAGGCGATGATAACATGCCGCACCATTGAAGGTATAGCCTCGCCCAAAGGATTTCCTATTTCTTAATGGTGAGAAATGCAGAATAAGATGTTTCATGGGTAGAGAGAAGTCATGGTTATCAAATGACACACATCCTCCTTAGAAATAAGTATTCAACGCTCCACCATTGGCCTGGTGGGCGGCTATCAGAGATGTGACATCAAAGAAATAAATTAGAAAAATGGTTTTTTTACTTAAAAGAGAAGATGGCCCTAGAAAAGAGGCAAGTCTTTTGTGTTTTAGGATTTCAACAACTTGTACATGATTTAGATCATGAAATTTGTTTAGGTCAGTTAGACCCATCTTATTTTCTGTTATTTCTGGCTTCTCCTCCACCGTTTTTGCACTTTATGCTCTGAGTACCATGAGAGTTTCAATGAAGAAAATGGCTGAAATCGTTAGATAATCAAATAGAAAGGAGTAGTGAAAGCCCTAACTCCTACCTAGAGGGGAATTAGGTTTGTTTTTTAAGTTAGACTTATACACACATCTAATATCTAATTATACTGTTTTTTCTTTTGGCAGTGGCTACTAACCTTACTGGTATACACAGAGCCATCAAATTGCTTCATAACAAAATAAAAGTGCTACATCACTATCTTCTTACAATGAAAAAAGGTACGATGATATTGTTTGTCTGCAAAACTACTAGCATTTAATGATGATAAATTAATTATTGTTTATTCCATTTAAACCTTATTGTTTACAAGCAGGTGATGTTCCTTGTGAGAATTCACTATTAAGGCAACTGTCGAGTCTCCTGAAAAGATTACCTGCTATTGAATCTGGTAAATTTCAAGATGATTTCTTGATGGTGAGTGTATTGCACTATGAAAATCTTACTATTGTTACTCCCTTTTTTTATTGGTTCGGAGCCGATGCAAGTAGTAGGGGAAGGAACATTGACACGCTTAATTTCTTTTTCTGTGTGGTTACCATGCCGTGCCTACTCTAGAACAATAGACTAGCTTCCAAACCAGATCATTTTAAACATGACTCATAAGCCACAATACCAAATATAACATCTATTGGTCTTGACCAAGATTCTACAAGTAAAAGAATTAAACATGACAACAAAACTAACTTAAAAGAAGTTTAGGCATTGAAAATAAAAATTAATTTTATTTACAACTGTTGAGATGGATACAAAATACATTTTTAATACCCAAAACCTAGACTCTTGACATTGTGATCTGACTTTAACATACTTCAAAAAACATATACCAAAAAAATAGTTAACAAAGTGGGATGAAATACAACTAAAAAATAGTTAAAATATGATGCCACATAATAATACAACTTATATTGTTATAATTGTAAATGGATCCACCAAAGGCAGGTATTGCCCTAGGAATGGCCTCGTCTAAAAGAGGCGATGATAACATGCCGCACCATTGAAGGTATAGCCTCGCCCAAAGGATTTCCTATTTCCTAGTGGCAAGAAATGCAGAATAAGATGTTTCATGGGTAGAGAGAAGTCATGGTTATCAAATGACTCACATCCTCCTTAGAAATAAGTATTCAACGCTCCACCATTGGCCTGATGGGCGGCTATCAGAGATGTGACATCACAGAAATAAATTAGAAAATTGGTTTGTTTACTTAAAAGAGAAGATGGCCCTAGAAAAGAGGCATGTCTTTTGTGTTTTAGGATTTCAACAACTTGTACATGATTTAGATCATGAAATTTGGTTGGGTCTGTTAGACCCATCTTATTTTCTGTTATTTCTGGCTTCTCCTCCACCGTTTTTGCCCTTTATGCTCTGAATACAATGAGAGTTTCAATGAAGAAAATGGCCGAAATCGTTAGATATTCAAATAGAAAGGAGTAGTGAAAGCCCTAACTCCTACCTAGAGGGGAATTAGGTTTGTTTTTTACGTTAGACTTATACACACATCTAATATCTAATTATACTATTTTTTCTTTTGGAAGTGGCTACTAACCTTACTGGTATACACAGAGCCATCAAATTGCTTCATAACAAAATAAAAGTGCTACATCACTATCTTCTTACAATGAAAAAAGGTACGATGATATTGTTTGTCTGCAAAACTACTAGCATTTAATGATGATAAATTAATTGTTGTTTATTACATTTAAACCTTACTCTTTACAAGCAGGTGATGTTCCTTGTGAGAATTCACTATTAAGGCAACTGTCGAGTCTCCTGAAAAGATTACCTGCTATTGAATCTGGGAAATTTCAAGATGATTTCTTGATGGTGAGTGTATTGCACTATGAAAATCTTACTATTGTTACTCCCTTTTTTTATTGGTTCGGAGCCGATGCAAGTAGTAGGGGAAGGAACATTGACATGCTTAATTTCTTTTTCTGTGTGGTTACCATGCCGTGCCTACTCTAGAACAATAGACTAGCTTCCAAACCAGATCATTTTAAACATGACTCATAAGCCACAATACCAAATATAACATCTATTGGTCTTGACCAAGATTCTACAAGTAAAAGAATTAAACATGACAACAAAACTAACTTAAAAGAAGTTTAGGCATTGAAAATAAAAATTAATTTTATTTACAACTGTTGAGATGGATACAAAATACATTTTTAATACCCAAAACCTAGACTCTTGACATTGTGATCTGACTTTAACATACTTCAAAAAACATATACCAAAAAAATAGTTAACAAAGTGGGATGAAATACAACTAAAAAATAGTTAAAATATGATGCCACATAATAATACAACTTATATTGTTATAATTGTAAATGGATCCACCAAAGGCAGGTATCGCCCTAGGAATGGCCTCGTCTAAAAGAGGCGATGATAACATGCCGCACCATTGAAGGTATAGCCTCGCCCAAAGGATTTCCTATTTCCTAGTGGCGAGAAATGCAGAATAAGATGTTTCATGGGTAGAGAGAAGTCATGGTTATCGAATGACTCACATCCTCCTTAGAAATAAGTATTCAACGCTCCACCATTGGCCTGGTGGGCGGCTATCAGAGATGTGACATCACATAAGTAAATTAGAAAAATGGTTTGTTTACTTAAAAGAGAAGATGGCCCTAGAAAAGAGACAAGTCTTTTGTGTTTTAGGATTTCAACAACTTGTACATGATTTAGATCATGAAATTTGGTTGGGTCAGTTAGACCCATCTTATTTTCTGTTATTTCTGGCTTCTCCTCCACCGTTTTTTCCCTTTATGCTCTGAGTACCATGAGAGTTTCAATGAATAAAATGGCTGAAATCGTTAGATATTCAAATAGAAAGAAGTAGTGAAAGCTTTAACTCCTACCTAGAAAGGAATTATGTTTGTTTTTTAAGTTAGACTTATACACACATCTAATATCTAATTATACTGTTTTTTCTTTTCGCAGTGGCTACTAACCTTACTGGTATACACAGAGCCATCAAATTGCTTCATAACAAAATAAAAGTGTTGCATCACTATCTTCTTACAATGAAAAAAGGTACGATGATATTGTTTGTCTGCAAAACTACTAGCATTTAATGATGATAAATTAATTGTTGTTTATTACATTTAAACCTTATTCTTTACAAGCAGGTGATGTTCCTTGTGAGAATTCACTATTAAGGCAACTGGCGAGTCTCCTGAAAAGATTACCTGCTATTGAATCTGGGAAATTTCAAGATGATTTCTTGATGGTGAGTGTATTGCACTATGAAAATCTTACTATTGTTACTCCCTTTTTTTATTGGTTCGGAGCCGATGCAAGTAGTAGGGGAAGGAACATTGACATGCTTAATTTCTTTTTCTGTGTGGTTACCATGTCGTGCCTACTCTAGAACAATAGACTAGCTTCCAAACCAGATCATTTTAAACATGACTCATAAACCACAATACCTAATATAACATCTATTGGTCTTGACCAAGATTCTACAAGTAAAAGAATTAAACATGACAACAAAACTAACTTAAAAGAAGTTTAGGCATTGAAAATAAAAATTAATTTTATTTACAACTGTTGAGATGGATACAAAATACATTTTTAATACCCAAAACCTAGACTCTTGACATTGTGATCTGACTTTAACATACTTCAAAAAACATATACCAAAAAAATAGTTAACAAAGTGGGATGAAATACAACTAAAAAATAGTTAAAATATGATGCCACATAATAATACAACTTATATTGTTATAATTGTAAATGGATCCACCAAAGGCAGGTATTGCCCTAGGAATGGCCTCGTCTAAAAGAGGCGATGATAACATGCCGCACCATTGAAGGTATAGCCTCGCCCAAAGGATTTCCTATTTCCTAGTGGCGAGAAATGCAGAATAAGATGTTTCATTGGTAGAGAGAAGTCATGGTTATCAAATGACTCACATCCTCCTTAGAAATAAGTATTCAACGCTCCACCATTGGCCTGGTGGGCGGCTATCAGAGATGTGACATCACAGAAATAAATTAGAAAATTGGTTTGTTTACTTAAAAGAGAAGATGGCCCTAGAAAAGAGGCATGTCTTTTGTGTTTTAGGATTTCAACAACTTGTACATGATTTAGATCATGAAATTTGGTTGGGTCAGTTAGACCCATCTTATTTTCTGTTATTTCTGGCTTCTCCTCCACCGTTTTTGCCCTTTATGCTCTGAATACAATGAGAGTTTCAATGAAGAAAATGGCCGAAATCGTTAGATATTCAAATAGAAAGGAGTAGTGAAAGCCCTAACTCCTACCTAGAGGGGAATTAGGTTTGTTTTTTACGTTAGACTTATACACACATCTAATATCTAATTATACTATTTTTTCTTTTGGAAGTGGCTACTAACCTTACTGGTATACACAGAGCCATCAAATTGCTTCATAACAAAATAAAAGTGCTACATCACTATCTTCTTACAATGAAAAAAGGTACGATGATATTGTTTGTCTGCAAAACTACTGGCATTTAATGATGATAAATTAATTGTTGTTTATTACATTTAAACCTTACTCTTTACAAGCAGGTGATGTTCCTTGTGAGAATTCACTATTAAGGCAACTGTCGAGTCTCCTGAAAAGATTACCTGCTATTGAATCTGGGAAATTTCAAGATGATTTCTTGATGGTGAGTGTATTGCACTATGAAAATCTTACTATTGTTACTCCCTTTTTTTATTGGTTCGGAGCCGATGCAAGTAGTAGGGGAAGGAACATTGACATGCTTAATTTCTTTTTCTGTGTGGTTACCATGCCGTGCCTACTCTAGAACAATAGACTAGCTTCCAAACCAGATCATTTTAAACATGACTCATAAGCCACAATACCAAATATAACATCTATTGGTCTTGACCAAGATTCTACAAGTAAAAGAATTAAACATGACAACAAAACTAACTTAAAAGAAGTTTAGGCATTGAAAATAAAAATTAATTTTATTTACAACTGTTGAGATGGATACAAAATACATTTTTAATACCCAAAACCTAGACTCTTGACATTGTGATCTGACTTTAACATACTTCAAAAAACATATACCAAAAAAATAGTTAACAAAGTGGGATGAAATACAACTAAAAAATAGTTAAAATATGATGCCACATAATAATACAACTTATATTGTTATAATTGTAAATGGATCCACCAAAGGCAGGTATCGCCCTAGGAATGGCCTCGTCTAAAAGAGGCGATGATAACATGCCGCACCATTGAAGGTATAGCCTCGCCCAAAGGATTTCCTATTTCCTAGTGGCGAGAAATGCAGAATAAGATGTTTCATGGGTAGAGAGAAGTCATGGTTATCAAATGACTCACATCCTCCTTAGAAATAAGTATTCAACGCTCCACCATTGGCCAGGTGGGCGGCTATCAGAGATGTGACATCACAGAAATAAATTAGAAAATTGGTTTGTTTACTTAAAAGAGAAGATGGCCCTAGAAAAGAGGCAAGTCTTTTGTGTTTTAGGATTTCAACAACTTGTACATGATTTAGATCATGAAATTTGGTTGGGTCACTTAGACCCATCTTATTTTCTGTTATTTCTGGCTTCTCCTCCACCGTTTTTGCCCTTTATGCTCTGAGTACCATGAGAGTTTCAATGAAGAAAATGGCTGAAATCGTTAGATATTCAAATAGAAAGGAGTAGTGAAAGCCCTAACTCCTACCTAGAGGGGAATTAGGTTTGTTTTTTAAGTTAGACTTATACACACATCTAATATCTAATTATACTGTTTTTTCTTTTGGCAGTGGCCACTAACCTTACTGGTATACACAGAGCCATCAAATTGCTTCATAACAAAATAAAAGTGCTGCATCACTATCTTCTTACAATGAAAAAAGGTACGATGATATTGTTTGTCTGCAAAACTACTAGCATTTAATGATGATAAATTAATTGTTGTTTATTCCATTTAAACCTTATTGTTTACAAGCAGGTGATGTTCCTTGTGAGAATTCACTATTAAGGCAAGTGTCGAGTCTCCTGAAAAGATTACCTGCTATTGAATCTGGGAAATTTCAAGATGATTTCTTGATGGTGAGTGTATTGCACTATGAAAATCTTACTATTGTTACTCCCTTTTTTTATTGGTTCGGAGCCGATGCAAGTAGTAGGGGAAGGAACATTGACATGCTTAATTTCTTTTTCTGTGTGGTTACCATGTCGTGCCTACTCTAGAACAATAGACTAGCTTCCAAACCAGATCATTTTAAACATGACTCATAAACCACAATACCAAATATAACATCTATTGGTCTTGACCAAGATTCTACAAGTAAAAGAATTAAACATGACAACAAAACTAACTTAAAAGAAGTTTAGGCATTGAAAATAAAAATTAATTTTATTTACAACTGTTGAGATGGATACAAAATACATTTTTAATACCCAAAACCTAGACTCTTGACATTGTGATCTGACTTTAACATACTTCAAAAAACATATACCAAAAAAATAGTTAACAAAGTGGGATGAAATACAACTAAAAAATAGTTAAAATATGATGCCACATAATAATACAACTTATATTGTTATAATTGTAAATGGATCCACCAAAGGCAGGTATGGCCCTAGGAATGGCCTCGTCTAAAAGAGGCGATGATAACATGCCGCACCATTGAAGGTATAGCCTCACCCAAAGGATTTCCTATTTCCTAGTGGCGAGAAATGCAGAATAAGATGTTTCATGGGTAGAGAGAAGTCATGGTTATCAAATGACACACATCCTCCTTAGAAATAAGTATTCAACGCTCCACCATTGGCCTGGTGGGCGGCTATCAGAGATGTGACATCACATAAGTAAATTAGAAAAATGGTTTGTTTACTTAAAAGAGAAGATGGCCCTAGAAAAGAGGCAAGTCTTTTGTGTTTTAGGATTTCAACAACTTGTACATGATTTAGATCATGAAATTTGGTTGGGGCAGTTAGACCCATCTTATTTTCTGTTATTTCTGGCTTCTCCTCCACCGTTTTTGCCCTTTATGTTCTGAATACCATGAGAGTTTCAATGAAGAAAATGGCTGAAATCGTTAGATATTCAAATAGAAAGGAGTAGTAAAAGACCTAACTCCTACCTAAAGGGGAATTAGGTTTGTTTTTTAAGTTAGACTTTTACACACATCTAATATCTAATTTTATTGTTTTTTCTTTTGGCAGTGGCTACTAACTTTACTGGTATACACAGAGCCATCAAATTGCTTCATAACAAAATAAAAGTGCTACATCACTATCTTCTTACAATGAAAAAAGGTACGATGATATTGTTTGTCTGCAAAACTACTAGCATTTAATGATGATAAATTAATTGTTGTTTATTCCATTTAAACCTTATTGTTTACAAGCAGGTGATGTTCCTTGTGAGAATTCACTATTAAGGAAACTGTCATGTCTCCTGAAAAGATTACCTGCTATTGAATCTGGGAAATTTCAAGATGATTTCTTGATGGTGAGTGTATTGCAGTATGAAAATCTTACTATTGTTACTCCCTTTTTTTATTGGTTCGGAGCCGATGCAAGTAGTAGGGGAAGGAACATTGACACGCTTATTTTCTTTTTCTGTGTGGTTACCATGCCGTGCCTAATCTAGAACAATAGACTAGCTTCCAAACCAGATCATTTTAAACATGACTCATAAGCCACAATACCAAATATAACATCTATAGGTCGATTCTACAAGTAAAAGAATTAAACATGACAACAAAACTAATTTAAAAGAAGTTTAGGCATTGAAAATAAAAATTAATTTTATTTACAACTGTTGAGATGGATACAAAATACATTTTTAATACCCAAAACCTAGACTCTTGACATTGTGATCTGATTTTAACATACTTCAAAAAACATATACCTAAAAAATAGTTAACAAAGTGGGATGAAATACAACTGAAAAATAGTTAAAATATGATGCCACATAATAATACAACTTATATTGTTATAATTGTAAATGGATCCACCTAAGGAAGGTATCGCCCTAGGAATGGCCTCGTCTAATAGAGGCGATAATAACATGCCGCACCATTGAAGGTATAGCCTCGCCCAAAGGATTTCCTATTTCTTAATGGTGAGAAATGCAGAATAAGATGTTTCATGGGTAGAGAGAAGTCATGGTTATCAAATGACACACATCCTCCTTAGAAATAAGTATTCAACGCTCCACCATTGGCCTGGTGGGCGGCTATCAGAGATGTGACATCAAAGAAATAAATTAGAAAAATGGTTTTTTTACTTAAAAGAGAAGATGGCCCTAGAAAAGAGGCAAGTCTTTTGTGTTTTAGGATTTCAACAACTTGTACATGATTTAGATCATGAAATTTGTTTAGGTCAGTTAGACCCATCTTATTTTCTGTTATTTCTGGCTTCTCCTCCACCGTTTTTGCACTTTATGCTCTGAGTACCATGAGAGTTTCAATGAAGAAAATGGCTGAAATCGTTAGATAATCAAATAGAAAGGAGTAGTGAAAGCCCTAACTCCTACCTAGAGGGGAATTAGGTTTGTTTTTTAAGTTAGACTTATACACACATCTAATATCTAATTATACTGTTTTTTCTTTTGGCAGTGGCTACTAACCTTACTGGTATACACAGATCCATCAAATTGCTTCATAACAAAATAAAAGTGCTACATCACTATCTTCTTACAATGAAAAAAGGTACGATGATATTGTTTGTCTGCAAAACTACTAGCATTTAATGATGATAAATTAATTATTGTTTATTCCATTTAAACCTTATTGTTTACAAGCAGGTGATGTTCCTTGTGAGAATTCACTATTAAGGCAACTGTCGAGTCTCCTGAAAAGATTACCTGCTATTGAATCTGGTAAATTTCAAGATGATTTCTTGATGGTGAGTGTATTGCACTATGAAAATCTTACTATTGTTACTCCCTTTTTTTATTGGTTCGGAGCCGATGCAAGTAGTAGGGGAAGGAACATTGACACGCTTAATTTCTTTTTCTGTGTGGTTACCATGCCGTGCCTACTCTAGAACAATAGACTAGCTTCAAAACCAGATCATTTTAAACATGACTCATAAGCCACAATACCAAATATAACATCTATTGGTCTTGACCAAGATTCTACAAGTAAAAGAATTAAACATGACAACAAAACTAACTTAAAAGAAGTTTAGGCATTGAAAATAAAAATTAATTTTATTTACAACTGTTGAGATGGATACAAAATACATTTTTAATACCCAAAACCTAGACTCTTGACATTGTGATCTGACTTTAACATACTTCAAAAAACATATACCAAAAAAATAGTTAACAAAGTGGGATGAAATACAACTAAAAAATAGTTAAAATATGATGCCACATAATAATACAACTTATATTGTTATAATTGTAAATGGATCCACCAAAGGCAGGTATTGCCCTAGGAATGGCCTCGTCTAAAAGAGGCGATGATAACATGCCGCACCATTGAAGGTATAGCCTCGCCCAAAGGATTTCCTATTTCCTAGTGGCGAGAAATGCAGAATAAGATGTTTCATGGGTAGAGAGAAGTCATGGTTATCAAATGACTCACATCCTCCTTAGAAATAAGTATTCAACGCTCCACCATTGGCCTGATGGGCGGCTATCAGAGATGTGACATCACAGAAATAAATTAGAAAATTGGTTTGTTTACTTAAAAGAGAAGATGGCCCTAGAAAAGAGGCATGTCTTTTGTGTTTTAGGATTTCAACAACTTGTACATGATTTAGATCATGAAATTTGGTTGGGTCTGTTAGACCCATCTTATTTTCTGTTATTTCTGGCTTCTCCTCCACCGTTTTTGCCCTTTATGCTCTGAATACAATGAGAGTTTCAATGAAGAAAATGGCCGAAATCGTTAGATATTCAAATAGAAAGGAGTAGTGAAAGCCCTAACTCCTACCTAGAGGGGAATTAGGTTTGTTTTTTACGTTAGACTTATACACACATCTAATATCTAATTATACTATTTTTTCTTTTGGAAGTGGCTACTAACCTTACTGGTATACACAGAGCCATCAAATTGCTTCATAACAAAATAAAAGTGCTACATCACTATCTTCTTACAATGAAAAAAGGTACGATGATATTGTTTGTCTGCAAAACTACTAGCATTTAATGATGATAAATTAATTGTTGTTTATTCCATTTAAACCTTATTATTTACAAGCAGGTGATGTTCCTTGTGAGAATTCACTATTAAGGCAACTTCCGAGTCTCCTGAAAAGATTACCTGCTATTGAATCTCGGAAATTTCATAATGATTTCTTGATGGTGAGAGTATTGCACTATGAAAATCTTACTATTGTTACTCCCTTTTTTATTGGTTCGGAGCCGATGCAAGTAGTAGGGGAAGGAACATTGACATGCTTAATTTCTTTTTCTGTGTGGTTACCATGTCGTGCCTACTCTTGAACAATAGACTAGCTTCCAAACCAGATCATTTTAAACATTACTCATAAGCCACAATACCAAATATAACATCTATAGGTCTTGACCAAGATTCTACAAGTAAAAGAATTAAACATGACAACAAAACTAACTTAAAAGAAGTTTAGGCATTGAAAATAAAAATTAATTTTATTTACAACTGTTGAGATGGATACAAAATACATTTTTAATACCCAAAACCTAGACTCTTGACATTGTGATCTGACTTTAACATACTTCAAAAAACATATACCTAAAAAATAGTTAACAAAGTGGGATAAAATACAACTAAAAAATAGTTAAAATATGATCCCTCATAATAATACAACTTATATTGTTATAATTGTAAATGGATCCACCTAAGGCAGGTATCGCCCTAGGAATGACCTCGTCTAAAAGAGGCGATGATAACATGCCGCACCATTGAAGGTATAGCCTCGCCCAAAGGATTTCCTATTTCCTAGTGGCGAGAAATGCAGAATAAGATGTTTCATGGGTAGAGAGAAGTCATGGTTATCGAATGACTCACATCCTCCTTAGAAATAAGTATTCAACGCTCCACCATTGGCCTGGTGGGCGGCTATCAGAGATGTGACATCACATAAGTAAATTAGAAAAATGGTTTGTTTACTTAAAAGAGAAGATGGCCCTAGAAAAGAGACAAGTCTTTTGTGTTTTAGGATTTCAACAACTTGTACATGATTTAGATCATGAAATTTGGTTGGGTCAGTTAGACCCATCTTATTTTCTGTTATTTCTGGCTTCTCCTCCACCGTTTTTTCCCTTTATGCTCTGAGTACCATGAGAGTTTCAATGAATAAAATGGCTGAAATCGTTAGATATTCAAATAGAAAGAAGTAGTGAAAGCTTTAACTCCTACCTAGAAAGGAATTATGTTTGTTTTTTAAGTTAGACTTATACACACATCTAATATCTAATTATACTGTTTTTTCTTTTCGCAGTGGCTACTAACCTTACTGGTATACACAGAGCCATCAAATTGCTTCATAACAAAATAAAAGTGTTGCATCACTATCTTCTTACAATGAAAAAAGGTACGATGATATTGTTTGTCTGCAAAACTATTAGCATTTAATGATGATAAATTAATTGTTGTTTATTACATTTAAACCTTATTCTTTACAAGCAGGTGATGTTCCTTGTGAGAATTCACTATTAAGGCAACTGGCGAGTCTCCTGAAAAGATTACCTGCTATTGAATCTGGGAAATTTCAAGATGATTTCTTGATGGTGAGTGTATTGCACTATGAAAATCTTACTATTGTTACTCCCTTTTTTTATTGGTTCGGAGCCGATCCAAGTAGTAGGGGAAGGAACATTGACATGCTTAATTTCTTTTTCTGTGTGGTTACCATGTCGTGCCTACTCTAGAACAATAGACTAGCTTCCAAACCAGATCATTTTAAACATGACTCATAAACCACAATACCTAATATAACATCTATTGGTCTTGACCAAGATTCTACAAGTAAAAGAATTAAACATGACAACAAAACTAACTTAAAAGAAGTTTAGGCATTGAAAATAAAAATTAATTTTATTTACAACTGTTGAGATGGATACAAAATACATTTTTAATACCCAAAACCTAGACTCTTGACATTGTGATCTGACTTTAACATACTTCAAAAAACATATACCAAAAAAATAGTTAACAAAGTGGGATGAAATACAACTAAAAAATAGTTAAAATATGATGCCACATAATAATACAACTTATATTGTTATAATTGTAAATGGATCCACCAAAGGCAGGTATTGCCCTAGGAATGGCCTCGTCTAAAAGAGGCGATGATAACATGCCGCACCATTGAAGGTATAGCCTCGCCCAAAGGATTTCCTATTTCTTAGTGGCGAGAAATGCAGAATAAGATGTTTCATTGGTAGAGAGAAGTCATGGTTATCAAATGACTCACATCCTCCTTAGAAATAAGTATTCAACGCTCCACCATTGGCCTGGTGGGCGGCTATCAGAGATGTGACATCACAGAAATAAATTAGAAAATTGGTTTGTTTACTTAAAAGAGAAGATGGCCCTAGAAAAGAGGCATGTCTTTTGTGTTTTAGGATTTCAACAACTTGTACATGATTTAGATCATGAAATTTGGTTGGGTCAGTTAGACCCATCTTATTTTCTGTTATTTCTGGCTTCTCCTCCACCGTTTTTGCCCTTTATGCTCTGAATACAATGAGAGTTTCAATGAAGAAAATGGCCGAAATCGTTAGATATTCAAATAGAAAGGAGTAGTGAAAGCCCTAACTCCTACCTAGAGGGGAATTAGGTTTGTTTTTTACGTTAGACTTATACACACATCTAATATCTAATTATACTATTTTTTCTTTTGGAAGTGGCTACTAACCTTACTGGTATACACAGAGCCATCAAATTGCTTCATAACAAAATAAAAGTGCTACATCACTATCTTCTTACAATGAAAAAAGGTACGATGATATTGTTTGTCTGCAAAACTACTGGCATTTAATGATGATAAATTAATTGTTGTTTATTACATTTAAACCTTACTCTTTACAAGCAGGTGATGTTCCTTGTGAGAATTCACTATTAAGGCAACTGTCGAGTCTCCTGAAAAGATTACCTGCTATTGAATCTGGGAAATTTCAAGATGATTTCTTGATGGTGAGTGTATTGCACTATGAAAATCTTACTATTGTTACTCCCTTTTTTTATTGGTTCGGAGCCGATGCAAGTAGTAGGGGAAGGAACATTGACATGCTTAATTTCTTTTTCTGTGTGGTTACCATGCCGTGCCTACTCTAGAACAATAGACTAGCTTCCAAACCAGATCATTTTAAACATGACTCATAAGCCACAATACCAAATATAACATCTATTGGTCTTGACCAAGATTCTACAAGTAAAAGAATTAAACATGACAACAAAACTAACTTAAAAGAAGTTTAGGCATTGAAAATAAAAATTAATTTTATTTACAACTGTTGAGATGGATACAAAATACATTTTTAATACCCAAAACCTAGACTCTTGACATTGTGATCTGACTTTAACATACTTCAAAAAACATATACCAAAAAAATAGTTAACAAAGTGGGATGAAATACAACTAAAAAATAGTTAAAATATGATGCCACATAATAATACAACTTATATTGTTATAATTGTAAATGGATCCACCAAAGGCAGGTATCGCCCTAGGAATGGCCTCGTCTAAAAGAGGCGATGATAACATGCCGCACCATTGAAGGTATAGCCTCGCCCAAAGGATTTCCTATTTCCTAGTGGCGAGAAATGCAGAATAAGATGTTTCATGGGTAGAGAGAAGTCATGGTTATCAAATGACTCACATCCTCCTTAGAAATAAGTATTCAACGCTCCACCATTGGCCTGGTGGGCGGCTATCAGAGATGTGACATCACAGAAATAAATTAGAAAATTGGTTTGTTTACTTAAAAGAGAAGATGGCCCTAGAAAAGAGGCAAGTCTTTTGTGTTTTAGGATTTCAACAACTTGTACATGATTTAGATCATGAAATTTGGTTGGGTCACTTAGACCCATCTTATTTTCTGTTATTTCTGGCTTCTCCTCCACCGTTTTTGCCCTTTATGCTCTGAGTACCATGAGAGTTTCAATGAAGAAAATGGCTGAAATCGTTAGATATTCAAATAGAAAGGAGTAGTGAAAGCCCTAACTCCTACCTAGAGGGGAATTAGGTTTGTTTTTTAAGTTAGACTTATACACACATCTAATATCTAATTATACTGTTTTTTCTTTTGGCAGTGGCCACTAACCTTACTGGTATACACAGAGCCATCAAATTGCTTCATAACAAAATAAAAGTGCTGCATCACTATCTTCTTACAATGAAAAAAGGTACGATGATATTGTTTGTCTACAAAACTACTAGCATTTAATGATGATAAATTAATTGTTGTTTATTCCATTTAAACCTTATTGTTTACAAGCAGGTGATGTTCCTTGTGAGAATTCACTATTAAGGCAAGTGTCGAGTCTCCTGAAAAGATTACCTGCTATTGAATCTGGGAAATTTCAAGATGATTTCTTGATGGTGAGTGTATTGCACTATGAAAATCTTACTATTGTTACTCCCTTTTTTTATTGGTTCGGAGCCGATGCAAGTAGTAGGGGAAGGAACATTGACATGCTTAATTTCTTTTTCTGTGTGGTTACCATGTCGTGCCTACTCTAGAACAATAGACTAGCTTCCAAACCAGATCATTTTAAACATGACTCATAAACCACAATACCAAATATAACATCTATTGGTCTTGACCAAGATTCTACAAGTAAAAGAATTAAACATGACAACAAAACTAACTTAAAAGAAGTTTAGGCATTGAAAATAAAAATTAATTTTATTTACAACTGTTGAGATGGATACAAAATACATTTTTAATACCCAAAACCTAGACTCTTGACATTGTGATCTGACTTTAACATACTTCAAAAAACATATACCAAAAAAATAGTTAACAAAGTGGGATGAAATACAACTAAAAAATAGTTAAAATATGATGCCACATAATAATACAACTTATATTGTTATAATTGTAAATGGATCCACCAAAGGCAGGTATGGCCCTAGGAATGGCCTCGTCTAAAAGAGGCGATGATAACATGCCGCACCATTGAAGGTATAGCCTCGCCCGAAGGATTTCCTATTTCCTAGTGGCGAGAAATGCAGAATAAGATGTTTCATGGGTAGAGAGAAGTCATGGTTATCAAATGACTCACATCCTCCTTAGAAATAAGTATTCAACGCTCCACCATTGGCCTGGTGGGCGGCTATCAGAGATGTGACATCACAGAAATAAATTAGAAAAGTGGTTTGTTTACTTAAAAGAGAAGATGGCCCTAGAAAAGAGGCAAGTCTTTTGTGTTTTAGGATTTCAACAACTTGTACATGATTTAGATCATGAAATTTGGTTGGGTCAGTTAGACCCATCTTATTTTCTGTTATTTCTGGCTTCTCCTCCACCGTTTTTGCCCTTTATGCTCTGAGTACCATTAGAGTTTCAAGGAAGAAAATGGCTGAAATCGTTAGATATTCAAATAGAAAGGAGTAGTGAAAGCCCTAACTCCTACCTAGAGGGGAATTAGGTTTGTTTTTTAAGTTAGACTTTTACACACATCTAATATCTAATTATACTGTTTTTTCTTTTGGCAGTGGCTACTAACTTTACTGGTATACACAGAGCCATCAAATTGCTTCATAACAAAATAAAAGTGCTACATCACTATCTTCTTACAATTTAAAAAGGTACGATGATATTGTTTGTCTGCAAAACTACTGGCATTTAATGATGATAAATTAATTGTTGTTTATTCCATTTAAACCTTATTGTTTACAAGCAGGTGATGTTCCTTGTGAGAATTCACTATTAAGGCAAATGTCGAGTCTCCTGAAAAGATTACCTGCTATTAAATCTGGGAAATTTCAAGATGATTTCTTGATGGTGAGTGTATTGCACTATGAAAATCTTACTATTGTTACTCCCTTTTTTTATTGGTTCGGAGCCGATGCAAGTAGTAGGGGAAGGAACATTGACATGCTTAATTTCTTTTTCTGTGTGGTTACCATGTCGTGCCTACTCTAGAACAATAGACTAGCTTCCAAACCAGATCATTTTAAACATGACTCATAAGCCACAATACCAAATATAACATCTATTGGTCTTGACCAAGATTCTACAAGTAAAAGAATTAAACATGACAACAAAACTAACTTAAAAGAAGTTTAGGCATTGAAAATAAAAATTAATTTTATTTACAACTGTTGAGATGGATACAAAATACATTTTTAATACCCAAAACCTAGACTCTTGACATTGTGATCTGACTTTAACATACTTCAAAAAACATATACCAAAAAAATAGTTAACAAAGTGGGATGAAATACAACTAAAAAATAGTTAAAATATGATGCCACATAATAATACAACTTATATTGTTATAATTGTAAATGGATCCACCAAAGGCAGGTATCGCCCTAAGAATGGCCTCGTCTAAAAGAGGCGATGATAACATGCCGCACCATTGAAGGTATAGCCTCGCACAAAGGATTTCCTATTTCCTAGTGGCGAGAAATGCAGAATAAGATGTTTCATGGGTAGAGAGAAGTCATGGTTATCAAATGACTCACATCCTCCTTAGAAATAAGTATTCAACGCTCCACCATTGGCCTGGTGGGCGGCTATCAGAGATGTGACATCACAGAAATAAATTAGAAAAGTGGTTTGTTTACTTAAAAGAGAAGATGGCCCTAGAAAAGAGGCAAGTCTTTTGTGTTTTAGGATTTCAACAACTTGTACATGATTTAGATCATGAAATTTGGTTGGGTCACTTAGACCCATCTTATTTTCTGTTATTTCTGGCTTCTCCTCCACCGTTTTTGCCCTTTATGCTCTGAGTACCATGAGAGTTTCAATGAAGAAAATGGCTGAAATCGTTAGATATTCAAATAGAATGGAGTAGTGAAAGCCCTAACTCCTACCTAGAGGGGAATTAGGTTTGTTTTTTAAGTTAGACTTATACACACATCTAATATCTAATTATACTGTTTTTTCTTTTGGCTGTGGCTACTAACCTTACTGGTATAAACAGAGCCATCAAATTGCTTCATAACAAAATAAAAGTGCTGCATCACTATCTTCTTACAATGAAAAAAGGTACGATGATATTGTTTGTCTGCAAAACTACTAGCATTTTAAGATGATAAATTAATTGTTGTTTATTCCATTTAAACCTTATTGTTTACAAGCAGGTGATGTTCCTTGTGAGAATTCACTATTAAGGCAACTGTCGAGTCTCCTGAAAAGATTACCTGCTATTGAATCTGGGAAATTTCAAGATGATTTCTTGATGGTGAGTGTATTGCACTATGAAAATCTTACTATTGTTACTCCCTTTTTTTATTGGTTCGGAGCCGATGCAAGTAGTAGGGGAAGGAACATTGACATGCTTAATTTCTTTTTCTGTGTGGTTACCATGTCGTGCCTACTCTAGAACAATAGACTAGCTTCCAAACCAGATCATTTTAAACATGACTCATAAACCACAATACCAAATATAACATCTATTGGTCTTGACCAAGATTCTACAAGTAAAAGAATTAAACATGACAACAAAACTAACTTAAAAGAAGTTTAGGCATTGAAAATAAAAATTAATTTTATTTACAACTGTTGAGATGGATACAAAATACATTTTTAATACCCAAAACCTAGACTCTTGACATTGTGATCTGACTTTAACATACTTCAAAAAACATATACCAAAAAAATAGTTAACAAAGTGGGATGAAATACAACTAAAAAATAGTTAAAATATGATGCCACATAATAATACAACTTATATTGTTATAATTGTAAATGGATCCACCAAAGGCAGGTATGGCCCTAGGAATGACCTCGTCTAAAAGAGGCGATGATAACATGCCGCACCATTGAAGGTATAGCCTCGCCCAAAGGATTTCCTATTTCCTAGTGGCGAGAAATGCAGAATAATATGTTTCATGGGTAGAGAGAAGTCATGGTTATCAAATGACTCACATCCTCCTTAGAAATAAGTATTCAACGCTCCACCATTGGCCTGGTGGGCGGCTATCAGAGATGTGACATCACAGAAATAAATTAGAAAAGTGGTTTGTTTACTTAAAAGAGAAGATGGCCCTAGAAAAGAGGCAAGTCTTTTGTGTTTTAGGATTTCAACAACTTGTACATGATTTAGATCATGAAATTTGGTTGGGTCAGTTAGACCCATCTTATTTTCTGTTATTTCTGGCTTCTCCTCCACCGTTTTTGCCCTTTATGCTCTGAGTACCATGAGAGTTTCAAGGAAGAAAATGGCTGAAATCGTTAGATATTCAAATAGAAAGGAGTAGTGAAAGCCCTAACTCCTACCTAGAGGGGAATTAGGTTTGTTTTTTAAGTTAGACTTTTACACACATCTAATATCTAATTATACTGTTTTTTCTTTTGGCAGTGGCTACTAACTTTAATGGTATACACAGAGCCATCAAATTGCTTCATAACAAAATAAAAGTGCTACATCACTATCTTCTTACAATGAAAAAAGGTACGATGATATTGTTTGTCTGCAAAACTACTGGCATTTAATGATGATAAATTAATTGTTGTTTATTCCATTTAAACCTTATTGTTTACAAGCAGGTGATGTTCCTTGTGAGAATTCACTATTAAGGCAACTGTCGAGTCTCCTGAAAAGATTACCTGCTATTGAATCTGGGAAATTTCAAGATGATTTCTTGATGGTGAGTGTATTGCACTATGAAAATCTTACTATTGTTACTCCCTTTTTTTATTGGTTCGGAGCCGATGCAAGTAGTAGGGGAAGGAACATTGACATGCTTAATTTCTTTTTCTGTGTGGTTACCATGTCGTGCCTACTCTAGAACAATAGACTAGCTTCCAAACCAGATCATTTTAAACATGACTCATAAACCACAATACCAAATATAACATCTATTGGTCTTGACCAAGATTCTACAAGTAAAAGAATTAAACATGACAACAAAACTAACTTAAAAGAAGTTTAGGCATTGAAAATAAAAATTAATTTTATTTACAACTGTTGAGATGGATACAAAATACATTTTTAATACCCAAAACCTAGACTCTTGACATTGTGATCTGACTTTAACATACTTCAAAAAACATATACCAAAAAAATAGTTAACAAAGTGGGATGAAATACAACTAAAAAATAGTTAAAATATGATGCCACATAATAATACAACTTATATTGTTATAATTGTAAATGGATCCACCAAAGGCAGGTATGGCCCTAGGAATGGCCTCGTCTAAAAGAGGCGATGATAACATGCCGCACCATTGAAGGTATAGCCTCGCCCAAAGGATTTCCTATTTCCTAGTGGCGAGAAATGCAGAATAAGATGTTTCATGGGTAGAGAGAAGTCATGGTTATCAAATGACTCACATCCTCCTTAGAAATAAGTATTCAACGCTCCACCATTGGCCTGGTGGGCGGCTATCAGAGATGTGACATCACAGAAATAAATTAGAAAAGTGGTTTGTTTACTTAAAAGAGAAGATGGCCCTAGAAAAGAGGCAAGTCTTTTGTGTTTTAGGATTTCAACAACTTGTACATGATTTAGATCATGAAATTTGGTTGGGTCAGTTAGACCCATCTTATTTTCTGTTATTTCTGGCTTCTCCTCCACCGTTTTTGCCCTTTATGCTCTGAGTACCATGAGAGTTTCAAGGAAGAAAATGGCTGAAATCGTTAGATATTCAAATAGAAAGGAGTAGTGAAAGCCCTAACTCCTACCTAGAGGGGAATTAGGTTTGTTTTTTAAGTTAGACTTTTACACACATCTAATATCTAATTATACTGTTTTTTCTTTTGGCAGTGGCTACTAACTTTAATGGTATACACAGAGCCATCAAATTGCTTCATAACAAAATAAAAGTGCTACATCACTATCTTCTTACAATGAAAAAAGGTACGATGATATTGTTTGTCTGCAAAACTACTGGCATTTAATGATGATAAATTAATTGTTGTTTATTCCATTTAAACCTTATTGTTTACAAGCAGGTGATGTTCCTTGTGAGAATTCACTATTAAGGCAACTGTCGAGTCTCCTGAAAAGATTACCTGCTATTGAATCTGGGAAATTTCAAGATGATTTCTTGATGGTGAGTGTATTGCACTATGAAAATCTTACTATTGTTACTCCCTTTTTTTATTGGTTCGGAGCCGATGCAAGTAGTAGGGGAACGAACATTGACATGCTTAATTTCTTTTTCTGTGTGGTTACCATGTCGTGCCTACTCTAGAACAATAGACTAGCTTCCAAACCAGATCATTTTAAACATGACTCATAAGCCACAATACCAAATATAACATCTATTGGTCTTGACCAAGATTCTACAAGTAAAAGAATTAAACATGACAACAAAACTAACTTAAAAGAAGTTTAGGCATTGAAAATAAAAATTAATTTTATTTACAACTGTTGAGATGGATACAAAATACATTTTTAATACCCAAAACCTAGACTCTTGACATTGTGATCTGACTTTAACATACTTCAAAAAACATATACCAAAAAAATAGTTAACAAAGTGGGATGAAATACAACTAAAAAATAGTTAAAATATGATGCCACATAATAATACAACTTATATTGTTATAAATGTAAATGGATCCACCAAAGGCAGGTATGGCCCTAGGAATGGCCTCGTCTAAAAAAGACGATGATAACATGCCGCACCATTGAAGGTATAGCCTCGCCCAAAGGATTTCCTATTTCCTAGTGGCGAGAAATGCAGAATAAGATGTTTCATGGGTAGAGAGAAGTCATGGTTATCAAATGACTCACATCCTCCTTAGAAATAAGTATTCAACGCTCCACCATTGGCCTGGTGGGCGGCTATCAGAGATGTGACATCACAGAAATAAATTAGAAAAGTGGTTTGTTTACTTAAAAGAGAAGATGGCCCTAGAAAAGAGGCAAGTCTTTTGTGTTTTAGGATTTCAACAACTTGTACATGATTTAGATCATGAAATTTGGTTGGGTCAGTTAGACCCATCTTATTTTCTGTTATTTCTGGCTTCTCCTCCACCGTTTTTGCCCTTTATGCTCTGAGTACCATGAGAGTTTCAAGGAAGAAAATGGCTGAAATCGTTAGATATTCAAATAGAAAGGAGTAGTGAAAGCCCTAACTCCTACCTAGAGGGGACTTAGGTTTGTTTTTTAAGTTAGACTTTTACACACATCTAATATCTAATTATACTGTTTTTTCTTTTGGCAGTGGCTACTAACTTTACTGGTATACACAGAGCCATCAAATTGCTTCATAACAAAATAAAAGTGCTACATCACTATCTTCTTACAATGAAAAAAGGTACGATGATATTGTTTGTCTGCAAAACTACTGGCATTTAATGATGATAAATTAATTGTTGTTTATTCCATTTAAACCTTATTGTTTACAAGCAGGTGATGTTCCTTGTGAGAATTCACTATTAAGGCAACTGTCGAGTCTCCTGAAAAGATTACCTGCTATTGAATCTGGGAAATTTCAAGATGATTTCTTGATGGTGAGTGTATTGCACTATGAAAATCTTACTATTGTTACTCCCTTTTTTTATTGGTTCGGAGCCGATGCAAGTAGTAGGGGAACGAACATTGACATGCTTAATTTCTTTTTTCTGTGTGGTTAGCATGTCGTGCCTACTCTTGAACAATAGACTAGCTTCCTAACCAGATCATTTTAAACATGACTCATAAGCCACAATACCAAATATAACATCTATTGGTCTTCACCAAGATTCTACAAGTAAAAGAATTAAACATGACAACAAAACTAACTTAAAAGAAGTTTAGGCATTGAAAATAAAAATTAATTTTATTTAAAACTGTTGAGATGGATACAAAATACATTTTTAATACCCAAAACCTAGACTCTTGACATTGTGATCTGACTTTAACATACTTCAAAAAACATATACCAAAAAAATAGTTAACAAAGTGGGATGAAATACAACTAAAAAATAGTTAAAATATGATGCCACATAATAATACAACTTATATTGTTATAATTGTAAATGGATCCACCAAAGGCAGGTATGGCCCTAGGAATGGCCTCGTCTAAAAGAGGCGATGATAACATGCCGCACCATTGAAGGTATAGCCTCGCCCAAAGGATTTCCTATTTCCTAGTGGCAAGAAATGCAGAATAAGATGTTTCATAGGTAGAGAGAAGTCATGCTTATCAAATGACTCACATCCTCCTTAGAAATAAGTATTCAACGCTCCACCATTGGCCTGGTGTGCGGCTATCAGAGATGTGACATCATAGAAATAAATTAGAGAAGTGGTTTGTTTACTTAAAAGAGAAGATGGCCCTAGAAAAGAGGCAAGTCTTTTGTGTTTTAGGATTTCAACAACTTGTACATGATTTAGATCATTAAATTTGGTTGGGTCAGTTAGACCCATCTTATTTTCTGTTATTTCTGGCTTCTCCTCCACCGTTTTTTCCCTTTATGCTCTGAGTACCATGAGAGTTTCAAGGAAGAAAATGGCTGAAATCGTTAGATATTCAAATAGAAAGGAGTAGTGAAAGCCCTAACTCCTACCTAGAGGGGAATTAGGTTTGTTTTTTAAGTTAGACTTTTACACACATCTAATATCTAATTATACTGTTTTTTCTTTTGGCAGTGGCTACTAACTTTACTGGTATACACAGAGCCATCAAATTGCTTCATAACAAAATAAAAGTGCTACATCACTATCTTCTTACAATGAAAAAAGGTACGATGATATTGTTTGTCTGCAAAACTACTGGCATTTAATGATGATAAATTAATTGTTGTTTATTCCATTTAAACCTTATTGTTTACAAGCAGGTGATGTTCCTTGTGAGAATTCACTATTAAGGCAACTGTCGAGTCTCCTGAAAAGATTACCTGCTATTGAATCTGGGAAATTTCAAGATGATTTCTTGATGGTGAGTGTATTGCACTATGAAAATCTTACTATTGTTACTCCCTTTTTTTATTGGTTCGGAGCCGATGCAAGTAGTAGGGGAAGGAACATTGACATGCTTAATTTCTTTTTCTGTGTGGTTACCATGTCGTGCCTACTCTAGAACAATAGACTAGCTTCCAAACCAGATCATTTTAAACATGACTCATAAACCACAATACCAAATATAACATCTATTGGTCTTGACCAAGATTCTACAAGTAAAAGAATTAAACATGACAACAAAACTAACTTAAAAGAAGTTTAGGCATTGAAAATAAAAATTAATTTTATTTACAACTGTTGAGATGGATACAAAATACATTTTTAATACCCAAAACCTAGACTCTTGACATTGTGATCTGACTTTAACATACTTCAAAAAACATATACCAAAAAAATAGTTAACAAAGTGGGATGAAATACAACTAAAAAATAGTTAAAATATGATGCCACATAATAATACAACTTATATTGTTATAATTGTAAATGGATCCACCAAAGGCAGGTATGGCCCTAGGAATGGCCTCGTCTAAAAGAGGCGATGATAACATGCCGCACCATTGAAGGTATAGCCTCGCCCAAAGGATTTCCTATTTCCTAGTGGCGAGAAATGCAGAATAAGATGTTTCATGGGTAGAGAGAAGTCATGGTTATCAAATGACTCACATCCTCCTTAGAAATAAGTATTCAACGCTCCACCATTGGCCTGGTGGGCGGCTATCAGAGATGTGACATCACAGAAATAAATTAGAAAAGTGGTTTGTTTACTTAAAAGAGAAGATGGCCCTAGAAAAGAGGCAAGTCTTTTGTGTTTTAGGATTTCAACAACTTGTACATGATTTAGATCATGAAATTTGGTTGGGTCAGTTAGACCCATCTTATTTTCTGTTATTTCTGGCTTCTCCTCCACCGTTTTTGCCCTTTATGCTCTGAGTACCATGAGAGTTTCAAGGAAGAAAATGGCTGAAATCGTTAGATATTCAAATAGAAAGGAGTAGTGAAAGCCCTAACTCCTACCTAGAGGGGAATTAGGTTTGTTTTTTAAGTTAGACTTTTACACACATCTAATATCTAATTATACTGTTTTTTCTTTTGGCAGTGGCTACTAACTTTAATGGTATACACAGAGCCATCAAATTGCTTCATAACAAAATAAAAGTGCTACATCACTATCTTCTTACAATGAAAAAAGGTACGATGATATTGTTTGTCTGCAAAACTACTGGCATTTAATGATGATAAATTAATTGTTGTTTATTCCATTTAAACCTTATTGTTTACAAGCAGGTGATGTTCCTTGTGAGAATTCACTATTAAGGCAACTGTCGAGTCTCCTGAAAAGATTACCTGCTATTGAATCTGGGAAATTTCAAGATGATTTCTTGATGGTGAGTGTATTGCACTATGAAAATCTTACTATTGTTACTCCCTTTTTTTATTGGTTCGGAGCCGATGCAAGTAGTAGGGGAACGAACATTGACATGCTTAATTTCTTTTTCTGTGTGGTTACCATGTCGTGCCTACTCTAGAACAATAGACTAGCTTCCAAACCAGATCATTTTAAACATGACTCATAAGCCACAATACCAAATATAACATCTATTGGTCTTGACCAAGATTCTACAAGTAAAAGAATTAAACATGACAACAAAACTAACTTAAAAGAAGTTTAGGCATTGAAAATAAAAATTAATTTTATTTACAACTGTTGAGATGGATACAAAATACATTTTTAATACCCAAAACCTAGACTCTTGACATTGTGATCTGACTTTAACATACTTCAAAAAACATATACCAAAAAAATAGTTAACAAAGTGGGATGAAATACAACTAAAAAATAGTTAAAATATGATGCCACATAATAATACAACTTATATTGTTATAAATGTAAATGGATCCACCAAAGGCAGGTATGGCCCTAGGAATGGCCTCGTCTAAAAAAGACGATGATAACATGCCGCACCATTGAAGGTATAGCCTCGCCCAAAGGATTTCCTATTTCCTAGTGGCGAGAAATGCAGAATAAGATGTTTCATGGGTAGAGAGAAGTCATGGTTATCAAATGACTCACATCCTCCTTAGAAATAAGTATTCAACGCTCCACCATTGGCCTGGTGGGCGGCTATCAGAGATGTGACATCACAGAAATAAATTAGAAAAGTGGTTTGTTTACTTAAAAGAGAAGATGGCCCTAGAAAAGAGGCAAGTCTTTTGTGTTTTAGGATTTCAACAACTTGTACATGATTTAGATCATGAAATTTGGTTGGGTCAGTTAGACCCATCTTATTTTCTGTTATTTCTGGCTTCTCCTCCACCGTTTTTGCCCTTTATGCTCTGAGTACCATGAGAGTTTCAAGGAAGAAAATGGCTGAAATCGTTAGATATTCAAATAGAAAGGAGTAGTGAAAGCCCTAACTCCTACCTAGAGGGGACTTAGGTTTGTTTTTTAAGTTAGACTTTTACACACATCTAATATCTAATTATACTGTTTTTTCTTTTGGCAGTGGCTACTAACTTTACTGGTATACACAGAGCCATCAAATTGCTTCATAACAAAATAAAAGTGCTACATCACTATCTTCTTACAATGAAAAAAGGTACGATGATATTGTTTGTCTGCAAAACTACTGGCATTTAATGATGATAAATTAATTGTTGTTTATTCCATTTAAACCTTATTGTTTACAAGCAGGTGATGTTCCTTGTGAGAATTCACTATTAAGGCAACTGTCGAGTCTCCTGAAAAGATTACCTGCTATTGAATCTGGGAAATTTCAAGATGATTTCTTGATGGTGAGTGTATTGCACTATGAAAATCTTACTATTGTTACTCCCTTTTTTTATTGGTTCGGAGCCGATGCAAGTAGTAGGGGAACGAACATTGACATGCTTAATTTCTTTTTTCTGTGTGGTTAGCATGTCGTGCCTACTCTTGAACAATAGACTAGCTTCCTAACCAGATCATTTTAAACATGACTCATAAGCCACAATACCAAATATAACATCTATTGGTCTTCACCAAGATTCTACAAGTAAAAGAATTAAACATGACAACAAAACTAACTTAAAAGAAGTTTAGGCATTGAAAATAAAAATTAATTTTATTTAAAACTGTTGAGATGGATACAAAATACATTTTTAATACCCAAAACCTAGACTCTTGACATTGTGATCTGACTTTAACATACTTCAAAAAACATATACCAAAAAAATAGTTAACAAAGTGGGATGAAATACAACTAAAAAATAGTTAAAATATGATGCCACATAATAATACAACTTATATTGTTATAATTGTAAATGGATCCACCAAAGGCAGGTATGGCCCTAGGAATGGCCTCGTCTAAAAGAGGCGATGATAACATGCCGCACCATTGAAGGTATAGCCTCGCCCAAAGGATTTCCTATTTCCTAGTGGCAAGAAATGCAGAATAAGATGTTTCATAGGTAGAGAGAAGTCATGCTTATCAAATGACTCACATCCTCCTTAGAAATAAGTATTCAACGCTCCACCATTGGCCTGGTGTGCGGCTATCAGAGATGTGACATCATAGAAATAAATTAGAGAAGTGGTTTGTTTACTTAAAAGAGAAGATGGCCCTAGAAAAGAGGCAAGTCTTTTGTGTTTTAGGATTTCAACAACTTGTACATGATTTAGATCATTAAATTTGGTTGGGTCAGTTAGACCCATCTTATTTTCTGTTATTTCTGGCTTCTCCTCCACCGTTTTTTCCCTTTATGCTCTGAGTACCATGAGAGTTTCAAGGAAGAAAATGGCTGAAATCGTTAGATATTCAAATAGAAAGGAGTAGTGAAAGCCCTAACTCCTACCTAGAGGGGAATTAGGTTTGTTTTTTAAGTTAGACTTTTACACACATCTAATATCTAATTATACTGTTTTTTCTTTTGGCAGTGGCTACTAACTTTACTGGTATACACAGAGCCATCAAATTGCTTCATAACAAAATAAAAGTGCTACATCACTATCTTCTTACAATGAAAAAAGGTACGATGATATTGTTTGTCTGCAAAACTACTGGCATTTAATGATGATAAATTAATTGTTGTTTATTCCATTTAAACCTTATTGTTTACAAGCAGGTGATGTTCCTTGTGAGAATTCACTATTAAGGCAACTGTCGAGTCTCCTGAAAAGATTACCTGCTATTGAATCTGGGAAATTTCAAGATGATTTCTTGATGGTGAGTGTATTGCACTATGAAAATCTTACTATTGTTACTCCCTTTTTTTATTGGTTCGGAGCCGATGCAAGTAGTAGGGGAAGGAACATTGACATGCTTAATTTCTTTTTCTGTGTGGTTACCATGTCGTGCCTACTCTAGAACAATAGACTAGCTTCCAAACCAGATCATTTTAAACATGACTCATAAGCCACAATACCAAATATAACATCTATTGGTCTTGACCAAGATTCTACAAGTAAAAGAATTAAACATGACAACAAAACTAACTTAAAAGAAGTTTAGGCATTGAAAATAAAAATTAATTTTATTTACAACTGTTGAAATGGATACAAAATACATTTTTAATACCCAAAACCTAGACTCTTGACATTGTGATCTGACTTTAACATACTTCAAAAAACATATACCAAAAAAATAGTTAACAAAGTGGGATGAAATACAACTAAAAAATAGTTAAAATATGATGCCACATAATAATACAACTTATATTGTTATAAATGTAAATGGATCCACCAAAGGCAGGTATGGCCCTAGGAATGGCCTCGTCTAAAAGAGACGATGATAACATGCCGCACCATTGAAGGTATAGCCTCGCCCAAAGGATTTCCTATTTCCTAGTGGCGAGAAATGCAGAATAAGATGTTTCATGGGTAGAGAGAAGTCATGGTTATCAAATGACTCACATCCTCCTTAGAAATAAGTATTCAACGCTCCACCAATGGCCTGGTGGGCGGCTATCAGAGATGTGACATCACAGAAATAAATTAGAAAAGTGGTTTGTTTACTTAAAAGAGAAGATGGCCCTAGAAAAGAGGCAAGTCTTTTGTGTTTTAGGATTTCAACAACTTGTACATGATTTAGATCATGAAATTTGGTTGGGTCAGTTAGACCCATCTTATTTTCTGTTATTTCTGGCTTCTCCTCCACCGTTTTTTCCCTTTATGCTCTGAGTACCATGAGAGTTTCAAGGAAGAAAATGGCTGAAATCGTTAGATATTCAAATATAAAGGAGTAGTGAAAGCCCTAACTCCTACCTAGAGGGGACTTAGGTTTGTTTTTTAAGTTAGACTTTTACACACATCTAATATCTAATTATACTGTTTTTTCTTTTGGCAGTGGCTACTAACTTTACTGGTATACACAGAGCCATCAAATTGCTTCATAACAAAATAAAAGTGCTACATCACTATCTTCTTACAATGAAAAAAGTTACGATGATATTGTTTGTCTGCAAAACTACTTGCATTTAATGATGATAAATTAATTGTTGTTTATTCCATTTAAACCTTATTGTTTACAAGCAGGTGATGTTCCTTGTGAGAATTCACTATTAAGGCAACTGTCGAGTCTCCTGAAAAGATTACCTGCTATTGAGTCTGGGAAATTTCAAGATGATTTCTTGATGGTGAGTGTATTGCACTATGAAAATCTTACTATTGTTACTCCCTTTTTTTATTGGTTCGGAGCCGATGCAAGTAGTAGGGGAAGGAACATTGACATGCTTAATTTCTTTTTTCTGTGTGGTTACCATGTCGTGCCTACTCTAGAACAATAGACTAGCTTCCTAACCAGATCATTTTAAACATGACCCATAAGCCACAATAACAAATATAACATCTATTGGTCTTCACCAAGATTCTACAAGTAAAAGAATTAAACATGACAACAAAACTAACTTAAAAGAAGTTTAGGCATTGAAAATAAAAATTAATTTTATTTAAAACTGTTGAGATGGATACAAAATACATTTTTAATACCCAAAACCTAGACTCTTGACATTGTGATCTGGCTTTAACATACTTCAAAAAACATATACCAAAAAAATAGTTAACAAAGTGGGATGAAATACAACTAAAAATTAGTTAAAATATGATGCCACATAATAATACAACTTATACTGTTATAATTGTAAATGGATCCACCAAAGGCAGGTATGGCCCTAGGAATGGCCTCGTCTAAAAGAGGCGATGATAACATGCCGCACCATTGAAGGTATAGCCTCGCCCAAAGGATTTCCTATTTCCTAGTGGCGAGAAATGCAGAATAAGATGTTTCATGGGTAGAGAGAAGTCATGCTTATCAAATGACTCACATCCTCCTTAGAAATAAGTATTCAACGCTCCACCATTGGCCTGGTGTGCGGCTATCAGAGATGTGACATCATAGAAATAAATTAGAAAAGTGGTTTGTTTACTTAAAAGAGAAGATGGCCCTAGAAAAGAGGCAAGTCTTTTGTGTTTTAGGATTTCAACAACTTGTACATGATTTAGATCATTAAATTTGGTTGGGTCAGTTAGACCCATCTTCTTTTATGTTATTTCTGGCTTCTCCTCCACCGTTTTTGCCCTTTATGCTCTGAGTACCATGAGAGTTTCAATGAAGAAAATGGCTGAAATCGTTAGATATTCAAATAGAAAGGAGTAGTGAAAGCCCTAACTCCTACCTAGAGGGGAACTAGGTTTGTTTTTAAAGTTAGACTTATACACACATCTAATATCTAATTATACTGTTTTTTCTTTTGGCAGTGGCTACTAACCTTACTTGTATACACAGAGCCATCAAATTGCGTCATAACAAAATAAAAGTGTTGCATCACTATCTTCTTACAATGAAAAAAGGTACGATGATATTGTTTGTCTGCAAAACTACTAGCATTTAATGATAATAAATTAATTGTTGTTTATTCCATTTAAACCTTATTGTTTACAAGCAGGTGATGTTCCTTGTGAGAATTCACTATTAAGGCAACTGTCGAGTCTCCTGAAAAGATTACCTGCTATTGAATCTGGGAAATTTCAAGATGATTTCTTGATGGTGAGTGTATTGCACTATGAAAATCTTACTATTCTTACTCCCTTTTTTTATTGGTTCGGAGCCGATGCAAGTAGTAGGGGAAGGAACATTGACATGCTTAATTTCTTTTTCTGTGTGGTTACCATGTCGTGCCTACTCTAGAACAATAGACTAGCTTCCAAACCAGATCATTTTAAACATGACTCATAAGCCACAATACCAAATATAACATCTATTGGTCTTGACCAAGATTCTACAAGTAAAAGAATTAAACATGACAACAAAAATAACTTAAAAGAAGTTTAGGCATTGAAAATAAAAATTAATTTTATTTACAACTGTTGAGATGGATACAAAATACATTTTTAATACCCAAAACCTAGACTCTTGACATTGTGATCTGACTTTAACATACTTCAAAAAACATATACCAAAAAAATAGTTAACAAAGTGGGATGAAATACAACTAAAAAATAGTTAAAATATGATGCCACATAATAATACAACTTATATTGTTATAATTGTAAATGGATCCACCAAAGGCAGGTATGGCCCTAGGAATGGCCTCGTCTAAAAGAGGCGATGATAACATGCCGCACCATTGAAGGTATAGCCTCGCCCAAAGGATTTCCTATTTCCTAGTGGCGAGAAATGCAGAATAAGATGTTTCATGGGTAGAGAGAAGTCATGCTTATCAAATGACTCACATCCTCCTTAGAAATAAGTATTCAACGCTCCACCATTGGCCTGGTGTGCGGCTATCAGAGATGTGACATCATAGAAATAAATTAGAAAAGTGGTTTGTTTACTTAAAAGAGAAGATGGCCCTAGAAAAGAGGCAAGTCTTTTGTGTTTTAGGATTTCAACAACTTGTACATGATTTAGATCATTAAATTTGGTTGGGTCAGTTAGACCCATCTTCTTTTATGTTATTTCTGGCTTCTCCTCCACCGTTTTTGCCCTTTATGCTCTGAGTACCATGAGAGTTTCAATGAAGAAAATGGCTGAAATCGTTAGATATTCAAATAGAAAGGAGTAGTGAAAGCCCTAACTCCTACCTAGAGGGGAATTAGGTTTGTTTTTAAAGTTAGACTTATACACACATATAATATCTAATTATACTGTTTTTTCTTTTGGCAGTGGCTACTAACCTTACTGGTATACACAGAGCCATCAAATTGCGTCATAACAAAATAAAAGTGTTGCATCACTATCTTCTTACAATGAAAAAAGGTACGATGATATTGTTTGTCTGCAAAACTACTAGCATTTAATGATAATAAATTAATTGTTGTTTATTCCATTTAAACCTTATTGTTTACAAGCAGGTGATGTTCCTTGTGAGAATTCACTATTAAGGCAACTGTCGAGTCTCCTGAAAAGATTACCTGCTATTGAATCTGGGAAATTTCAAGATGATTTCTTGATGGTGAGTGTATTGCACTATGAAAATCTTACTATTCTTACTCCCTTTTTTTATTGGTTCGGAGCCGATGCAAGTAGTAGGGGAAGGAACATTGACATGCTTAATTTCTTTTTCTGTGTGGTTACCATGTCGTGCCTACTCTAGAACAATAGACTAGCTTCCAAACCAGATCATTTTAAACATGACTCATAAGCCACAATACCAAATATAACATCTATTGGTCTTGACCAAGATTCTACAAGTAAAAGAATTAAACATGACAACAAAAATAACTTAAAAGAAGTTTAGGCATTGAAAATAAAAATTAATTTTATTTACAACTGTTGAGATGGATACAAAATACATTTTTAATACCCAAAACCTAGACTCTTGACATTGTGATCTGACTTTAACATACTTCAAAAAACATATACCAAAAAAATAGTTAACAAAGTGGGATGAAATACAACTAAAAAATAGTTAAAATATGATGCCACATAATAATACAACTTATATTGTTATAATTGTAAATGGATCCACCAAAGGCAGGTATCGCCCTAGGAATGGCCTCGTCTAAAAGAGGCGATGATAACATGCCGCACCATTGAAGGTATAGCCTCGCCCAAAGGATTTCCTATTTCCTAGTGGCGAGAAATGCAGAATAAGATGTTTCATGGGTAGAGAGAAGTCATGGTTATCAAATGACTCACATCCTCCTTAGAAATAAGTATTCAACGCTCCACCATTGGCCTGGTGGGCGGCTATCAGAGATGTGACATCACAGAAATAAATTTGAAAAGTGGTTTGTTTACTTAAAAGAGAAGATGGCCCTAGAAAAGAGGCAAGTCTTTTGTGTTTTAGGATTTCAACAACTTGTACATGATTTAGATCATGAAATTTGGTTGGGTCAGTTAGACCCATCTTATTCTCTGTTATTTCTGGCTTCTCCTCCTCCGTTTTTGCCCTTTATGCTCTGAGTACCATGAGAGTTTCAAGGAAGAAAATGGCTGAAATCGTTAGATATTCAAATAGAAAGGAGTAGTGAAAGCCCTAACTCCTACCTAGAGGGGAATTAGGTTTGTTTTTTAAGTTAGACTTTTACACACATCTAATATCTAATTATAATGTTTTTTCTTTTGGCAGTGGCTACTAACTTTACTGGAATACACAGGGCCATCAAATTGCTTCATAACAAAATAAAAGTGCTACATCACTATCTTCTTACAATGAAAAAAGGTACGGTGATATTGTTTGTCTGCAAAACTACTAGCATTTAATGATGATAAATTAATTGTTGTTTATTCCATTTAAACCTTATTGTTTACAAGCAGGTGATGTTCCTTGTGAGAATTCACTATTAAGGCAACTGTCGAGTCTCCTGAAAAGATTACCTGCTATTGAATCTGGGAAATTTCAAGATGATTTCTTTATGGTGAGTGTATTGCACTATGAAAATCTTACTATTGTTACTCCCTTTTTTTATTGGTTCGGAGCCGATGCAAGTAGTAGGGGAAGGAACATTGACATGCTTAATTTCTTTTTCTGTGTGGTTACCATGCCGTGCCTACTCTAGAACAATAGACCAGCTTCCTAACCAGATCATTTTAAACCTGACTCATAAGCCACAATACCAAATATAACATCTATTGGTCTTGACCAAGATTCTACAAGTAAAAGAATTAAACATGACAACAAAACTAACTTAAAAGAAGTTTAGGCATTGAAAATAAAAAATAATTTTATTTACAACTGTTGAGATGGATACAAAATACATTTTTAATACCCAAAACCTAGACTCTTGACATTGTGATCTGACTTTAACATACTTCAAAAAACATATACCAAAAAAATAGTTAACAAAGTGGGATGAAATACAACTAAAAAATAGTTAAAATATGATGCCACATAATAATACAACTTATATTGTTATAATTGTAAATGGATCCACCAAAGGCAGGTATGGCCCTAGGAATGGCCTCGTCTAAAAGAGGCGATGATAACATGCCGCACCATTGAAGGTATAGCCTCGCCCAAAGGATTTCCTATTTCCTAGTGGCGAGAAATGCAGAATAAGATGTTTCATGGGTAGAGAGAAGTCATGGTTATCAAATGACTCACATCCTCCTTAGAAATAAGTATTCAACGCTCCACCATTGGCCTGGTGGGCGGCTATCAGAGATGTGACATCACAGAAATAAATTTGAAAAGTGGTTTGTTTACTTAAAAGAGAAGATGGCCCTAGAAAAGAGGCAAGTCTTTTGTGTTTTAGGATTTCAACAACTTGTACATGATTTAGATCATGAAATTTGGTTGGGTCAGTTAGACCCATCTTATTCTCTGTTATTTCTGGCTTCTCCTCCTCCGTTTTTGCCCTTTATGCTCTGAGTACCATGAGAGTTTCAAGGAAGAAAATGGCTGAAATCGTTAGATATTCAAATAGAAAGGAGTAGTGAAAGCCCTAACTCCTACCTAGAGGGGAATTAGGTTTGTTTTTTAAGTTAGACTTTTACACACATCTAATATCTAATTATACTGTTTTTTCTTTTGGCAGTGGCTACTAACTTTACTGGAATACACAGGGCTATCAAATTGCTTCATAACAAAATAAAAGTGCTACATCACTATCTTCTTACAATGAAAAAAGGTACGATGATATTGTTTGTCTGCAAAACTACTAGCATTTAATGATGATAAATTAATTGTTGTTTATTCCATTTAAACCTTATTGTTTACAAGCAGGTGATGTTCCTTGTGAGAATTCACTATTAAGGCAACTGTCGAGTCTCCTGAAAAGATTACCTGCTATTGAATCTTGGAAATTTCAAGATGATTTCTTGATGGTGAGTGTATTGCACTATGAAAATCTTACTATTGTTACTCCCTTTTTTTATTGGTTCGGAGCCGATGCAAGTAGTAGGGGAAGGAACATTGACATGCTTAATTTCTTTTTCTGTGTTGTTACCATGCCGTGCCTACTCTAGAACAATAGACCAGCTTCCTAACCAGATCATTTTAAACATGACTCATAAGCCACAATACCAAATATAACATCTATTGGTCTTGACCAAGATTCTACAAGTAAAAGAATTAAACATGACAACAAAACTAACTTAAAAGAAGTTTAGGCATTGAAAATAAAAATTAATTTTATTTACAACTGTTGAGATGGATACAAAATACATTTTTAATACCCAAAACCTAGACTCTTGACATTGTGATCTGACTTTAACATACTTCAAAAAACATATACCAAAAAAATAGTTAACAAAGTGGGATGAAATACAACTCAAAAATAGTTAAAATATGATGCCTCATAATAATACAACTTATATTGTTATAATTGTAAATGGATCCACCAAAGGCAGGTATCGCCCTAGGAATGGCCTCGTCTAAAAGAGGCGATGATAACATGCCGCACCATTGAAGGTATAGCCTCGTCCAAAGGATTTCCTATTTCCTAGTGGCGAGAAATGCAGAATAAGATGTTTCATGGGTAGAGAGAAGTCATGGTTATCAAATGACTCACATCCTCCTTAGAAATAAGTATTCAACGCTCCACCATTGGCCTGGTGGGCGGCTATCAGAGATGTGACATCACAGAAATAAATTTGAAAAGTGGTTTGTTTACTTAAAAGAGAAGATGGCCCTAGAAAAGAGGCAAGTCTTTTGTGTTTTAGGATTTCAACAACTTGTACATGATTTAGATCATGAAATTTGGTTGGGTCAGTTAGACCCATCTTATTCTCTGTTATTTCTGGCTTCTCCTCCACCGTTTTTGCCCTTTATGCTCTGAGTACCATGAGAGTTTCAAGGAAGAAAATGGCTGAAATCGTTAGATATTCAAATAGAAAGGAGTAGTGAAAGCCCTAACTCCTACCTAGAGGGGAATTAGGTTTGTTTTTTAAGTTAGACTTTTACACACATCTAATATCTAATTATACTGTTTTTTCTTTTGGCAGTGGCTACTAACTTTACCGGTATACACAGAGCCATCAAATTGCTTCATAACAAAATAAAAGTGCTACATCACTATCTTCTTACAATGAAAAAAGGTACGATGATATTGTTTGTCTGCAAAACTACTAGCATTTAATGATGATAAATTAATTGTTGTTTATTCCATTTAAACCTTATTGTTTACAAGCAGGTGATGTTCCTTGTGAGAATTCACTATTAAGGCAACTGTCGAGTCTCCTGAAAAGATTACCTGCTATTGAATCTGGGAAATTTCAAGATGATTTCTTTATGGTGAGTGTATTGCACTATGAAAATCTTACTATTGTTACTCCCTTTTTTTATTGGTTCGGAGCCGATGCAAGTAGTAGGGGAAGGAACATTGACATGCTTAATTTCTTTTTCTGTGTGGTTACCATGCCGTGCCTACTCTAGAACAATAGACTTGCTTCCTAACCAGATCATTTTAAACCTGACTCATAAGCCACAATACCAAATATAACATCTATTGGTCTTGACCAAGATTCTACAAGTAAAAGAATTAAACATGACAACAAAACTAACTTAAAAGAAGTTTAGGCATTGAAAATAAAAAATAATTTTATTTACAACTGTTGAGATGGATACAAAATACATTTTTAATACCCAAAACCTAGACTCTTGACATTGTGATCTGACTTTAACATACTTCAAAAAACATATACCAAAAAAATAGTTAACAAAGTGGGATGAAATACAACTAAAAAATAGTTAAAATATGATGCCACATAATAATACAACTTATATTGTTATAATTGTAAATGGATCCACCAAAGGCAGGTATGGCCCTAGGAATGGCCTCGTCTAAAAGAGGCGATGATAACATGCCGCACCATTGAAGGTATAGCCTCGCCCAAAGGATTTCCTATTTCCTAGTGGCGAGAAATGCAGAATAAGATGTTTCATGGGTAGAGAGAAGTCATGGTTATCAAATGACTCACATCCTCCTTAGAAATAAGTATTCAACGCTCCACCATTGGCCTGGTGGGCGGCTATCAGAGATGTGACATCACAGAAATAAATTTGAAAAGTGGTTTGTTTACTTAAAAGAGAAGATGGCCCTAGAAAAGAGGCAAGTCTTTTGTGTTTTAGGATTTCAACAACTTGTACATGATTTAGATCATGAAATTTGGTTGGGTCAGTTAGACCCATCTTATTCTCTGTTATTTCTGGCTTCTCCTCCACCGTTTTTGCCCTTTATGCTCTGAGTACCATGAGAGTTTCAAGGAAGAAAATGGCTGAAATCGTTAGATATTCAAATAGAAAGGAGTAGTGAAAGCCCTAACTCCTACCTAGAGGGGAATTAGGTTTGTTTTTTAAGTTAGACTTTTACACACATCTAATATCTAATTATACTGTTTTTTCTTTTGGCAGTGGCTACTAACTTTACCGGTATACACAGAGCCATCAAATTGCTTCATAACAAAATAAAAGTGCTACATCACTATCTTCTTACAATGAAAAAAGGTACGATGATATTGTTTGTCTGCAAAACTACTAGCATTTAATGATGATAAATTAATTGTTGTTTATTCCATTTAAACCTTATTGTTTACAAGCAGGTGATGTTCCTTGTGAGAATTCACTATTAAGGCAACTGTCGAGTCTCCTGAAAAGATTACCTGCTATTGAATCTGGGAAATTTCAAGATGATTTCTTTATGGTGAGTGTATTGCACTATGAAAATCTTACTATTGTTACTCCCTTTTTTTATTGGTTCGGAGCCGATGCAAGTAGTAGGGGAAGGAACATTGACATGCTTAATTTCTTTTTCTGTGTGGTTACCATGCCGTGCCTACTCTAGAACAATAGACTTGCTTCCTAACCAGATCATTTTAAACCTGACTCATAAGCCACAATACCAAATATAACATCTATTGGTCTTGACCAAGATTCTACAAGTAAAAGAATTAAACATGACAACAAAACTAACTTAAAAGAAGTTTAGGCATTGAAAATAAAAAATAATTTTATTTACAACTGTTGAGATGGATACAAAATACATTTTTAATACCCAAAACCTAGACTCTTGACATTGTGATCTGACTTTAACATACTTCAAAAAACATATACCAAAAAAATAGTTAACAAAGTGGGATGAAATACAACTAAAAAATAGTTAAAATATGATGCCACATAATAATACAACTTATATTGTTATAATTGTAAATGGATCCACCAAAGGCAGGTATGGCCCTAGGAATGGCCTCGTCTAAAAGAGGCGATGATAACATGCCGCACCATTGAAGGTATAGCCTCGCCCAAAGGATTTCCTATTTCCTAGTGGCGAGAAATGCAGAATAAGATGTTTCATGGGTAGAGAGAAGTCATGGTTATCAAATGACTCACATCCTCCTTAGAAATAAGTATTCAACGCTCCACCATTGGCCTGGTGGGCGGCTATCAGAGATGTGACATCACAGAAATAAATTTGAAAAGTGGTTTGTTTACTTAAAAGAGAAGATGGCCCTAGAAAAGAGGCAAGTCTTTTGTGTTTTAGGATTTCAACAACTTGTACATGATTTAGATCATGAAATTTGGTTGGGTCAGTTAGACCCATCTTATTCTCTGTTATTTCTGGCTTCTCCTCCTCCGTTTTTGCCCTTTATGCTCTGAGTACCATGAGAGTTTCAAGGAAGAAAATGGCTGAAATCGTTAGATATTCAAATAGAAAGGAGTAGTGAAAGCCCTAACTCCTACCTAGAGGGGAATTAGGTTTGTTTTTTAAGTTAGACTTTTACACACATCTAATATCTAATTATACTGTTTTTTCTTTTGGCAGTGGCTACTAACTTTACTGGAATACACAGGGCCATCAAATTGCTTCATAACAAAATAAAAGTGCTACATCACTATCTTCTTACAATGAAAAAAGGTACGATGATATTGTTTGTCTGCAAAACTACTAGCATTTAATGATGATAAATTAATTGTTGTTTATTCCATTTAAACCTTATTGTTTACAAGCAGGTGATGTTCCTTGTGAGAATTCACTATTAAGGCAACTGTCGAGTCTCCTGAAAAGATTACCTGCTATTGAATCTGGGAAATTTCAAGATGATTTCTTGATGGTGAGTGTATTGCACTATGAAAATATTACTATTGTTACTCCCTTTTTTTATTGGTTCGGAGCCGATGCAAGTAGTAGGGGAAGGAACATTGACATGCTTAATTTCTTTTTCTGTGTGGTTACCATGTCGTGCCTACTCTAGAACAATAGACTAGCTTCCAAACCAGATCATTTTAAACATGACTCATAAGCCACAATACCAAATATAACATCTATTGGTCTTGACCAAGATTCTACAAGTAAAAGAATTAAACATGACAACAAAACTAACTTAAAAGAAGTTTAGGCATTGAAAATAAAAATTAATTTTATTTAAAACTGTTGAGATGGATACAAAATACATTTTTAATACCCAAAACCTAGACTCTTGACATTGTGATCTGACTTTAACATACTTCAAAAAACATATACCAAAAAAATAGTTAACAAAGTGGGATGAAATACAACTAAAAAATAGTTAAAATATGATGCCACATAATAATACAACTTATATTGTTATAATTGTAAATGGATCCACCTAAGGCAGCTATCGCCCTAAGAATGGCCTCGTCTAAAAGAGGCGATGATAACATGCCGCACCATTGAAGGTATAGCCTCGCCCAAAGGATTTCCTATTTCCTAGTGGCGAGAAATGCAGAATAAGATGTTTCATGGGTAGAGAGAAGTCATGGTTATTAAATGACTCACATCCTCCTTAGAAATAAGTATTCAACGCTCCACCATTGGCCTGGTGGGTGGCTATCCTTTCCAAGAAAATCTTAGTCCTAGAAAGGGATCTATAAATACCTTTTCCTTAAGGGGATTTTCATACCCCAAAATTTACCCTCCCTTTTTTCCCTTTTCATCTGATTTTTTTCTTTGATTCATCTACATCCTCGTAGACATTTAGGTCATTTCTGTCATTTCATTTTTTAAACAAATATCATCAATTTAAAGATTGTCAATGGATTCTTATTGATTGGCCTGACAAGTCTCATGGGATGGAAGCTACTTCCATGAGATAAAACCTTTTGAAGTTGTTTTACATTGGCCTGTGTGTTTATCTCTTGAAATCCAATCCCCAATTTTGATCTTTGATCATGTTTGATTTGCATTTCGGAGTGGTTGGTTTTGACAGAGTATTGCTAAGTTTGGCTTTTTGAGATCATGTTCATTGTTTATGGGTTGGGTCATGACATGACATTCATACAGGATCAAGTTGCATTCATAAAATAAAGAACCATTCAAACTCAAATATTCAAGACTTGTTTTTGGAGGGAATTATTTATTTTTTGAAACACAAGTACACAATCCATTTCTACTAGAAGCCATCTTTCATTACAAATTACACATTACAAAATTCAGGAAAGTTACAAAAAATTGAATTTGACCCATAGTTGACTTTCGGTCAAATAGTTGACCAAAGTCAAGTTAACCCTAAACTTATTCCTCCTCATCTTCATGACCATGGTCTTCTTCGGTTTTACTCATATCCATGGTCTTTTGCTATATATATATATATATATATATATATATATATATATATATATATATATATATATATATATATATATATATATATATATATATATATATATATATATATATATATATATATATATATATATATATATATATATATATATATATATATATATATATATATATATATATATATATATATATATATATATATATATATATATATATATATATATATATATATATATATATATATATATATATATATATATATATATATATATATATATATATATATATATATATATATATATATATATATATATATATATATATACACATACATACATGTGCTTCCAATGTACCAAAATGTCATGTCCAAACTTGCATTGCCTTACCGCACGCCTTAAATGTTAAAACCTCATGTTCAAACCAACATGCTATCAAGTACCTGCAAAACAACACGGAACACACATAACCATAGACATAAGCCATATCCGTACAGAGTTAGAACTCATTCATGGAAAACAAACATATACACGCCACTGCAGCCCCAATAACATAGGACAACACAAGGCATTCAATGCTATTAGAGTTATATCTTAGGATATGAAAAATCAGCACTATTGAATAATTAAGGCCAACCTTAATCTAATAGAATAAGAAAAGTCATCCTTAAATGTAGAGCTTGAATGATTCAACTCTTGAATGTTCAACTCCTCTTGTATAAATAGAGCATCATGCTCCATTCCAATTTAATATAATGATAGAATCAGTTTGACTCTTTTCTCTTTTATCTTTCTCTCTCTTCTCTCTCATATCTCATTTTAATATGGTATCATAGAGCTTCGGTTCTATCCAAGGCAGCGACTCCAGCCATCGCAACATCTATGTCGTTCCAACACAAAATCACAGAAAAACTTGATGAGAAGAATTTCCTACTTTGGCGCCAACAAGTAGATCCTCTCGTTAACGCGGATAATCTTCAAAACTACCTTTACCTTCGTGACATACCGAATCAATATCTAACCGATGAAGATCGTACAGTTGCTCATGAAAACCCTGCGTATTGCACTTGGATTACGCAAGATCAGTGGCTTATGATGTGGCTTCAATCCACGATTTCACCTTCGATTCTTTCACGCATTCTTGGATGCGCTCATTCCTACGAGCTCTGGGAATGTATTCTTGCGCATTTTCATAAGCTAACACGTGCAAAAGCAAGACAACTACGAGAGGAACTCAAATCTACAACACTTGAAGAAAAATCTGTTGGTGATTATCTGGTTCACATCAAAGTTCTTGTTGATGCGCTTGCTTTAGTAGGAGATCCAGTTCCAGATCAACAACACATTGATGTGATTCTTGAAGGTCTTCCTCAAGACTTTTCCTATGTTATTTCAGTCATTGAAAGCAAGTTTGATTCTGTATAACTTGAAGCTCTTCTTCTTGCTCATGAGATGAGATTCAACAAATATAAGAAACACTATCAAATGGAGGTGGCTGCCTCAATGAATCTCACTCAAGCCAATTCTCAACTTGAAACTGATAACTCCAATAACAAGAACATTGAACAAGCTGTGAATTCAATCTTTAATCCAACCTATTTAAAAGGAGGTCGTGCATCTGGCCGTGGTGGTGGACGCGGTCGTGAAAGGTAGGTTCATCAACATTCAATGTCAAGTTTGCTTCAAATATGGTCACCTTGCTGCTAACTGCTATCACAGGTTCAATCATCAGTTTCAACATAACATACCTGCTGATTTTCAAACAATGAACCTACAAAATTTTGACAATCCGTATCAACCAATTGGTGGACCTCAGTTTGCTTAGCCCATGGTTAACACGTGGTCACGCCCAAGCTATCAACCAAGACTTGCTCATCTCCCTGTTCCTCAGTCACAGATCACTCCCAATTAGGGGTGGTAAAATGTATGGATTGGATGGATATGGATTGAATTGTTAATAGATGGATTAAAATAATCCATTAGTCCATTAACAATCCACTAATTTTTTTTTAAATTATCCAATCCATTCCATCCATTAAGAATAAAATCCATCCAATCTATCCATTAACATGTTTTTAATGGATGGATATCCATCCATTCAACTTTTCTTTTTTTCAGTAAAAAATCATTTTTTTTCAAAACAAAATTCGACTTTTTTTTTTGGAAAAATTCCGATTTTTTTATTGGAAAAAAATAAATTTTTTTCTTAAATTTTTTTTTTATAATTATTATTAAAAAAATTAATCTAATAAAAATAAAAATAATCCATTGGATCCTTAAAATATGTTGGATGAATTGAATTCATCCATGCATATAAATGAATATATTTAATCTAATCTATTAATTTATTTTTTATGTGATGGATGGATTAGATGGATTTTTTGATGAATGGATTGGATGGATTTTTTGATGAATGGATTGGATGGATTTTGCCTTAATGGATCCAATTGCCACCTCTACTCCCAATGTTATGATTGTTAACACAACTTCAGTTCCAAGCAGTGCCTGGTTCCCAGACTCGTGAGCTTCTTATCATGTTACCAATGCCTCTCAAAACATACAGCAGACCACACCTTTTAAAGGTCCTGATCAGATCTTCATTGGTATGGTCAAGGTTTGCACATTCACTCTTCAGGCTTTTCTTATTTTCGCTCTCATTCTAAACCTAACACTCCATTAGCTCTTCGTAATTTACTGCTTGTTCCTTCTATTACAAAGAACCTGATAAATGTTAGCAAATTCTGTCTTGATAATAGAGTTTTTTTTTAGTTTCATGCTTAAATGTGTTATGTCAAATCTCAGGCTACCAATGAAATCTGCTCCAAGGTCGTGTAGGAAGTGATGGCCTGTAGCAATTTTCGCATCTTCAGCTTCTTAAGTCTCCTTCAACAAGTCAAGTCTCATGTCTCACCTTATACTCTAATGCTCCTGTTTCAAGATCTAATTCCAACACTAGTGATAGGGTTTTAGTTTCTAATCAAAATGTATCAGCTAATAACTCATATAATTCTCAACATACTTGGCATTTATGCTTTGTTCATCCAAATTCTAATACTATGAGACTTGTTCTAGTTTAATGTAGTATTCCTTATTCTAATAAAGCTGAATTTGTCTTTTGTTCTGCCTGTTGTATGGGAAAGGCACATAGGCTGCACTCCCCTCAGTCACAAACTCAATATCACTCTCCTCTTGAATTAATTTTCAGTGACATATATGGGGTCCTGCCCCTGTTAAATCCTCCCAAAACTTTACCTACTACATCACCTTTATTGATGCATACACTAGATTTACTTGGATCTATTTGCTCAAAAATAAATCTGAAGCCTTAACTATCTTTAAACAATTCAAAGTCATGGCTGAATTACAATTTGGATTTCCTATTAAATCTGTCCAAACTGATTGGGGTGGTGAATTTCTCCCACTTACAAAGTTTCTTTCTAATCTTGGCATTATTCATCATCTAATTTGCCCTAACACTCATCACCAAAATGGTGTAGTGGAGAGGAAGCATAGACACATTGTTGATCTTGGTGTACCCCTCTTGAGTCATGCCTCTTTACCTCTCAACTTTTGGGATCATGCCTTTTTAACTGCTGTCTACCTAATAAATAGGTTACCAACCACGTCTCTCAATCAACATATACCATATGCTGTCCTTTTCAATTAAAATCCTGACTATAAATTTCTCAAAGTCTTTGGGTGTGCTTGTTTTCCTTTCCTTCGCCCATACAACTCTCTAAAATTTGACTTTAGATCCCATGAGTGCCTTTTTATAAGGTATTTTATAGCTCACAAAGGTTACAAATGTCTCTCTCCAAGTGGTAGAATCTTCATCCCTAAAGATGTTATTTTCGATGAGTTGAAATTTCCTTATAATGATCTTTTTTTTCCTAGTGTTTCTCTCCCCTCATCAACCATTCCATCCTCCTCTTCATCTAAAGTAACCCTTAACACACAAGCTCTCCCTAATGTTTTTTCCGTTCCTACTGCTTCCATTACCTTACACTCCTTTTCTTCTTCTCAATCCAATTCCAACCACACACCTACTGCCTTTGTGTCAGCCACCCTTGTAACACAAATAGCCAACACTAATCCTACTCCTTCACCCTCTTCAAATGCTAACAATCAGCCTACTACTACCACTTCACCATCCTCCTCCTCTATTTCTGCTTATAAGGATACTAACATTCAACCTCTCCACACCAATAGTCATCCTATGACTACTAGAACTAAATCTGGTGTACCTTTACCTCGTCTAAATCTTTCCATTTTTATTGTCAATTATGAGTCTAAGAGTGTTAAAACGCTCTCCAAGATCCTAAGTGGTTTGCTGCTATGCAAGAGGAGTATGGTGCCTTGATAAGGAACAACACTTGGTCTTTGGTACCTCTGTCTGCTAACAGGAAAGCAATAGGCTGCTAGTGGCTGTTTTGTGTAAAGGAAAATCCTGATGGGACAATAAATAAGTACAAAGCTAGGCTTGTTGCTAAGGGGTTCTATCAAGTCCATGGATGTTAGTTAATTAATGCTTAAATTATAAGTTTTTGTAAAGACAAGGGAAATTTTTTAGTGGGGTTTGGGGGGGGAAATGTAACCTTAGCCCACAAGAAATAAGAGTTAAAAAGAACTATCTTTGGCCAAGATATCTCCATCGTATCATCAGTTATAAGCATGGGGAGGTCTCTAGAAGTGACATTAATCACATGAAACTCAGGAGAAAGTTTCCTCCAATTCTCCATTTTCCTTCACATTCAGTAAGGGCGGCAGATTATTGGGGCCTTAAATTTTATCCAGACGTATGAGTGTGTCAACAAAATGGTCTTCGATGATTCCACAGCGGTCATCGTTTGATTCCGATTCAGCATCTCACAGTGCGAATTCAACGTACCTGGAATTGGAACAACAGGACGCACTCATCTGTACCTGGCTGCTATCCACCATCTCTGATTCGCTTCTTCCGAAGCTTGTGGATTGCACGTAGTGTCAGGTCTGTCATAAATCTAGACATGATGCCTCTGTCTGTTATTATCGTTACTCTAACGCTAGTGGAGCCGCGTACACATCTTAGAGGGCTCCGTTTAATCCTTTTCTCATGCCAACTTGCTCCACGTATTCATCTTAGTTTGGCTATCTTGCTCCTAAAGGTGCACCTCCTAGACCTTCAGCACCTCAAACCTTCTATGCAGGTACTGAAACTAATTTCAGTAATCAATGGTGGTATTCGGATTCAGGTGTGTCTCATCATGTTGCTCCTGAGGCCTCTAATTTGACTTATTCTGTTTCATTTTCTGGCACTGAGCAAGTCTTTATGGGAAATGGCCAAGGTTTGTCAATCAATTCGGTTGGTTCCATGTCCTTTCCCTTACCAAACAATCCTACCCTATCCCTTACTCTTAGCAATCTTTTACTTGTTCCTCATATTACTAAAAACTTGATGAGTGTGAGCAAGTTTGCTCAGGATAACAATGCTTTCTTTGAATTTCACCCAAAATTCTGTGTTGTAAAATCTCAGGCTTCATCTGAAGTATTACTAAGTGGGTCAGTTGGAAGTGACGGCCTCTACAAATTTCCAAATCCTGCCGCTCAACTGTCAAAGTTCTCTTCAAGTTCAATTTTCAGTTCTTCCCAATCTATCTCTAAGACTAAGTGTAGTGCTAGCTGTAATGTCTCATGTTCTTCTGTAGCACCCATTAATCATGTTTCCAACTGCTTGACAAATTGTATCTCTCAATGTATTACTCCTTGTAATTTTGATCAATACAATAATAATACTATGAGCAGTTTTTCCAATTCTCCTTCCCTTAATTCTACTACATACAACACTGAGTTAACTTCTTCTCATTCTAATAGTTCATCATCTATAGCCAATGATAAATATGTTTTATGGCACACTAGGTTAAGGCACCCTAGGTTAAGGCACCCTAATCACCATGCTCTTGTAGAGGTTTTTAAACTATGCAATCTCCCTATTCTTCCTAAACCATCTACCAAGTTGTGTCATGCTTATTGTCTAGGAAAATCACATAGGTTACCCTCTACCTTATCTACCACTGTGTATACTCATCCTTTTGAGCTTGTTGTTTGTGATCTTTGGGGTCCTACCTCTATGAAGTCTACAGGAGGATACACATATTTTTTAACTTGTGTATATTCCTTTTCTAGGTTTGTTTGGGTCTTCCCTATAAGACTCAAGTCTGATACTTTAACTCAGTTCATTTAGTTTAAGAAAATGGTGTAACTACTGTTTAAATGTCTCATCAAATGTGTTTAAAGTGACGGGGGTGGAGAATTCAGGCAATTTACCAAGTATCTTACAGAATTGGGTATTGTTCATAGGTTTACTTGTCCTCACACACATCATCAAAATGGTCTAGTTGAACGTAAACATAGGCACATTGTTGAAACTGGCCTAACTCTTCTTGCTCAATCTACCCTTCCTTTGAAATTTTGGGATCATGCCTTTGTCACAGCAGCCTACTTGATTAACAGACTTCCTTGTCCCACACTTGATAATTGTTCACCTTATTCTAAACTTCTTAATATGCCTCCTGATTATTCTACTCTTAAAGTTTTTGGCTGCTCTTGTTATCCCTTTCTTTGTCCCTACAATTCACACAAGTTAGCTTATAGGTCCAAAGAACGTATCTTCCTTGGATACTCTGCAGCTCATAAGGGGTACAAGTGCCTTGCTGCAGATGGAGATATTTACATCTCTAAAGATGTTGTGTTCCATGAATCTCACTTCCCTTATTCAACTTTGTTTCCTGCTCAACCCTCTAATTCTAGCCCTTCCCCTTCCCCTCCCATTGCTTCCTCTTGGTATGCCCCTTCTTTATCTCTTTCCCCTGCAAACATTCCAGTGGACATTCCCTCCTCCTCTACTAATCCTAGTTTCAGTCAGGCAGCTAACATATTTCAAGTGATGCTGACATGACTTCTCCTTATGTAGCAGTCTCCTATTTTATATGAGCAGTCTGCCCATGACCAACCTGTTACTCCATCTTCAACTTTTCAACCTGCTACTTCAGCCTCAACTTCACCTCCATGTTCTCCTGCTCTAATTCTAACTGATATTGCTGAAGCTAGCACCATTTCTCCTGCTTCCTTTCAAACAATTTCTCCCAACCCTCCTCATCAAAATCAGCCTTTTGTTAATCCTCACTATGTGCATTCCATGCAAACTAGAGCCAAAAGAGGTATCATTCAACCTAGACTTCATCCCACACTTCTCTTGACCCACATGGAACCAACATCGGTTCATCAAGCCTTGGCTGATCCCCATTGGCATCAGGCATTGAAAGATGAATATCAAGCATTGATGAGAAATCAGACCTGGACATTGGTGAAAGCATCTGATTCTAGAAAGCCTATAGGCTGTAAGTGGGTTATCAGGACCAAAGAAAATCCTGATGGATCCATAAATAAACACAAGGCCAGGTTAGTTGCAAAAGGGTTCCATCAAAGGGCTGAAAGTGATTCTCAGGAGACATTCTCGCCAGTTATAAAGCCTTTCACAGTCAGAGTTATGCTAACCATTGTGTCACGGATAAGTGGGCAATTCAGCAAATTGATGTGAATAATGCCTTTCTAAATGGTACTCTTGAGGATGAGGTCTTTATGCAACACCCTCATGGTTTTGAATCAAATGATAAATCTCTTATATGCAAGTTAAACAAAGTCATTTATGGCTTAAAACAGGCTCATAGGTCCTGGTTTGCCAAACTCAAGAGTGCTCTAATTCATCATGGGTTTCAGGCTAGTAGATGTGATCCCAGCCTGTTTCTGCTGCATCAGGGAAAACTTTAGATCATGATTCTTGTGTACATTGATGATATCATCATCACAAGGAATTCTGCCTCATTCATTAACTCCTTGATCAAACAAGTTAATGACAAGTTTTCACTCAAACAGTTGGGACAGTTGGATTATTTTATATGTATTGAAGTGTCTCATTTTCCTAATGGATCATTGTTGTTATCTCAAACCAAATATCTTACTGATCTGCTCTCAAAGGTGAATATGCTAAATGCCAATGGTATGCCTACTCCAATGGTGTCTAGCAGCAAATTGTCAAAGGTTGGTTCTGACACTGTTGATGATCCAACTCAGTTTAGATCACTTGTTGGTGCCTTGCATTATCCCATACTGACCAGGCTTGAAATATCATTCTCTGTTTATAAAGTGTGCCAGTTTTTGTCCAATGCATTAGAAGAACATTGGAAGGTAGTCAAGCGAATATTATGGTATTTGAGTGGCACTCTTTAGCATGGTTTGCTTATGCAACCTGCTGCTATTCAACAACCTCTGCAGTTGCTAGGTTTTTGTGATGCTGACTGGGCTACAAACCCAGATGACAGAAGGTCAACTTCAGGGGCATGTGTTTTTCTTGGTCCAAATGTTGTCTCATGGTGGTCCAAGAAGCAGCAACTTGTAGCAAGATCAAGTGCTGAGGCAGAGTACTAGAGTATGGCTCAGTTACCTGCTCAATTAATATGGATACAATCCTTACTTAAGGAACTCCATTGTTTTTTCCAAGTGCCTAAGATCCTGTGTGACAACTTAAGCACTGTTACTCTTGCCCACAATCCTGTTATCCACAATAGAACTAAACATATGGAGCTTGAAATCTTCTTTGTGCGTGAAAACATCCTCAACAAAAGTTTGTCTGTGGTTCATGTCCCAGCTCAAGACCAGTGGGCATACATTCTAACAAAACCAATTTCTGCTGTAAAATTTGTTCCTCTTAGAGCAAAACTGAAGGTGTTCAACAAGACAGACTTGTTCAAATCACCATCAGCTTCTACCAGGGACTAATAGAGTAGTTAGCATATTGTATCAATTTGTTAGATCTTGCTGAGCCGTCATTCTGTTACAGCATTTAGTTAGTTTGTTAGATCTAGTCTATTGCTTACTCTCTCTAAAAATAGAAAGTCCCTTGTATTATTCAATTCATTCAATACACTATGAAATTTACAATCTACTCAATTTCTCTTCACTTTATCGAACTCTATCATGCTATGTAGAGCTTAATTTTTTTTATGATCCATGGAGTCTTTGTTTTCCGTCTTCGCATGTGAAGCTCTCTCACTTGATCTTGTGAAGCTTGACGATAAAAAGTTAAAGCAATGGAAGCAACAGATCGACGGCGTTGTTCGTGGTCATCGCTTGCAGCGATTTGTTACAATTCGGGTGATTCCACAGCGGTCACCGTTTGATTCCGATTCAGCATCTCACAGTGCGAATTCAGTGTACCTGGAATGGGAACAACATGATGCACTCATCTGTACCTGACTGCTATCCACCATTTCCGATTCACTTCTTCCGAAGCTTGTGGATTGCACGCATTCTTGGAAAGTTTGGACGGAGATTCATCGGTACTTCAACACTCTTCTCTCTACTAAAGCGCGTCAAATATGCTCAGATCTTCGTCGTCTCACAAACGAAGCACTCATGATCAACGATTTCATGGTTCGTGTGCGTGAAATTAGTGAATCATTGACATCGATTGGGGATCCTGTTCCTCGTCGTAACCTAATCGATATGGTTCTTGATTCTCTTCCTAAAGAGTAAGATTATATTATTGCGACTATTAACAGTAAAGAAAAGGTCATTTCGTTAAAAGAATTGGAGTCGTCTTTGCTTGCACATGAGTCGTGACTGGAAAAGCATCGTAAAGTTGTGATTACGGAGCCTGTGACGGCGAATCTCACTCAGGCAGCATCACCGTCTGCGTCAGTTCCCGTTGATCAAACCATCACTGATGTGTTTCCTCAAGGAATGAGTCATGTTACTACGCATGCTGAGCACCATGGTTATAGCTCATGTGGAGGTCGTTTCGGTCGTGGAGGTGGCCGTTATGTTTGTGGTGGAGGACGCTTTGGCAAAACGCAGTGTCAGATCATTCATAAATCTAGACATGATGCCTCTGTCTGTTATTATCGTTACTCTAACGCTAGTAGAGCTGCGTACACATCTTAGAGGGCTCCGTTCAATCCTTTTCTCATGCCAACTTGCTCCACGTATTCATCTTAGTTTGGATATCCTGCTCCCAAAGGTGCACCTCCTAGACCTTCAGCACCTAAAACCTTCTATGTAGGTACTGAAGCTAATTTCAGTAATCAATGGTGGTATTCGGATTCAGGTGCGTCTCATCATGTTACTCCTGAGGACACTAATTTGACTTATTCTGTTTCATTGTCTGGCACTGAGCAAATCTTTATGGGAAATGGCCAAGGTTTCTCAATCAATTATGTTGGTTCCATGTCCTTTTCCTTACCAAACAATACTACCCTATCCCTTACTCTTAGTAATCTTTTACTTGTTCCTCAAATTACTAAAAACATGATGAGTGTGAGCAAGTTTGCTCAAGATAACAATGTTTTCTTTGAATTTCACCCAAAATTCTATGTTGTAAAATCTCAGGCTTCATCTGAAGTATTATTGCGTGTGTCAGTTAGAAGTGTATCTCTAATCACCATGCTCTTGTAGAGGTTTTTAAACTATGGAATCTCCCTATTCTTCCTAAACCATCTACCGAGTTGTGTCATGCTTGTTGTCTAGGAAAATCACATAGGTTACCCTCTACCTTATCTACCACTATGTATACTCATCCTTTTGAGCTTATTGTTTGTGATCTTTGGGGTCCTGTCCCTATGAAGTCTACAGGAGGATACACATATTTTTTAACTTGTGTAGATGCCTTTTGTAGGTTTGTTTGGGTCTTCCTTATAAGACTTAAGTCTGATACTTTAACTCAGTTCATTCAGTTTAAGAAAATGGGGGAACTGCAGTTTAATTGTCTCATCAAAGGTGTTCGAAGTGATAGGGGGAGATTTCAGGCCATTTACCAAGTAGGTTTACTTGTCCTCACACACATCATCAAAATGGTCTAGTTGAACGCAAACATAGGCACATTGTTGAAACAGACCTAACTCTTCTTGCTCAATCTACCCTTCCTTTGAAATTTTGGGATCATGCCTTTGTCACAGCAACCTACTTGATTAACAGACTTCCCTGTCCCACACTTGATAATTGTTCACCTTATTCTAAACTTCTTAATATGCCTCCTTATTATTCTACTCTTAAAGTTTTTGGCTGCTCTTGTTATCCCTTTCTTCGTCCCTACAATTCACACAAGTTAGCTTATAGGTCCAAAGAATTTATCTTCCTTGGATACTCTACAGCTCATAAGGGGTACAAGTGCCTTGCTGCAGATGGACATATTTACATCTCTAAAGATGTTGTGTTGCATGAGTCTCACTTCCCTTATTCAACGATGTTTCCTGTTCAACCCTCTAATTCTGGCCCTTCCCCTTCATCTCCCATTGCTTTCTCTTGGTCTTCCCCTTCTTTATCTCTTTCCCCTGCATCCAGTTCAGTGGACACTCCTTCCTCCTCTACTAATCCCGGTTTCAGTTAGGCAGCCAATTATATTTCAAGTGATCCTGACATGACTTCTCCTTCTGTAGCAGTCTCCTTCTTCCCCTGCTGTTACTCCCAGTTCTGGTTCTGCTCCTATTTTATATGAGCAGTCTGCCCATGACTAACCTGTTACTCCATCTTCAACTTCTCAACCTGCTACTTCAGCCTAAACTTCACCTTTATGTTCTCCTGCCCTAATTTTATCTGATATTGCTGAAGCTAGCACCATTTCTCCTTCTTCCACTCAAACAATTTCTCTCAGCCCTCCTCATCAAAATCAGCCTTTTGTTAATCCTCACTATGTGCATTCCATGCAAACTAGAGCCAAAAGAGGTATCATTCAACCTAGACTTCATCCCACACTTCTCTTGACCCATATGGAACCAACATCGGTTGATCAAGCCTTGGCTGCTCCCCATTGGCATCAGGAAGTGAAAGATGAATATCAGGCATTGATGAGATATTAGACCTGAACATTGGTGAAAGCATCTGATTCTAGAAAGCCTATAGACTATAAGTGGGTTATTAGGACCAAAGAAAATCCTGATGGATCCACAAATAAATACAAGGCCAGGTTAGTTGCAAAAGGGTTCCATCAAAGGAGTGAAAGTGATTTTCAGGAGACATTCTCCCCAGTTATAATGCCCGTCACAGTCAGAGTTGTGCTAACCATTTCTGTCACAAATAAGTGGGCAATTCAGCAAATTGATGTGAATAATGCCTTTCTAAATGGTACTCTTGAGGTGGAGGTCTTTATGCAACACCCTCCTGGTTTTGAATCAACTGATAAATATCTTATTTGCAAGTTAAACAAAGTCATTTATGGCTTAAAACAGGTTCCTAAGGCCTGGTTTGACAAACTCAAGAGTGCTCTAGTTCAACATGGGTTCAGGCTAGTAAATGTGATCCCAGCCTGTTTCTACTGCATCAGGGAAAAATTCTGATCATGATTCTTGTGTATGTTGATGATATCATCACCACAGGGAATACTACCTCATTCATTAACTCCTTGATCAAACAACTTAATGACAAGTTTTCACTCAAACAGTTGGGACAGCTGGATTATTTTCTGGGTATTGAAGTGTCTCATTTGCCTAATGGATCATTGTTGTTATCTCAAACCAAATATCTTACTGATCTGCTCTCAAAGGTGAATTTGCTAAATGCCAATGGTATGCCCACTCCAATGGTGTCTAACAGCAAATTGTTAAAGGTTGGTTCTGACACTGTTGATGATCCAACTCAGTTTAGATCAGTTGTTGGTGCCTTGCATTATCCCACACTGACCAGGCTTGAAATATCATTCTTTGTTAATAAAGTGTGCCAGTTTTTATCCAATCCATTAGAAGAACATTGGAAGGCAGTCAAGCGAATATTATGGTATTTGAGTGGCACTCTTCAGCATGGTTTGCTTCTGCAACCTGCTGCTATTCAACAAACTATGCAGTTGCTAGGTTTTTGTGATGCTGACTGGGCCATAGACCCAGATGACAGAAGGTCAACTTCAGGGGCATGTGTTTTTCTTGGTCCAAATGTTATCTCGTGGTGGTCCAAGAAGCGGCAACTTGTAGAAAGATCAAGTGATGAGGCAGAGTACCGGAGTACGGCTCAGTTAGCTGTTGAATTAATATGGATACAGTCCTTACTTAAGGAACTCCATTGTTCTTTCGAAGTGCCTAAGATCCTCTGTGACAACTTAAGCATTGTTACTCTTGCCCACAATCCTGTTCTCCACAATAGAACTAAACATATGGAGCTTGAAATCTTCTTTGTGCGTGAAAAATCCTCAGCAAAAGTTTGTCTGTGGTTCATGTCCCAGCTCAAGACCAGTGGGCAGACATTCTAACAAAACCTCTTTCTGATGTAAAATTTGTTCCTCTCAGAGCAAAACTGAAGGTGTTCAACAAGACAGACTTGTTCAAATCACCATCAGCCTCTACCGGGGACTAATAGAGTAGTTAGCATATTGTTTCAGTTTGTTAGATCTTGCTGAGCTATCATTCTGTTACAGCATTCAGTTAGTTTGTTAGATAGAGCTTGTTGAGTTGTCATTCTGTTACAGCATTCAATTAGTTTGTTATATCTAGTCTATTGCTTACTCTCTCTAAAAATAGAGAGTCCCTTGTATTATTCAATTCGTTCAATACAATATGAAATTTACAATCTACTTAATTTCTCTTCACTTTATCGAACTCTATCATGCTATCTAGAGCTTAATTTTTTTTTCGATCCATGGAGTCTTTTTTTCCGTCTTCGCAAGTGAAGCTCTCTCACTTGATCTGTGTGAAGCTGGATGGTAAAAACTTCAAGCAATGGAAGCAACACATCGACGACGTTTGTAACACCCCACTTCCCAAAATCATCTAAATTAATAAACATTATAAATAAACAAAATCAGAGTTCCAATTCTCCCAAGTGGGATATCACATAAAAACAACGTTTCCTTATAAAAAGGTTTTTCTCCAAATACAGCGGAATGTTAAATAATAAAATTCAATAAAAGTTTGATACGTTCACAGGGAAATAAAATATAAGTTCAACATAAAATAAATAAAAATGCCCAAGTCCCGTGCTACGTATCAGAGCATCCTAGACTCGACCATCACACCAATATCCAAGGTAGCTAAGCACCTGGATTATCTGTACTTCCGAAGAAGCACAGACCACAACAACAACAAAGGGGTGAGAAAACATGATCAAAAATATAATGGTAATGTAATACATGTAAATAAGGTAGTACAACACACCAACACACCAAGATTCACCCCTAACAACACCATATGACGAACCTACTGTTCAAATTACAATATAACATATTATAATGCAAAATGCAACTCAACACCATGCATGCGGTACCGACTCGTTGGTTCATTCAATCGAACCTGGATAGATCACTTACGCTCCTCCTGAGACATGATCTATCCCCCACCATTCTCCACAAAGGAGTACGGATGAATCACTTACGCTCCTCCTGAGACATGATTCATCCCACCAAAACACCATGATATGCACAACACCAATGCATAACTATTATATTCAGGCACACTAAGTGAACACGATCCTCCTGATCATATCATCATACATCATATATATATATGCATAGATATATTATACACCAACACCATATAAATCAATTCACACAGTGAGCAATCTCACATTCTAACACCAAGTATAAACACATCCCAACACTCAGGGAATACACGATCCTACTGATCACTGCACCATAATCATATACATGATACACCCATCATTCATTTTAATTAAATTAGATATTAAACGAGTTCACACTCTAACACCATATATAAACACATCTCAACACTCGGGGAATACACGATCCCACTGATCACTACCCACATATACATCAACTAATTGCCCACCAGTCATTATTACGGGAAACATGTACTATCACCGAGTACACAAGTTAATTCCCACAGTCATCATTCATACATGGCATCAAGGCCAAAGGAATCACACAAGTCCAGAGCTCAAGGCCAAAATATCACAACACTCACATTCTGGTTTTGCTACGTTCACTGACATTCGCCAGGCGAAGCCCCGTAGCGAACCTTCGCTAGCATTCGCCAGGCGAACCTGCTGGCGAAGCCCCCTTTCCACTATCGTGCATTCGCCAGGCGAAGGGATCATTCGCCAGGCGAACCTTCGCTGACCACACTCGCCAGGCGAAGTTCCTACCCTTTAGGTCTGGGATTTAATTCTGAATTATTCGTTGCCATTCGCCTCAGCTCGCCAGGCGAACACTCGCCTCCACTCGCCAGGCGAAGCCCAGCGAATGCTGTGATCTCACCAATTTCTCACAGTTCTGCAGAGTGCTTTCTAAGCCAAATGGGTTAAACTTCCTACTTCCAATTCACCTCTTAACATCAGTACCAACATTACACGTAATTCAGCCTAAATGATTCCTAATCCCAATCCCAAAATCATCACCTAGACACTTTATTGATACATCAAATCCCTACAGAATTTCCCTAAAAACCGTAAAATCACCTATATGCCAAATTGGCCAAAAACAACAATTCATCAACGTTTAATATCCAACCATCAACAATCAATAACAATCACCACATATAATACAGAAAATCATATATCGATCAATTTCCTACGGGGTTAAAGACTCCCCAACTACCCTATACATGTATAAACCATTCCCAATCAGGTTTCTCCCCCCTTACCTTGTTAATCGGTTGATCGATGAAAGAACCCTCCAAGGTTTGGCCAATTCTGATTTTCCCCCGTTCCTTCGTTCTTCACTCCCTTTTCCGTTCTTCTCACTTCTCTCCTTTCTATCGTTCTTTTTCCACTTTCTCTAACTTCTCACAATGTATCGTAAAAACTACTAACCCCTCACATTCTCTATTTTAATTCTCTAATCCCAATAATAATAATAACTTAATAATAATAATAATAACTTAATAAAATAATAATAATAATAATAATAATATTATCTCACCAAAATAATAATAATATTAATAACAATAGTAACTATAATAAATATAATAATAATAATAATAATATTCCCACCAATATTAATATTATACACTATATTATTATATTCACCAAAACACCACCAATAATCCTCCCACATTAGGGGCACCCACCAAACATCACCAAATACACCCCCACCAAAGGGCACACCAACACATAATATTTAAAATAATAATAAAATGACTAAATAATTAAAATGGGTGTTACAACTCTCCCCCACTTTAATTATTTTCGTCCTCGAAAATTACCTGATGGAAATAGCTCCGGATACGCTTCTCGCATCCTGCTTTCCAACTCCCAGGTCACACTGCCTCCTGCAGCACCTCCCCAAGCTACCTTCACCAAAGGTATCTCTTTCCCTCAGAGCTGTTTCATCTTACGGTCCTCGATCCTCAACGGCATCGTCTCAACAGTAAGATTCTCCCGAACCTGAACATCATCTCTCTGAATAACATGAGATGGATCAGAAACGTACTTTCGCAATTGCGACACATGAAACACATCATGTAAGTTTGACAACTCAGGCGGCAACGCCACCCTATAAGCCACATCACCAATTCTCTGCAAAATCTCATAAGGTCCACTGAACTTAGGATCCAGCTTCTTGGACTTCAATGCACGACCCACACCAGTCATCGGATTAACTCTTAGGAATACGTGATCACCTACACAGAATTCCAACTCTTTCCTCCGATTATCATGATAGCTTTTCTGCCTACTCTGAGACACTTTCAATTTCTCACGAATCATTTGAATTGTCTCAGTAGTCTGCTGTACAATTTCTGGCCCAAGCACCATATTCTCACCAGTTTCATACCAACACAGAGGAGTCCTACACCTCCTCCCATACAAAGCTTCAAACGGTGCCATTCCAATACTCGAATGGTAACTGTTATTGTACGTGAATTCGATCAATGGTAAATGAGTATCCCACGCACCACCCTTTTCTAACACACAAGCTCTCAACAAATCTTCAAGCGACTGAATAGTCCTCTCCGACTGACCATCAGTTTGCGGATGATAAGCTGAACTTAATTTCAACTTAGTTCCCAAAGCTTCCTGCAAGCTCTTCCAAAATTCCGAAGTAAACCGTGGATCTCTATCCGACACAATACTGGACGGAACACCATGCAACTTCACAATTACCCGAATGTAAATATCCGCCAGCTTCGTCAATGGAAAACTAATATTGATCGGCACAAAGTGTGCAGACTTCGTCAATCGATCCACAATCACCCATATAGCATCAAAACCTCTCGCCGTATTCGGCAAACCTGTCACAAAATCCATGGTAATGCAATCCCATTTCCAAACCGGAATCTCTAATGGTTGCATAAATCCAGAAGGTCTCTGGTGTTCCACCTTCGACTTCTGACATGTCAAACAGGCATACACAAATTGAGCTATGTCTCTTTTCATACCAGACCACCAAAATAATTTCTTCAAATCATGATACATTTTCGTAGCTCTCGGATGAATACTCAGGCTACTACGATGTCCTTCGCTCAAAATTGACTTTTTCAATTCTTCATCATCTGGTACACAAATCCTGCCTCTAAATCTCAACACACCTGTACTATCCAATTTAAAGTCACTATCGGAGTCACTCCCTACTCCAGGCATCAAATCTACCAATTTCACATCCAACTTCTGATTTTCTCTAATCATATCCAAGAAGTCATTATTTACCTGCAACATACCCAACATTACACTATCTGCAGTAGTCTCACAAACCATGCTCAAATCTCTAAACTGTTCAATTAACTCAATTTCTTTCACCATCAGAGCTGCCATATGAATTGCTTTCCTACTCAAAGCATCTGCCACTACATTGGCCTTTCCTGGATGATAACTCAAACTGAAGTCATAATCCTTCAAAAATTCCAACCATCTTCTCTGCCTCATATTCAGCTCTTTCTGATCAAACAGGTATCTCAGACTCTTATGATCACTAAACACTTCAAATCTTGAACCATATAAATAGTGTCTCCAAATTTTCAACACAAAAACAACCGCAGCTAATTCAAGATCATGAGTCGGATAATTTCGCTCATGCACTCTCAATTGCCGCGATGCATATGCTACTACTTTACCATTCTGCATCAGAACCCCGCCTAATCCCATCTTAGACGCATCACAGTACACCACAAACGGTTCACTCGGAGTCGGTAACACTAACACCGGTGCCGTAGTCAATCTCTTTTTCAACTCTTCAAAACTTTCTTCACAAGCAGCATCCCATACAAAAACTTGGTTCTTTCTCGTCAACTGAGTTAATGGCAACGCCAAATTAGAGAACCCTTCAATAAACCTGGGGTAATAACCGGCTAACCCCAAAAAGCTTCTAATCTCTGTCGCTGTCTTCGGCGGTTCCCACTGCAATACTGCACTTACTTTTGACGGATCCACCGCTATTCCATCTTCAGATATTACATGCCCCAAGAAACTTACTTTCTTCAACCAAAAGTCACACTTTGACAGTTTAGCAAATAATTTATTTCCCTTCAACACTTGCAAGGCAATTCTCAGATGTCCTGCATGCTCTTCATCAGATTTAGAATAAATTAATATATCATTAATAAACACTACAATGAATTGATCCAAGTAAGAATGGAAAATTCTGTTCATATACTCCATAAATACTCCCGGTGCATTAGTCACTCCAAACGACATTACATCATATTCGTAATGTCCATATCGAGTCCTAAAGGCAGTCTTCTGAATATCACCTTCTTTTACTCTCATCTGATGATAACCCGATCTTAAGTCGATCTTACTAAATACACGAGCTCCCACCAGCTGGTCCATCAAATCATCAATCCTAGGTAAAGGATACTTATTCTTAATAGTCACTTTATTCAATTGACGGTAATCGATGCACAGACGCATACTACCATCTTCTTCTTCACCAACAACACTGGAGCTCCCCACGGCGATACACTTGGTCTAATAAACTTTCTATCCAACAATTCTCCAATCTGAGACTTCAACTCAGCCAATTCCACTGCAGACATCCTGTACGGCGCCATAGAAATAGGTCTCGTACCAGGAACAAGATCAATACCGAATTCTACTTCTCGCGTCAGAGGCAATTCCGTAATGTCGTCAGGAAACACTTCTGGAAATTCATTCACCACTGCTAATTCCTCCATCAGCACTTTGTTATCCATCGATAAAGTTGCAAATAAAGCAAACACTCTAGTTTCATCTTCCAACAAGGCCCTCAATTCTTTATTAGACAAAGAACTTGCCACAACTTCCTCTTCAGGGGTCAGGAACAACAGTTCCTTCCGAAAACAATCGATGTAGACTCGGTTGAACTCTAACCAGTTCATACCCAGAATAACATCCAACTTACCGAGTGGTAGACAAATCAGATCCACTCCAAATTCTCTACCGAAAATAGTCAGCAGACACTTCAGGCATACCAAAGAAGTAGTCACTGAACCTATAGAAGGTGTCTCAATAGTCATCCGTCTCTCCAGAGTGGACGGCACCAAACCTATCCTCTCCACACAATCTACAGAAATAAACGAGTGCGTTGCACCCGTATCAATAATAGCAATCAAAGGAATATTATTGATAATACAAGTACCTCTAATCACACGCTCATCACTGGCAGCTTGAGTCCCTGCTAAGGCAAACACCTTCCCACCAGCCGGAGACGTTTGAGGCTTCTTCGGCTTCTCACAATGTGTACTGATATGACCCTTCTCACCATAGTTATAACAGGTCGGCATAGTTGCTCTGCAATCAGCTATCACATGACCTGGTTTCCCACACTTAAAACATTTCTTGGCCTCATTAGGACAATCATTAGCACGGTGTCCCATACCACCGCACCGAAAACATTTCCCTTCAGCAGATGCTCTCCCATCTCTAGGCTTCTTATCAACAACAACTTTACGTTTTCCCTTATCAGCAGCAACACTATAAGGAGTACCACTAAACCTCTACTTACCCTTACGGTCATTAACAGCTTTGTAGTGCGCAATCCTTGCTCGGTTATCATTATCATAGATTCTGCTCCTGCCTACCAGCTCAGGATAGCTCCTGATCTTCTGACAAGCAATCCCCAACTTAATCTCTGGACGCAGTCCATTCTCAAACTTTAAGCACTTAGAGGTCATTGCCCCTTCCACATTATAGTGGGGACAATACTGCACCAGCTCCTCAAACTTGGCAGCATATTCTGCCACAGTCATGCTACCCTGTTTCAGCTCTAAGAATTCAATTTCCTTAGCGCTTCGGATATCTTCCGGGAAATACTTCTCCAGAAAACCTTTCCGAACCACCTCCCAAGTAATGGTAGTTCCAGCAGCTTCCAACCTTTGGCGACTATTGTCCCACCAGGCTTCAGCCTCACCCTCCAGCATGTGAGTACCAAACCTCACCTTTTGTTCATCGCTACATTCCATAGTCCTGAAGATCTTTTCAATTGCCTTCAGCCACTTCTGAGCAACTTCAGGGTCCAGAATTCCTCCTTCAAATGTTGGCGGCTTGTTGCTCCGAAACTGCGCCAAACTCCTGAATTGGGCATCTGCAGTTTGATTCTGATTAGCAACAGCCTGTGCCATTGCTTGCATAGCAGCAGCCAATGCAGCATCGTTCCTTCCTGCCATACTGCTCAAAACAACAACACCAGGTTTAAAAGATATTCAACTCCATCCATAAGGACAAACCCAACTCGACTCAACAACACTGGCCGGACGGACCGACCTGCTCTGATACCAATTGTAACACCCCACTTCCCAAAATCATCTAAATTAATAAACATTATAAATAAACAAAATCAGAGTTCCAATTCTCCCAAGTGGGATATCACATAAAAACAACGTTTCCTTATAAAAAGGTTTTTCTCCAAATACAGCGGAATGTTAAATAATAAAATTCAATAAAAGTTTGATACGTTCACAGGGAAATAAAATATAAGTTCAACATAAAATAAATAAAAACGCCCAAGTCCCGTGCTACGTATCAGAGCATCCTAGATTCGACCATCACACCAATATCCAAGCTAGCTAAGCACCTAGATTATCTGTACTTCCGAAGAAGCACAAACCACAACAACAACAAAGGGGTGAGAAAACATGATCAAAAATATAATGGTAATGTAATACATGTAAATAAGGTAGTACAACACACCAACACACCAAGATTCACCCCTAACAACACCATATGACGAACCTACTGTTCAAATTAAAATATAACATATTATAATGCAAAATGCAACTCAACACCATGCATGCGGTACCGACTCGTTGGTTCATTCAATCGAACCTGGATAGATCACTTACGCTCCTCCTGAGACATGATCTATCCCCCACCATTCTCCACAAAGGAGTACGGATGAATCACTTACGCTCCTCCTGAGACATGATTCATCCCACCAAAACACCATGATATGCACAACACCAATGCATAACTATTATATTCAGGCACACTAAGTGCACACGATCCTCCTGATCATATCATCATACATCATATATATATATATGCATAGATATATTATACACCAACACCATATAAATCAATTCCCACAGTGAGCAATCTCACATTCTAACACCAAGTATAAACACATCCCAACACTCGGGGAATACACGATCCTACTGATCACTGCACCATAATCATATACATGATACACCCATCATTCATTTTAATTAAATTAGATATTAAACGAGTTCACACTCTAACACCATATATAAACACATCTCAACACTCGGGGAATACACGATCCCACTGATCACTACCCACATATACATCAACTAATTGCCCACCAGTCATTATTACGGGAAACATGTACTATCACCGAGTACACAAGTTAATTCCCACAGTCATCATTCATACATGGCATCAAGGCCAAAGGAATCACACAAGTCCAGAGCTCAAGGCCAAAATATCACAACACTCACATTCTGGTTTTGCTACGTTCACTGACATTCGCCAGGCGAAGCCCCGTAGCGAACCTTCGCTAGCATTCGCCAGGCGAACCTGCTGGCGAAGCCCCCTTTCCACTATCGTGCATTCGCCAGGCGAAGGGATCATTCGCCAGGCGAACCTTCGCTGACCACACTCGCCAGGCGAAGTTCCTACCCTTTAGGTCTGGGATTTAATTCTGAATTATTCGCTGCCATTCGCCTCAGCTCGCCAGGCGAACACTCGCCAGGCGAAGCCCAGCGAATGCTGCGATCTCACCAATTTCTCACAGTTCTGCAGAGTGCTTTCTAAGCCAAATGGGTTAAACTTCCTACTTCCAATTCACCTCTTAACATCAGTACCAACATTACACGTAATTCAGCCTAAATGATTCCTAATCCCAATCCCGAAATCATCACCTAGACACTTTATTGATACATCAAATCCCTACAGAATTTCCCTAAAAACCGTAAAATCACCTATATGCCAAATTGGCCAAAAACAACAATTCATCAACGTTTAATATCCAACCATCAACAATCAATAACAATCACCACATATAATACAGAAAATCATATATCGATCAATTTCCTACGGGGTTAAGGACTCCCCAACTACCCTATACATGTATAAACCATTCCCAATCAGGTTTCTCCCCCCTTACCTTGTTAATCGGTTGATCGATGAAAGAACCCTCCAAGGTTTGGCCAATTCTGATTTTCCCCCGTTCCTTCGTTCTTCGCTCCCTTTTCCGTTCTTCTCACTTCTCTCCTTTCTATCGTTCTTTTTCCACTTTCTCTAACTTCTCACAATGTATCGTAAAAACTACTAACCCCTCACATTCTCTATTTTAATTCTCTAATCCCAATAATAATAATAACTTAATAATAATAATAATAACTTAATAAAATAATAATAATAATAATAATAATAATAATAATAATAATATTATCTCACCAAAATAATAATAATATTAATAACAATAGTAACTATAATAAATATAATAATAATAATAATATTCCCACCAATATTAATATTATACACTATATTATTATATTCACCAAAACACCACCAATAATCCTCCCACATTAGGGGCACCCACCAAACATCACCAAATACACCCCCACCAAAGGGCACACCAACACATAATATTTAAAATAATAATAAAATGACTAAATAATTAAAATGGGTGTTACAACGTTGTTCGCGACCATTGCTTGCATCGATTTGTTACAATTCTGGCGATTCCACAGCGGTCACCGTTTGATTCCGGTTCAGCATCTCATAGTGCGAATTCAGTGTACCTGGAATGGGAACAATAAGACGCACTCATCTGTACCTAACTGCAATCCACCATCTCCGATACGTTTCTTCCGAAGCTTGTGGATTGCATGCATTCTTGGCAAGTTTGGACAGAGGTTCATCGGTACTTCAACAGTCTTCTCTCTATCAAAGCGCGTCAGTTGCGCTCGGATCTTCGTCGTCTCACAAAAGGAGCACTCACAACTAACGAACTCATGGCTCGTGTGCGTGAAATTAGTGAATCGTTGACGTCAATTGGAGATCTTGTTCCTCTTCGTAACCTAATCGAGATGGTTCTTGATTCTCTTCCTAAAGGGTACGATTGTATTGTTGCGGCTGTTAACAATAAAAAGAGGTCAGTTCGTTAGAAGAATTGGAGTCGTCTTTGCTTGCACATGAGTCGCGACTGGAAAAGCATCGGAAAGCTGTCATTACGGAGCCTGTGACAGCGAATCTCACTCAGGCAGCGTCACCGTCTGCGTCAGTTCCTGTTGATTAAACCATCACTGATGCATTTCCTCAAGGAACGAGTCATGTTACTACGCATACTGAGCACCATGGTTATAGCTCACGTGGAGGTCGTTTCGGTCGTGGAGGTGGACGTTGTGTTCGTGGTGGAGGACGCTTTGGCAAAATGCAGTGTCAGATCTGTCATAAATCTAGACATGATGCCTCTGTCTGTTATTATCGTTACTCTAGCGCTAGTGGAGCTGCGTACACATCTCAGAGGGCTCCATTCAATCCTTTTCTCATGCCACCTTGCTCCACGTATTCATCTTAGTTTGGCTATCCTGCTCCCAAAGGTGCACCTCCTAGACCTTCAGCACCTCAAACCTTCTATGCAGGTACTGAAGCTAATTTCAGTAATCAATGGTGGTATTCGGATTCAGGTGCGTCTCATCATGTTAATCCTGAGGCCTCTAATTTGAATGATTCTTTTTCATTATCTGTTGGTTCCATGTCCTTTTCCTTACCAAACAATCCTACCCTATCCCTTACTCTTAGCAAACTTTTACTTGTTCCTCATATTACTAAAAACTTGATGAGTGTGCGAAAGTTTGCTCAGGATAACAATGTTTTCTTTTAGTTTCACCCAAAATTTTGTCTTCTAAAATCTCAGGCTTCATCTGAAGTATTACTGCGTGGGTTAGTTGAAAGTGATGGCCTCTATAAATTTCCAAATCCTGTCACTCAACTGTCAAAGTTCTCTTCAAATTCAATTTCCAGTACTGCTCAATCTGCCTCTAAGACTAAGTGTAGTGCTAGCTGTAATGTCTCATGTTCTTCTGTAGCACCCACTAATCATGTTTCCAACTGTTTGGAAAATTGTATCTCTCAATGTATTACCCCTTGTAATTTTGATCAATACAATAATAATACTATGAGCAGTTTTTCCAATTCTCCTTCCCTTAATTCTACTACATGCAGCACTGAGTTAACTTCTTCACATTCTAATAGTTCATCATCTATAGCCAATGATGAATTTGTTTTATGGCACACTAGGGTAAGGCACCATAATCACCATGCTCTTGTAGACGTTTTTAAACTATGCAATCTCCCTATTCTTCCTAAACCATCTACTGAGTTGTGTCATGCTTGCTGTCTAGGAAAATCACATAGGTTACCCTCTACCTTATCTACCACTATGTATACTCATCCTTTTGAGCTTGTTGTTTGTGATCTTTGGGGTCCTGCCCCTATGATGTCTACAGGAGGATACACATATTTTTTTAACTTGTGTAGATGCCTTTTCTAGGTTTGTTTGGGTCTTCCCTTTAAGACTCAAGTCTGATACTTTAACTCAGTTCATTCAGTTTAAGAAAATGGTGCAACTTCTGTTTAATTGGCCCATCAAATGTGTTCAAAGTGATGGGGTGGAGAATTCAGGCCATTTATCAAGTATCTTACATAATTGGGTATTGTTCATAGGTTTACTTGTCCTCACACATATTATCAAAATGGTCTAGTTGAACGCAAACATAGGCACATTGTTGAAACTAGCCTAACTCTTCTTGCTCAATCTACCCTTCCTTTGAAATTTTAGGATCATGCTTTTGTCACAACAACCTAGTTGATTAACAGACTTCCCTGTCCCACACTTGAAAATTGTTCACCTTATTCTAAACTTCTTATTATGCCTCCTGATTATTCTACTCTTAAAGTTTATGGCTGCTCTTGTTATCCCTTTCTTCGTCCCTACAATTCACACAAGTTAGCTTATAGGTCCAAAGAATGTATCTTCCTTGGATACTCTACAACTCATAAGGGGTACAAGTGCCTTGTTGCAGATGGACATATTTACATCTCTAAAGATGTTGTGTTCCGTGAATCTCACTTCCCTTATTCAACTCTGTTCCTGCCCAACCCTCCAATTATGGCCCTTCCCCTTCATATCCCATTGCTTCCTCTTGGTCTGCCCCTTCTTTATCTCTTTCCCCTGCATCCAGTCCAGTGGACACTCCTGTCTCCTCTACTAATACCGGTTTCAGTTCGGCAGCCAATCAGATTTCAAGTGATCCTGACATGACTTCTCCTTCTGTAGCAGTCTCCTTCTTCCCCTGCTGTTACTCCCAGTTTTGGTTCTGCTCCTATTTTATATGAGCAGTCTGCCGATGACCAACCTGTTACTCCATCTTCAACATCTGATTCTAGAAAGCCTATAGGCTGTAAGTGGGTTATCAGGACCAAAGAAAATCCCGATGGATCCATAGATAAATACACGGCCAGGTTAGTTGAAAAAGGGTTCCATCAAAGGGCTGGAAGTGATTTTCAGGAGACATTCTCCCCAGTTATAAAGTCTGTCACAGTCAGAGTTGTGCTAACCATTGCTGTCACAAATAAGTGGGCAATTCAGCAAATTGATGTGAAGAATGCCTTTCTAAGTGGTACTCTTGAGGAGAGGTCTTTATGCAACAACCTCCTGGTTTTGAATCAACTGATAAATCTCTTGTTTGCAAGTTAAACAAAGTCATTTTTGGCTTAAAACAGGCTCCTAGGGGCTGGTTTGACAAACTCAAGAGTGCTCTGATTCCTCATGGGTTTTAGGCTCGTAGATGTGATCTCAGCCTGTTTCTGCTGCATCAGGGAAAACTTCAGATCATGATTCTTGTGTACGTTGATGATATCATTATCACAGGGAATTCTGCCTCATTCATTAACTCCTTGATCAAACAACTTAATGACAAGTTTTCACTCAAACAGTTGAGACAACTGGATTATTTTCTGGGTATTGAAGTGTCTCATTTGCCTAATGGATCATTGCTTTTATCTCAAACCAAATATCTTATTGATCTGCTCTCAAAGGTTAATATGCTAAATGCCAATGGTATGCCCACTCCAATGGTGTCTAGCAGTAAATTGTCAAAGGTTGGTTCTGACACTGTTGATGATCCAACTCAGTTTAGATCAGTTGTTGGTGCCTTGCAGTATCCCACACTGACCAGGCTTGAAATATCATTCTCTATTAATTAAGTGTGCTTGTTTTTGTCCAATCCCTTAGAAGAACATTGGAAGGCAGTCAAGCGAATATTATGGTATTTTAGTGGCACTCTTTAGCATGGTTTGCTTCTGCAACCTGCTGCTATTCAACAACCAATGAGCCAATTGATAGTAATTTTTCCAAGCTGTATGGAACAATCACCGTATTTTTGTAATGCACAATTTTATGTTGAACTTCCTGGCTGCAAAGGAATTTGGATTGTTTATCATAAGAGCACACGTTCACATAATGCCGACTCTTCTAAGCTGGCTGATGATGAAGATGAGTATCATGCATACCTAATTATAAGTTTGGAGTCTCCTTATTTATTCTCATTCCATATTATAATTGATTAAATTGTTAGCAAGTTTGGATTTTAACGTAATTTGTGAATAAAATTGTATTCAAATCTTGGATTTAGAATTAAAAGTGTAAAACTCAAAAGCGTAAAAATATTTTGTTGCAAGACTTCTTGAAACTACTTTGCTCTTTTTTTCATTTTTATTTATACGTTCTATTTCTTCACTTTTAATATATTTTGTTCTTATCCCATTTTTCCAATAGTGCATTTTTAATATTTAGATTTCTTTTGTTTTGCCATTTCTACATAATTTCTCACACAAAATTTTGAGAGTAAATGTTGGTAATACTTTTTGGTTTGGTTTGCCTGTTATGGTTAGGTACTGAAAACAGCTGATCTTCTGAGTGAAGTTACTGAAAGTGTTGACTATTATGTTCAAGGAAAAACGCTTGTTGCAGGGGATTTATTTGGAAGGTCAGTCTTTATCAGATTTTGCTTATTGCTTTTATGAGTCTTTGTTGTGCTTTACTGTTATCTGTTTATTGTTTGTTGTTGTTGTTGAATAATATAATTATTTACATTAGAAAATATTCTAGACATTATTATAACAGATGACAGGATGATAGTACCATTCAGGCACTATGCAATTCAAACATCAATATAACTAGGTCAATTCAACATAACTCTATTCCATAACTCACTAACTTTTTAAATCTAACAGGCCTCACAACCATCACTTGCCATAAACTAACTGCAAATTCAATTCAATTCAATTTCCAATCTAACTAATTCACATTCCTAACCAAAAGACATAAGAGTATTAACACTTTTATAACAATCTAAGCAGTCAAGCAATCCCCCAACTAATTTACATGCTAACGACATCTAATAATCAAAGTTCCATTTTTAACCAAATTTTTAAATTGCCTTCATAACATTCACTATCATTTCACACTATCCAAATGACACAACCATAAGCTACTAGTTCAGTAGCCAATTCCAAACACACACACCAGACAGTTAATTTCCATAGCAACATAGCTTCACATAGTAGTTCAACACCTAATATAGAGCATGTAATCCAAAGAGGCATAACAATTAACAGTTGGCATAACATATAACAGTCAACAACAATTAACTTGTTGACTGACCTTCAATTCCTTTAACAATTTAGTGGAAATACAACTAACTCCTTCATTGTTCAGTTCTAACTATTCAATACCAAAGCTAAATGACTGCGGTCCTAGTAGATCGTTTAACATTCCATGACAGTTCACAACCCGACTAACTTTCATAAACATTCTTGAACTTGCAAACACCTCAGGAGCCTTGGGAGAAAAGATGCCTGAAGAGAAACTAGTAAGGAAGATCTTAAGATCATTGCCTAAGAGGTTTTCCATGAAGGTCACAACCATTGAAGAAGCTCAAGACATATGCAACATGAAGGTGGATGAACTCATAGGTTCTCTCCAAACATTTGAGATGGGCATGTGTGACCAGGCTGTAGAGAAAAAGAACTAAAGAATAGCTCTTGTCTCAAATACTGCAGATGACTCAGAAGAAGAAGAAGGTAAAGAGGAGGAAAATTTTCCAGAGGCCATAGCGTTGCTTGGAAGACAATTTAATAAATTGATCAAAAGGATAGACCACAAGTCTAAACCTTATGCCAAGAACATGTCTTCTGACATCAGCATAAGGGATAAGTCTGAAGAAACATCCATCCAAAGCAAAGGAGTACAATGCCATGAATGTGAAGGATATGGGCACATTAGAAACGAATGTCCCACCTACCTCAAAAAGAAGGGAAAAGGCCTAACTGTCACTTGGTCAGATGGAGATTCAGAAAGTGGATCAGAAGAAGAATGTGCTAAGTATGTCACTGCTCTGAACAGTGTATGTATAGCTGATGGTGATTCAAGTGAAGATGAGCTAACTTATGATGAACTTGCAGATTCATATAAGAAGCTGTGCTTGAGAAGTACTGAATTGTATCAGCAAGGAGAGCAATAGAAGAAGTGCTTAAGAGAATTAGAGGCTGAGAAGTTAGAGAAGCTAGCAACAATAGACTCACTCAAAAGTGAGGTCAACCTGTTGGAATCTAAAATGGAGCATATGTCAAAATCCATAAGGATGTTGAACCCTGGGACTGACACTCTAGAAGAAATTCTACAGACTGGTCAGACATCAGGTAACAGGTCTGGACTGGGATTTGTTGGTGAACAAAAGCCTAGCTTGGGGTTCAAGAAGCCAAAGCCAAAATTTCAGAGGACTAACCTGATGTCACGACCAATGCCACAACATCAGGGTCACAGAAGTACACACCAGAACCAGAGGAACTTTCAAAGGAAAAGGTGTTACTACTATGGAAGATTAGGTCATATACAAGCCATCTGTTATTGGCTACATGGATTTCCCAGTCACACTCATCAAGGCAAATCCAAAAGGGTGCTCATAGCAAGAAAAAGCATCATGCTAAACCCAAGAAGGAAGCCCCTAACAAGAAAAGACAATGGTTCGCCAAGAATATGGATTTAGCTGCCCACACTTCTCTTAGGATGCCTACCAAAAGGGATTGGTATTTTGATAGTGGTTGCTTTAGACACATGACGGGAAGAGAGAATATATTGGTAAACATAAAACCTCATTCCTCAAGTCATGTAACATTTGGTGATGGAGCTAGAGGAGAAATCAAAGGTGCTGGAAAACTAGATTGCCCTGGTGTTCCAAGGCTGGATGATGTCTTGTTGGTTAGAGGACTGAATGTTAATCTCATCAGTATCAGTTAGCTCTGTGACCAAGGTCTCAGTGTAGAATTCACTAAAGATGAATGTGTTGTCACCAATGAAGAAGGTAAGGAAGTTATGAGGGGATCTAGAGCCAAGAACAACTGCTATCTATGGGAGCCTAGAAGTAACCTCAATGTCTTGGTCAATGAAGAAAAGAAGGATCAAATATGGTTGGAGAAAGGTAAACATCTGCAAAAGATGAAGAAGATCATAACCAAGGAATTAACAAGAGGAACTCTAAAGCTTCCTCTAGATGGGATAACAGGCTATGGTAACTATGGGGTAGGCAGGCACGCCAAGACATCTTATCCAAAGAAGGTACATCACAAAAATCTGGACCTGCTATATTGGAATTTGATGGAGTCCATGAACAATGGCCAACATAAAGGAAGCAATGTCACTCAAGATGTCATGACTCTGTTATGTGACTTTAAGAGGAACATCAATATGAATTCAAATCAGTTCAAGAGAGTCATGCACAGGGATAACAGGTATCAATTTAAAAAGGCTTGTGTGAAACTTGATGATTCTGACCAACAAAGGGCTAATGGTGTTACAAGGGATCGCCAGACTATCCTAAGTAAAAGAAGTAGCTTGGAAAGGTGGCATAGTCAGAGATTATAGAAACTAATAGGGAATTATATTTTGAAAATTAATCATAGTCTGATTAGTTAAAATATTGAATTCCCTCCACTGCGTCTAACCTACCCTTCTAACCCCGTGTGCGTCTGCAAATTCGTCTCCTTCCTTACCTCACATTCTCTCAAAAGCAAATCACTTCTGATACAACCTAAGTGTTCCACAATGTCTCAACATCATACCTCCATCCATACCAAGCTCGACTCTGCTCAGCACAAGAGTATCTCTCCAGATGATGTGATGGAGGTCATTCCTCTAAGTATGAGTTTCGGAAAAAGTAGTGGAGGCCAAACTTCAGCTCCTTCATATGCAGAGCAAAATGGTAAGAATTCTGGAACCCACATGAACAACAATAACTCCATACATAAGGACAAGTATGTAGATGAACTGGTCTCCAAACTGTTCCATGAAGGTTGTGAAGTACAAGGGATAACCATTCCCCTGTCTAGGGTAGATACATCTCCACATCACAATGCAAGCCATGAGGATGATTCTGAGTGTCTCTCGGTTAAGTCTAACCCTAACACTGAGAACCTAGATAATCTGGATAATTTTGTGGTACAGGAGGAAGGTTTGGGTGATGACCAACATGAGAAAACCAAAAGCTCAAAAAATGAGAAGGTCATGGATGAAGCACCCTCCAATAAGGTAAATATTGAAGATGATGATCTCATCAAGAATGCTGCTCCTGGTTTAGCCGAAAAACTAGCAACCAGGAAAGGAAAAACCCTTCCGTCCAAGAACCAAGGAGAAAGGACTTCCGCTGGGCCTTCCAAACCTTGGAGAAAGATATCAACTACCTCCAAGAAAAGAAAAGTTGAGGCGGGTAGCTCGGAGTCTGAAGGGGATGTTATAAGAGATGTTCCTAACATCTTCAATGTCAAGAAATATTTGGGTAAGAGACCTCTCAAACCCATGCCAGCTGCTCTTCTAGACAATGTCTCATTCCATTCCATTCATAGTGTGACAAAATGGAGATATGTATACCAAAGGAGAATAGCCCTTGAGAGAGAATTGGGGAAAGATGCCCTAGAGATCAAGGAAGTAATGGATCTGATACAAAAGGCCGGTATAATCAAGACTGTTATTGGTTTTTCAAACTGCTATGAAGGACTGGTAAAAGAGTTTATTGTTAACATCCCTGACACAATTTCAAAGAGAAATAGCAAGGAATTCATGAAAGTGTTTGTCAGAGGAAAATGTGTTCAGTTCTCACCTTCTGTAATCAACAGATACTTGGGATGAGAAAATGATGGTGCAATAGAATTGGTTGCCTCAGACAATCGGGTGTGCAAAGTGATCACTGCAAATCAAGTCACTACCTGGCCATCCAAAGGAAAGTTGTCTTCAGCACAACTAAGTGTAAAGTATGCAATTCTGCATAGAATTGTGGCTACTAACTGGGTGCCTACCAATCATACTTCCACTATTGCTGTTGGACTTGGCAAGATCATTCATGCCATAGGAACCAAAGTTAACTTTGACTTTGGTCTATACATTTTTGATCAGGTTGTTAAACACTCCACAACCAATGCTATTAAGCTACCAATTGTCTTTCCATCTCTCATCTGTGAAATCATTCTAAGCCAATATCCTGGGATCCTGAAGTCAAGTGATACTGCCAACAAAAGGGAGCCTGAACTATCACTTCATTTTAAACTATTCGAAGGAAGACATGTTCCAGATATGGTGTTTACTTCTACTGAGAAGGTCAAGATCTCCAAAAGAATGATAATAGCATAATTGAAGGATGCATGTAGGGAGTTAGGAGAAACCATCAGTACAGCAACTGCATGCAAAATTAAGCTAGAATCTCTTATCCAAAGACTTGAAAGAGATACGGATAATATTGGTGGAGCAGCCATGTCAGGAGAAGAGTCTGATGACAGAAGTAAGAATGTCTCAACCAATGTCAATGACATTAGTTCCAGTTCTAGTAAAGAGGAGGAAGATTGATGCCAAAATGTGCTACTAGTGGGTGGCTCAGACTACTAGTTGCTGAGTTGGTGTTGTGAGCTGCTGATTTGAGCAGGTGTTTATAGTTTTTGTTAGTCTTATATTTTTTTAACAGCATGAACTTGTGATGCTCTTCATGAGCAGTAATGTGCAAAACCCCAAACAGATGTAATGTTACTCATTATGGTCTATACTATGTTATTAGTTTGATCTTAATTTGTGGCTAAAAAGGGGGAGAGATGTTAGGTAGTTTGAAGAGCTGCTGCTTGAGTTGATGCTATGCTTCAGCTGTGTTGATATATGCAGGATGCTGATCTTGCTGTGTGATCCTAATAGTATTAGGAGTGTTTGTGTCGTATGCAGGTGTGTTGCTGCTAATGTGCAGGTTATGCATCAAACATGGTTGCGGGTGTATGACTTCCTAGTAGGAGTAGGAATGTTAGAACTACTATGTGTATGTTTGCTGAAGCTGCTAACTTGTGTGATCCTAGAAGGTGTTTAGGAGTTGTGTGTGTATCTGCATTATGTTAGCAGATTGTGAGTGTTGTGCATCTCTTCAGGGGGAGTAGCACAGGATAGTCCACAGAAAGGTGAGACATCTGTAGTCTAGGCTAACAGGTGATAGTGTTATGCTGTGGAAATAGTGTACTTCAGGAAGTTATCCTGAATGTCTTAACATCCAGAGAGACCTGGATATTTGTGTGACTTCAGAATGTTATTCTGAATGTCTGGACATCCAGAACAGGCGGGATGTTTTTATGTGTAACTGCAGAACTGCTTGCAGGTTGTGTGCTCAGCTGAGAGGGTATGCATAAAATGCATCAGTTGAGGGGGAGTAACCTAGAATGTTACTCAGTAAATTATTGCATTTGTAGTGCTGACTACCAGATGGTATTGTGAACAGGTTGATCTTGAGAGCTAATAGTGTAAGTGTGTGTAGACAACACTGATTGTGTAGCTTTCCTACATATTAGGTTAAGACTTCTGCTGCTTATAAACTCTGGTATGTTAACAGGGTGTTTTAGCCAAAAATTAGCCAAAGGGGGAGTTTGTAAGTGCTTTTGATTGACTGCATTTTATGGAAAAACATTAATGTATGAGTAAATGTCATAACTGATGTTAGGACATACATGAAGAGTGTTATGCAAGGAAAGCTATGAGTAAGTAAAGCTGAATGTCATGACACTGATCGTATGACATCAGGCGCGCAGAGTTTGTTTTTCTAGTATTCAGAATGAGGAAGCTCAGGCTAGAATTCAGGAAACTTTCTAGAAGCTCAGGCTAGAATTCAGGAAACTTTCTAGAAGCTCAAGTTGGAATTCAGGAAACATTTTAGAAGCCCTAGCGAAATTAAATGTGCCTGACCGAAGTGGTAAGTGCAGCGTTTTGTAGAGAGGTTTTGGGTAAACCTAATTTATGCACCAAGGCCCAAGGACTGACTGCTGCTATAAATAACAGAAGGAGCAATCCTAGAAGAGCAGCTCTTGACAGGAGATTAGACAGTGTGTGGTAAGAGTCCTTGTGAGTGAAGAAGGTTTGTTCTTCACGTGTGAAGTGTGTCTTAGAAATACTTGTACACCAAGAAACTGTATGCTGCATTGGTTAGGTAGGTTCTAAGTTGTTGTGTCACTCAAAGCTTTTAAGCAAGAGTGTGTGTCCCTTGATCAAAGCTGTGAAGCAAGATCAAGGTGTCTGGTTGAAGTGTATCTTCATAATTTTCTGTAATTGTATTTGGATATCACTGAGGTGATTGATGGGGAGTGAGTGGGAATACTTAGGTTTAGAGTGTCTCTAGGTCGAAGTGTCAATGGGTAGGTCTTAAGTGAGGAGTGCAAACTGGGATTGTTTGGCTCTGAATTAATTCTACTGATAGTGAATTTCCTCCCTGGCTTGGTAGCCCCCAGATGTAAGTGTTGTTGACACTGAACAGGGTGAACAATTACAGGTGTGATTTACTGCTTTCCTTTACAGATTTTTAATTAGTCCAATAGTCTGTGCTACAGTGGATGTTATAACATCCGTGATAACATCCATCGTGTGCTTGCCAGAATTACAAGAAGTCGAGATTCCTTCCTTGAGGGTGTTGGTTGATGTGAAGCTTGATGAGGAAGAATGGGTAAAGTCTAGGTTGAATCAACTTAGTCTGATTGACGAAAAGAGATTGGCAGCTATCACCCACGGTCATTTATATCAGAGCAGAATGAAGAAGGCATTCGATCAGAAAGTGCGCCCTCGACATTTTCAGGCAGATGATTTAGTGTTGAAGAGGATCCTCCCTTCACAAACAGATCACAGGGGCAAATGGACTCCCAATTATGAAGGTCCATACGTGGTAAGGAAAGTCTAATCTGGAGGAGCCCTGCTACTATCAACTATGGACGGTGAAGATTTTATGTCCCCTTTGAATGCAGACGTAGTCAAAAAATATTTTGCTTAAAATAGACCCGCTGGGCAGAAAAAGAAAGTCCAGGCAAAAATGGGGCATCCCGGCGAACCATAAAAAGAAAAGGTTCGGGAAAAAATTAGGGATAAAAAGAAAAAAGAATAAACCCGCAAAGTTGAAAACCTGAAAAGGCGACTTTGGCAAAAATGGGTATCCCGGTGAATTGAAAACCCGCAAGGGCGATTCAGGCAAAAGTTAGGGATTTAAAAAGAAACGACTACGGTCTGCGTCCAACCCCTGAGCACAGTTGGATTCTTGGAGGACCTGAGGGTTGATCAGCCAGTCTCTTCAGACAGCGAAACATTGGTGAAGCATCGAAGTTATGCGAGTCATAGTCGAATCGACACATGGTGGTTGTCTGTTTCCACATTGCTGACATTTGTATATCTTTTTCATCTGTACTTTTCGTGCAACTTTCTCTTTTCAGGGGTTGCATCCGATGTAATTTGCCTATTTACGGGCATTTTCAATCAATGAAGTATTTTCCACAGAAATCTTTTTATTCTTGTTTTTGCTCTTACTGTTTTGTTTGTAAAAAAGACACATGATGTTTTTGATAAAACTTTGCATACATAAACTTTAGGGGCTTTCATAATTGAAACAATGATTTATCTAAATGATGTCATGGACGATGACTGAAATAGCCTTTATTGCATACAGGACATGTTGTTTTTTTGTCATTTGCAGGGTTCTCACCGCTAAGAATTGTTTCAAGAATGTCTCACCAACAATGACAAGTCTCTATCTGCCACAGGGTGATGATGTCAGATCAGAAATATCTCCCCGGCAGGTTGAGATTAAGGTTATCCCCAGCAGGTAGATTTGGGATTATTCTCCCAGCAGTAGGACGAGTCCAGTGCAGTTCCCCGAAGAGTCTATGTTGTTGACTCATTTTCCCCTAGTAGAGGTTGACGCTGATTCCCTCGATGAGTATTGGTAAACGTCTGCAGCAGAATCCAGTGGTTATTGGTATTCTTCAGGGTGAGATTTTGAGATAATCTCCCAATAAATCTTATTCTTAATCCCCAGTAGAGTGGATTTATTCCCAGTAGGTTGGATTTATCCCTAGAAGAGTTTTATTCTGGAAGGCCATTCAGGTTGTTTTCCTGAGGAGAGTTTTATTCCAAGAAGTCGTTCAAGGCGCGTTCCCCAGCACGAGTTTGCTTGCCGTTTATTTCGGCACCTTTTTTGCGGTGGTGTTCCTTTGCATTTGCATTTTGCATAGCATCCTCCCAAATGCGTATCATTTCCATTTCATATGCAGCATTACACCATATTCAAACATATGCATGCGAAGCATAAGCCAGGTTGTTACCTTTTGTTGCCAAACATATTTCCAGCAGATAACGGTATATTTCATGAGCCTGTGTGGTACCAGACCCCATCAAAAAATCTTTGATAGATGTTGTCATCTTATCTTTTGCTCCCCCAACATAGTTTGCTTGTTTAAGTTTCTCTTTCCCTAGCTGAGTTTTCTCTTTTTCAGATTGTGAATCGGTTGATTCTATTTCCGACCGAGTGTTGAGTCAGCTGGTTAGCAGATGTTTGTTTCTTCCCGACTGAGTGTCGAGCCTGCTAGTTAGCAGATGTTTGTTTCTTTCCGACCAAGTGTTGAGCCTATTGGTTAGCAGATGTTTGTTTCTTTCCGACCGAGTATCGAGCCTGCTGGTTAGTAGATGTTTGTTTCTTCCCGACCGAGTGTCGAGCCTACTGGTTAGCAGATGTTTTTTTCTTTCCGACTAAGTGTCGAGCCTTTTGTTTAACAATTTGTTATAACTTTGTACTGAGACTGCCTAACTTGTGTTAGCAGTTGTTTTTCGACTGATCGTTGAGCCTGTTGTTTAACAGTTGCTTTTCCGAATTAGTGTCGAGCCTATTTGTTTAATAGTTTGTTCTTCCAATTTTGTATTGAGGCTGTCTAACTTGCGCTTAGCAGTTATTGGTTTCCGACTGTGTGTCGAGCCTTTCTAACTTGTGGTTAGTAGCTCTTTTCTCCTAACATTCGGATACATTTCCCTGGTGATTCCACTTTGGTGGACAAGTTCTACAGTTTACTATCCCGCGGTTGGCAAATTTCTAGGTTCTTTTGTATTCAATCACCTTTTACCCTGAATGTTTGAAAGCGGTTGCTTTTCATACCTTCAGGTCCAAGTCGTTTGAATAGGGGCAGTTGTTGCACCCCAAAATTTGTCCAACCTTTTCTTTTATCTTGGCTTATGTTTCATAGCATTTTGCATTTGTGAATAGCATTGGTTCTAAACAAAGGATCAAGGTGTTATATTTGTCACTCAAGAGAGAAGTTTCTTGCTCAAGCTCAAACAAGGTTACATTTTCAAGTCATCAAGTATTCATGGTCATCAGAATGGGTCTCAAAGCTTCTTGAGAAGTGAGAGTATGTGTTTGGGTTTCACCTCCTATCTTGAGGATGTGTAGAGGCACATGAGGTTATCTATTTGGATGAGACACAATTCAAGAGATCAATATTCACCTTAAGGGCCCTCTATGGATTTTTTTAATCACACAATTCATTTGCAAGAACCTCAGTCAATGGAGAAAGTGTTAGGGTTTCATATCGCCAACAAAAAGTCAACTGTGGATTTGAAAGGGTCTAAGGCTTGGGTCTTGATATGGGAATCCATGAGAAGTTATCCTAGATCATCTCAAATTTCATGATGAGGCTACATCAAGGAGATTCAAGAGTTCAAGAGGTTACTAAATTAGGGTTTCAGATGATTCTAAGTGTAAAATCCCCTCTTTTGGTACCTAACTTCAAAGATAAATTTCACTATGATACAAGTCTTGTCTCATTTTTTATTAAACATGAGACTTGTTCCTTATCATTCAAGCTTTTGTTTGAGTACAAGAACTCATCCATTGGATTCATACATCTCAAGTTATGGTGTCTACAAGTTGGTGTCATCAAATGAAGAGAATTTAGAGGCACTCAAGGATAACTCACTTCCAAGACATTTTTCATAAGGAAACAAGCTCCTCCCCCACTTTTCAACAAACATGAAAGTTGTTCCTCATTGTTTTATCTTTCCAAAAAGTCCTAGAACTCATCATTCTCATATGTGGAGCTCAATTTAAGGCTTTCTCAAGTCAAGGGTATTTTTGGAAACCAAGTTTTATGTCATTCACTTCAAAGACCAATTCCATCCACTTCAAGACCTCTAATCCAAGTTCTTGCCCCACGAAAGTTGTGTCAAATGATCTTAACATCATCTTGACCTCAAATTCCATGGCATTTGATGAATTGTGAGATCCCTTAAGCCATAATGAGCATGAAAACTTGTTTTTTTGACTTAGAATGAGTTCCTTCCATTTCAAGTCACCAAATGAAGTTGTTTTTGAATTTTTGACACCATATCATCATCATATAAAGGTCATGCCATTCTTTACCTAATTTGAGCCAACATAAACCAACATGTCTTGACATTTTTCAAGTTTTACACCATAAGAGGTAATCATCTAAAACCTTGTCCCAACTCATTTTTTATTATCCAAATCACCATTATTCTTTTCCTCACCCCCCACATGACCAGAAAAGTAAGTGGAATGAGAAGCAAAGCATAGAACTCGTGTGTGCACCTCACTTTGAGTTTTTTGGCAAACTTTGAAAATCAAGCAAACCATTCAACATGGGCCTGCATAAATCCTTCTAAAGCCCTCATTTTCAAGTGGAGAATAAACCCTAATGCCACAAAAGAGCATAGCTGCAAGAAGGAGCAAGCTTCCATCAAAAAAATTACAAAGAATTTCTCTCTCTTCGAATTGGGTTTCTTACTGAGTTTTCATTCCAACTCTTGTTCATTTCATCATCACTGAAGCACAAGGAGTGGATTAGAAGCTTCAAAGTGAAGCTTACGTTGCATGTGAAGGGCCAATGGAGCACCTTCGTTAGGTAAACTTCCACTCTCTGAAACCTTCATTTTAGGCTTGCATTTAAGAGCATGTTGGTTGCATCTGAAGACCTACTTCGTGTAGGCAATGTTTGGATGATTTTCATGGCTGTTTGAATCATTTTCAGTTCATATGATGAATTTTTGTGGTTTGTTTTCTTTATGTTAGAGAGAGACCTTTATGAAAAACTATCACCATTTTTGGAATCTACATGAAATTTGCTTCAAATTAGTGTCCAAGGTTTTCATTTTAATGAAGTTTTTTGGTCGCCACCGGTGATGCTCGCCTGAGAAGATGACCGGAGCTAGGGCTCCGAGGTCTGAGGCCAAGAGGTGAGGTGGCGTGTTGACTTTCTTGCGTAGGCGTGAACCATTTGACGTGTTGGATAGCTGTTTTAATGAAACGAATCGTTTCATTAAAACTGAGTGTGTTTTGTGATTTGGGCTTAGCATTTTTGTTATCCACGCCCCCATTCTGAGGCCCATATGCGTGTGAACAAGAATGCATTTCAATCCATATTTACTAATGCACCTCCCTTTCCATTCTATTTTCTTTTTTATTTCATTTTTATTGCATTTTCATTTAAATCATTTTAAAATTGTTTTACTTTTTACAAAAATCCCAAAAAATGTGTTTATGATATTTCATCATGTTGAGATATTTTCCATTATTTTTATTTTATTTTTCAATTATTTTTTCTATTTTTAATTGATTTAATATTTGAGGTGGTTTTATGGTTGATACCTTGATTTTAGGATGAATCATTGACCTCAATTGAAAAATCCCTTTGACCCATTTTCCTCTCACACTTAGGTGTTTGATTTAGGCATGTTTGAGGGTTGGTTTGAGATCTTGATGATCATCCCTTGATTGTTTTTCATTGGTTTTTATTTGTCCCTCGATGCTTGCTCGATAAGTTGGACATGTTGTCTTGAATGACACAATTGGTGATGCCTTGATGCATTTCTTGCCATAACTTTTTGCACACTGATTTTGGATTGGTTCAAATTGAGTTTAATATTTTCTTTGGATTTTTTTGAGCTTGCTTCTATTTTTAGTGGATGCCTCAAATTCAAAGTGTTTTAACTATGTGTATACTTACAATCCTTGACCTAGTTTTGGGATATGATCTTATGTGATCCCTTGAAGACCTCTTACAATCCTTCACTTTGAGGATGTTGTGAACTATTGAACTTCTCTTGAGTTGTTTGGTGCCTTTCTTTATTTTATCATGCGTGAGTGTTTGGTTGAGATGTTTATGATGTGGTTGCTGCCCCACTCTCTTTCTCCCCTCACTTCTTTTATTGTGTTTCTTTGTTTGGCACTTCTCTTCTTGCGATGTTAATGGCATTTGATTGTAGGAGATTTCTTCTCTCATTTCCTCTCTTCCTTCTTGACTTGTTTAAGTCTTCTCTTATGTGACTTGTGTTTGTCTTTGATGAATGCTTGATGATTGCATATTTTGCTTACTTTTGCATATCTCTCTCAATCTTGCATTGACTTGTTTATGTCATTCTTTTATTTTTCATTTGTGATTGATTACGCATTGTGTTTACTTGTTCTTGTTCACTTGATCCCTTATGATTCCTAGTCCCTCTGTTTAAGATGGGAGTAGGAGAGACATTAGGCTTTCAACCCTTTCCATGATAACATTAGGTAGTCCCCGTTTCTATCCCAACTATAGGACCACTTTGCATGATATTATTAGGGTTTCTTAGTCCCCTTTAGAGTCCTTGTGTCTTCTCTTCTCATCTCAAAACTCTTTCAAGACACCTAATAAAGGATAAAAAGTGTTGTACACTACGAGCTTTAAGTACACGAGGAATGATAAGTGGGGAGGTCTCTCTTCACATTATCTAGAGTGTTTAGCGTATGCCCTTTGGGCGATATGCGACGCATTCACTCTTATGTCATAATCTTTAGTGCAACATGAGCTTCAAACTAACTCAATTCATTTCTTCTAAAAAATACAAACAAAACTTAAACCTTTTCATCCTTCGGATTGTTTTCAAACCTCATTTTCAGAAAGAGTATGTTAAGTTTTTGTTCAATGACAAACATGCATCGTCTCTAACTGCTAGAACGGAGATTTAACATTGCTCATAAAACACTTAACCAACCAGTGGTCTAGTTTTCCCGAACTACATTTGCTCTTATTTCTCATACCAGATGAGGATACGTAGGCACAAGACGACGATGTCTTGGCGAGCAACCTTTCCACCATCACCCGTAGTTTTCCGAACTACGTTGACTCTGACTTTCCCATTGCATGAGGGAATACGTAGGCATAGGGCGGGGATGTCCTATCGAGTCTGCTCTTTCTCTTCACCCCCGTTTAGCAGTAGCTTTTAGATAGTTTTCACACATAGATTAGACAACAAGTGTGGATCCCATTGAGTACAATGGACGTGGTGGGTGCTCATACCTTCCCCTTGCGTAACCGACTCCCGAACTCAAGATTTGGTTGCGATGACCTTGTCTTTCCCTTTCTCTTAGGTTTTCTTCGATCGTTTCCTTTCCCTCTCTTTGGGATAAATAACACTCGGTGGCGACTCTTCTGTCTGTTTGCTAGCCCTTTTTCGCAGTTGCGACAGACCTAAAGACTCCAAACTTCAACAATTTTTTACTCAATTGATTCTTAGTGACCTTGAGAGACTTATGATGAGCAATGTATAATAGAGTTACGAGGTAGGCATACATATTTATGGTTTGTTTGCTTAAAAAAATGTCTTAGTTCTAGATAAAGATGAATCACGATGGCATTTATGTGTGGTTATCGTAAACATATAAAATGCAACACACAATAGATATATTTGACATTTTTGGAAGTAAAAACATATCACAAGTAACAAAAATAGTTCATCACATATCCTTATGAAATAAACATGTAAGAGAAACACTTACGTACATGACAAAAAATAAGGTTAAAACGATATTACCTCACCGTACATGAGACAGAGGATGCACAAGCATTCCACGAAGAGCGTTCGAACGAAAGTTGAAGTGAATGCAACATGTTCCATAAAACACAAATAAGACCAAAATGTTCTTACCACTTTCCTTCTTGTACAAGTATTTGAATGTGAGATTAGCAATGTATTCAAGAATTACACTTGATGATTGTTGGATATTCTTTCAACTTGAGAGATGATTTTTCCCAGTGCAGCTAAACTTTTCATCTTGCTCAATTATAATGTTTATCTTGCTTTTTCTTCTCATGTTTCATCAATTTAGGTTGATTACTCCTAGTTTGATGTTCTTGAGCAAGTTCAATCAAAGATATCCTACACAATTGAACATAATACCTTTCTGACACTTCTCGGATAGCTTATTTGTAATCATTCACATGCTTTTACCACTTAAAAGAAAAACACAAAGAGTTAACCTGGTTGGTAACAAAATCTGCCTCGTTAGTCACATAGATGAAAACGATAAGAACATGTTATTGTATTGTGCCTTGATGCTCTTCGAACAAGATCTCATACTCTTTCCATAGAGTCAAGACATTTTTCCTGCATAATTAGCAACTTGTGCTAGGTACCCAATCTTCATTGGGTCGTTGAGAATCAATAAAAACTTGATTGCATCTAAGGATCCATTTAAAGACATCATTAGAAACACGAAGTTTCCTAACTCTACACTTTGCAATAGTGTGTCCCTTTTTGCAACAGTAGTGACAATACCTCTTGTTGTTTGGTTCCTTTTTAATGTAACTATACCTCTGATACAGATTGTGAGCTAGTAAGTCATCTTGGAAGTATCTATAGAAAAATTAACCTTGGGTTGCAAAGCCTTATCAAGTTTAGCTTTAAGATTCCTTGACTCCTTTTTCCAAATGTGACATGTTTCACAATCAAAATTCCACAAAGATCTAAGGTCCTCATCTTGTCCTTCTAGAATGTTTTACATAGGTTTCTTTCTTGCTTCCACATGTCATTCATTTTTAGAAATCTTAGCTTCCAAATGAGAAATGATTTTCTTGTTTGAAGCTAATCTCTTGAAAGCATCTATAGCTTGTCTTTGTAGATTCTCAAAGGATTCTTGAAGTTGAGAAAAAGCTGAATCATGAGAAATTTGAAGTTTAGAATGACTTACAACCTTTTTTTTCCTTTGTTTTCCATATAGCAAAGCTTGTATGGTTCCTCACTTGAAGTTGAGTTATCATCACTTGATGAGTCACTATCGCTTTCCCAAGCCGCGTAGGCTCTTCTACCTTTTCTAAACATTTTGTGACATCCTTTTTTATTCTTGATTATTGGACACTCTAGCTTAAGGTGACTGGGTTTACCACAGTTGTAACACGTGCTTCGCGACTTTCCCTTTTTTCCTTCATCTTCTTCTTTTGAGGAACTTGATAACCTTCTTGATTTATCACGATACTTGTTGGGATATTTGTCTCCATAATTTAACATGTATATATTGACTCACTTTATGAACAATCCCATATCTTCTTCGTCGAATTCAGAGTCATCTTTAAGTTCATTATCTCTTCGCTCATCTTAAGAAGGCCTTGAGCTAGAAGTCTTTAGACCAATAGACTTCTTCCCTTCATCTTTTTCTTTCCCTTTCTCATTTTTCGATCACTTTTTGTATTCCTTCTCGTACTTTGCCAAGCAAGTAAGCTCTTGCTCATGCTCTCCCAACTTACCAAACAAATTTGTAAGATCAAGTAACTTAAGATCATTTACTTCTTTAATAGTTATGACCTTTGGTTGCCATTCCTTACTTAAACACCTCAAAACTTTGTTAGTAGAAAGTTCATTAGAAACGGGATTACCTAGTGCATTTAATCGATTTATAAGATGTGTGAACCATTTTCTCATATCAACAATGGTTTCACCATGCTCAATACAGAACAACTCAAACTCTTGATTTAATGTGTTGATCCTAGGTTGTTTGACATCATTAGTTCCCTCATGAGAAATATCTAATGTCCCATGTGGATTTGGCGATCACACAATGAGAAATGCGATAAAACTCATCAACTCCCGGTAAGAGCAAGATTTGTCTCTACAGGATTATATCTATGTTTTGATGATAACAATTAGGTATTTTTGAAAGAACCATTTTATGTTCTAATGTTTGTTTATGTGCAGATCATGATAATTAAATATATAAGATCAAACAAACAACATCAACGTGTGCAGCTAATACAATATGAGAGTTACTATGTGTAACGTATCGTAAAGCGCTTATGGTAGAAGCTAGTTTGCTTATACATCTGATCACGATCAGAGAGATCCAAGGACGCTGGATATTGCAGTTGCAATGCTCTTGTGGATTCTGCTTTGAGTAGTGCATCTGATCTGAAAGCAAACAAAGCATATTGAAAAAGCAAGTATGCATCTGTATCTGGTCACGATCATAAAGATCCAAGGATGCTGGATAATGCAGTTGCAATGCTCCTGTGGATTCTGTTATGAGAAGTGCATCTGATATGGAAGCTAACAAGCGTATCTAAAGAGTGAGTCCTCTTAAGAACTAAGTGCTGAAGACTCTGATGACTTGAGGTTCTGAAGGCTGAAGGCTCTAAAGACCAAGTGCAGAAAGACTCTGAAGACTAGATTCTGAAGTTGAAGATTATATAGCTTCACCCAGATGAAGACGTGTTAATCTGATAAGATGTTGCTATCAACTCTGATAAACAAGGTGCTGAAGTCAGACTCTGATGTTATTATGCTATCATACTAAAGTAGTTTCTGAACTACTCATCAGATACATCATGAGAAGAACCAAAGCCAGAAGCTGATATGTCCAAGCTGATAAATGAAGATCACATCATTGGTGGATAAGAGCTGTCTCCCACAATGATATATTAACGTTGCAAGAAAAGGAAAAGAAAAGTGATGTCAGTACCATACAACACGTGAGTATTCTATCCATTGGAAATGACCGTTGGAATATTTGAATGAACATCTCTGCCCTCACAACGTCTCTCTTGAATGCACTATAAAAGAAGAACATTTGATTCATTCAAATGTTACCTTGTTGGTAAGCAAGAAAGCAAATTACAAAGTAAGAAGCTCATTACAAAGCAAGTCAACTTGTTACAAAGCAATGATGCTGACGAGTGAAGTTAGCAACATAGTTGATTAACAAGAAAAGCTTTATGCTAAGAAGCCGCAGTGCTCACATAAGAAAGCTTTTAAGCAATATGGAAACTATTGTTCTAATAATCTCATGGAGATTTATCTTTAGATTAGTTTCTGTATTAGTATGCAAGGAGATGTTGCTCAATACTTGCCATGTACTTAATTAGGAGTAATCTGCTTGATAAGAAGCACTCATGAAATCTCCGGAAACACAAATTCATTTTAGAATTAGTGGTTCCTCAAGTGATCTTCTGAAGATTGGAATACTTGAGATGACAAGTGACAGTTGTCATTTGTGGAAGTCTAATAGGAGATCCCTTGTGATCGGGTTCTATTGGATGTCAATGAATGTTATATCCTAAGGGATCCCTGAATGTGTCATTGTCTATTTGTTAGTCACCTGCAGTTAGCTTGTGCAACTGTAATCGGTTTGGTTATAGTGGATTAAGTCCTTGCTTGAGTGAGGCGAAATCACCTTGGAAGGGTGGACTGGATTAGCTTGAGAGTTGCTCAAGTGAACCAGGATATATCATGTGTTCTTTACTTGTGTTATGCTTTATTATATATGCTTCTGCAATGTATCTTAAAGAACTCTATAGAAAGCATCAAGTGAAGAAACGAGAAAAAGTATTAATGGAGTGAATACCCAATTCAACCCCCCCTTTTTTTGTGTATTTCTCACACCTTCACTCCCAAGGCGGAAGTGAGAATGTTTTTCGCTTTCCAATCATGTGACCACAATTTCCTATTGTTATCATCCCATTGTGCTTCCGATTTAGGTATTGTGACACCATCTTCATTGGTCATAGTTATTTTATTTGGACCATTTTGGATAGCATCCCAAATACCTTTATCAATAGAGTTGACATGAGTATGCATAAGTGCTTTCCAATAGCCATAATTTTCACCAGTGAAAATTGGTGCTCTATTGTACTCGCCCTTAGGTTTGGTAGCCATTCTTCTAAGAAATGTATCTCAAGCACATAATGAACCAGATCTCTTGATGCCACTTATTAGATAATATGCTTCGATATAGAGGGGGTGAATAGATCACAAATTTCAAAACTAAAAACCTTTGGCAAAAATCATTTTTCAACACAAGGTGCCACGAAAAAACGACCTAGATCGAATTATCTAACCAAACCTACTATCAAAAAGCAATATATGTAACACAACCCAAATAGAGTGATAACAAACATAAATGTTCAACAATGATCAAGCTACGAATTAATTAAATTCAATGTTAATTGTAATTGTATATCCAATGAACAAAAAACAAAAATAAAATACACACAAACAATTTATTGAACACTCGATGTGCGGTCGATAACAATTGTAATTTTAGTTTGTTTTATTGACGTTAAGACCTATCACAATCAAAGTGATTATGACTATATCAACAACAACACCTTTAATAGATAGTAGAAAACAAATTCTAATTGAATTGATCAAACAACAAAGAACTCGATAAATTGCGTAATCAACAATAAAAGAAATAAAGAGATTGTTGTACCCCAAAATTTGACCAACCATTTCTTGTACTTGTCTTATGTTTTCTTTGCATTTTCGCATTTCTGCATATCATACCATTTGTTCTCGAGGCATGGGATCAAGGTTTTTCTGTGGCTCAGGTCTTTTTAGTGCAAGAGACTAAACAACAAGCATCAGGAGCTCCGGCATTTATTTTGCCCGGCGATCGAGCAGCCAATTTTTATTTTTATTTTGCAGGATAATTTGTAGCTCAGGAGGCAACACTCAAGCTATATCAAGCATTCCCACAGTGATAATATTCAAGAGCAAGTTTCAAATGCTGGACAGGGCTTAGAACGGACGAAAACAGGCATATGTGCATATTTCCCTCCAAAAGGCGCCAAAATTCAAAATTTTAAGGTGTTAACCGATTAACCAATATGGTTAACTGATTAACCAAAGCAAAATTAGGACAGATTTGGGTTTTTAAGGGTGTTAATCGATTAACCAAGGCAAATTTTGCCTCTGCACGTGAGTTTTTCAAGTGTGCCACTTTGGGGGTCCATTTTTATCACTTGAGAAATTGATTTCACACCAGAAGAAGGATCTAGAACCACTTTGAATTTTGATTAGTTTTCAAATTAACTCACATTCCCTCCAATTTCTCACTCCTAATCCCATTCCAATTTTCATAACCATACTCCAAACCACCCTTCTACTCTTAACCTATAGCATATTTAAGTGATTTGCTCCAAACCTCACACACACAATCCTCATAATTCCATTTCATTTTCAGAATTCATTCACTCTTGAATTTTGCTCTCAATGTTTCCATCTCCCAAACTCCACTAAAGATCTTCTCACCTTGAATTCTTTGATTCTCCATTGGAATCATTGAATTCTAGAGATAAACCTCCATCCTTCATCCATATTATCTCTAATTCTCCATTCAATTTTCGTGTTAATGTGGATCTGAATTTGGAAGTGGATCTAGAAGAGCTTATTTGGATTATTTTTGCTTAATTTTGGTTGATCTTCATTTCTACTACAAGCAATTACTTGGATCTTGAAGAATCTTCGGGTTTCTTGCTTGGATCTGCTCATTTAGAGTAAATCAACATTCACCAAAGCAAATATCCGCTTTGAAGGTTGGAATTCTAGATCCGATGATATTTTGAGCTTATTTTGCATATTCAATGTGGATCTTCATTTTTTATTGAATTTTGGTTGATTTGATCCATGTGATTGGTGATCTTGCTGTTTTAATGTGTTTACATGCTGTTGGATCACTATTTTCTAGTTTAAATGCGTGCTTAATTGATTATACAATCATCTGGATTATTGGAGAAGTGATTAATCGCTGAAAGTGCTTTTGAGTTGCTGTTTTCTACTTCTGGTACAGTGTTAATCGGTTAACCAGTTACAGTACAAACTGGTTAATCGATTAACCAGTGCAAATTTTCAAATTTTCAAGTTTTTTTCAATGGTTAATCGGTTAACCCATAGTGTTAACCGATTAACACTGAACCAGAATGTCATATTTGCTATTTTTCAAGCTTGTTTTGGTATCCCCACACATTGAATCTTCATGGAGCAGTATGATGCATTTGAGTGAGAGGTTTTGGATATTGTGTTTTTGTTCTTGATTGTTTAATCATGATTCTTCGACACGCGTTGTTTGATTTCCACTTGAATGCATACTTTTATGGATGTTGTTCAAAGTGTGAGTGTTCATTTGTTTTGTTTGAGTTTGGAGAATTATTTGGTTGAGATGTGCTTGCGGTGGCTGCTGCCCCACACTTTTTTTCCTCCCTCTTTTCTTTGTGTTGCATTTCATTTTTGCATTCCTTTCTTCCTTTTCATTTGTGATTGACGTATCTTATGTTTACTTGGTTTTCTTTGCCATGATCCCTTATGATTCCTAGTCCCTCGGGAGTAGAAGAGACATTAAGTGTTCAATCCAAGCATGACAACATTAGGATAGTCTTTTCCCTTTTCAATCTCAATCTTAGGAGCACATTGCATGATAACATTAGGGTTGAGTTAGTTTCCCCTTAGTTGTGTCTTCTCTCTTCTCATCTCAAAACTTCTTCAAGACATCTAATAAAGGATAATGAGTGTTGTACGCCACGAGCCTTAAGCATTTGGGAAATGATGGTTGGGGGCCTCCTCTCAATTATCTAGAGTGTTTAGTGTATGCCATTTGGGTGATATGCGACACATTCGCTCCTAAGTCATAGTCTTTAGTGCAACATGAATTACAAACATCAAACTTTTTTATCCTTTGGGATTAATTGTAGATCATTTTTAAAGAGAGTGTTGTTAACTCTTGGTTCTACCACAAACAGGTAACGCCTAAGTCTCCAATGGTCGAGCAGCAATACACCTAACTACTAGAACTAAGGTTTAACCCTACTCGAGTAAAACAATTGAACCAATCTATGGGCGTGTTAGCCCGAACCACGTTTGCTCTAATTTCTCGTACCAGACGAGGATACGTAGGCACAAGACAGCAATGTCTTGGTGAGCAACCTTCCCCACCTTCACCCGTAGTTTTCTGAACTATGTTGACTCTGACTTTCCCATTGCACGAGGGAGTACGTAGGCATAGAGCGGTGATGCTATATCGAGTCTCTTTTCTTTTATTTCGTCCTGCAGCCTGTAGCTTAGACAGATAAACACCCTTTAGATAGATAACAAGCGTGTATCCCATCTAGTACGATGGGCGTGAGGGGTGCTCATACCCTCCCCTTGCATAACCGACTCCCGAACCCAAGATTATGTTGCGATGACCTGTCTTCTCCCTTTTTCGTAGGTTTTCTCTGTTCGTTTCCTTTCCCTTTCTTTGGGATAAATAACGAACGATGATGACTCTTCTATCCTTATCGGCCTCTCTTCGCAGCGATGCGATAGCTGGCGACTCTGCTGGGGACTTTTCCCATCCCCTGTGTGAGTCAATCCTAGCGCTTGTGTGTTTATCTTTGGGTGTGTATATATGTGTTGTACTTTATCTGCATTTGCATTTTACTTTCCAGCATTGTATATTATCATTGTTGTTGTGTTGTTGGGTGGGAATGTTCCATTGAGTGATAAGCCAAAACCCAGGCTTGAGTATAACCATAGCATTAGTGTGAAGAGTAGTGATGGACCTGTATGTTTGGCATGCACTAGTCCTCATGAAATTCGCATTTAGACGAGGTTTTCTTTGAAGACATCTTATCCTGCTGGTCAAGATTGGGATGTTGGATCTGAAAACTGTCGACTCTGGAGACTGATCCCTTGCGAGTCAGCTAAGTGAGGCCGCTTCGTTAGACTATGATGCCAAACCAGAAATGGTGAACGTATCATTATTTCTCGAAAGTCTGTGATGTTGATGACCGCATAGGATGCCAGACCTTGTTAGAGATAGGTTCATACCTGTGAGTGGAGAGGGTTATGCAGTAAACCTTAACCTTCAACCTACATGGTTTTCTTGTCAATGCGGACTTTTGATCCTTGGTATTATGGGTTTACAGTATCTCAGTGCCTTGGTATTTTGTTTGTTCTGGTATTCTCTCGCTGAAGCGAAGCTCTGGTTCAGCTCAGTCAGCAACACAGCAGCCTTGACCCCTTGTCTTTGCATATGCATCATCATAACATGTTTGCATTTTTGCATCCTGCATCTTCATTTGCATCGCAGGTTGTTCTCAGTGGCCTCGTGTTCTTATCTCCGCTTGGCTTTGTAGTAACAGGATTGAGGAATTCAGTTTTCACAGATATCCAACTCGAGGGAATCAGCAAAAAGTAATGGATCAGGTGCAAGCTGAATTGCAGGAAGTCAGAGCTCGCATGTCCCAATTTATGGAATTGATGCAGAATGTTGCCAGTGGGCAGGAGCATCTGAGAACTTTAGTTCATCCCCTCATTGACGCTCCCAAAGTCAATGACAATTAAGTGGTCCATCCTGATGGTGTTGGTGTTGTCAATCCTTCTGGAGGAGGTAGTATTGGCATTGTCTTTCCTCCGGGCGGAGGTGGTGCAGGCATTATTATTACTTCGGGTGGAGATGCTGCGAAAGAAAATAATAATGTTGCTGGTGGAAGTGTGTGTGTGTTGTGCACGGGGTTGCTGGCCCTCATTGGAAAGATCACCAAAATGACATCTTTTCCATGAGAGATATGGAGGGTGGTTTACCAACTGAAGCTGACAGAAGGTTTAAACCGATCGAGGAGAAAATGAAGTCTTATGAGAATCAGAACTTTTTGGATCTCGATATGTTAGATTTTGGTCTAGTTCCTGGGGTCAGGATTCCTCCCAAGTTTAAGGTATCAGATTTAGACAAATATAAAGGGACGACCTGTCGGAGAATGCACATTCGGGAATATTTCAGGAAAATGTCTGCTTACTCCGATGATGAAAAGCTGCTAATGCATTTTTCCCAAGACAGTTTGGCAGAAGCATCTTTGGAATGGTATATGGGACTCGAGAGAACTCATATCCGCAGCTGGAGAGAATTGGTCGAGGCTTTCATGCATCACTATCAGTATAATAATGATCTGGCACCGAACAAGGTATAATTGCAGAGTTTGTCGCAGAAGAGTACTGAGAGCTTCAAGTAGTACGCCCAGAGATGGCGAGACTTAGCAGCGAGAGTACAACCTCCCATGGTGGAGAGAGATTTGACTGACATGTTCATGGCTACACTTCCTGGAGTGTATTATGAGAAGCTGATAGGTTGCATGTCTGTGAGTTTTTCAGATCTGATAAGGGCGGGAGAAAGAGTCGAAAGCAGTATCAAAATGGGAAAGATCCAAGTTGCTCATTATTCTTCTAAAGATGCAAAGAAGCCTTATGTTGGGAAGGAAAGAGAAGCTAATGATACAGTTGTTCAACAGTCATCCAGTACCAACAACCTTATGCTCCTCAGCAACAAAACTATCGGCGCCAGAGTCAGAATAGGCCTCGCAACAATTTGGAAAGAAGGAATGCTCCTCTTCATCCAGTTCCTATGTCATACAGTCAGCTTCTGCCACATCTGTATCAGAACTCATTGGTGGAGCCTAAGACTCTCAAGCCGTTGCCAGAGTCATACCCTCCTGGGTATGATACCAGTGTTCAGTATGGATATCATGGAGGATCCATGGGACACTCAACTGAAGATTGTGAAGCCTTTCAAGCCAAAGTGCAACAGCTGATGGACAGAGAGTACGTATCCTTTCCCGAAGGAAATTTGGTCATGCACGTCAACCTCTCACCTGCTTGAGTTCAAAGACTTCGAGGGTCACATCTTCCAGCCAGTGTTTCAAATAGGAAGACACCCTCTGAGCTGGCAATCTTGAATCTTTGTTTTATCATGTCATTTCTTTGCATTTGTAGTTTCTTTCCTGTTTAAGTGCAAATGTCATTTGTAAAACTTGTTGTTTTCAATTGATAATGATAATGAAATGAATATGCAGGTTTTTGATTAAATCCATTTGTGTTCACTCAATGTTTTTATTAATGTCCAACGCTTGTTTAAGCGGAAGCCGAGGGAGGATGACGAAATTGAAAGATGCAAAGCTTTCAATTGTATGCTTTTGAATGAAACCTCTGCTGATGATGTACAAGCATTGTTTCAAATCCCTAAACACCGGAGATATAAGGATGATAATCCCTTGTCAACCCCTTTGAGCCTAGTAGTAGGAGTTTCTTTCTGAAAACAAAAAAACCTCAATCTTAACCTGGGGCAGGGTAGGTGTTAGTTAATTTAACCAAGCGTCCAATCAGGAGTGAGACAGTCAAAACCCTTTCGGAGAAATCAAGACAAGCTGAAAAATCTAGCAAGCACACGATGGATGTTATTCCCAAAGTTATAACATCCACTATGACATCTGCTACTTAACAACTAATAATCAGGAATAATTAAAGCAGTAAATAACACAACAATTGTTTACCCAGTTCAGTGTCAACAACACTTACATCTGGGGGCTACCAAGCCAGGGAGGAACTTCACTATTAGCAGAATTAATTCAGAGTCAAACAACACAGTTTGCACTCCTCACTTAAAACCTACCCAATGACAATTCAGCCTAGAGACACTCTAGACCTGAGTATACCCACTCACTCCCCCTCAATCACACAACAGTGATATCAAACAATTATAGAAGACAATATGAAGAGACACTTCATACACACCTTGGTCTTGCTTCACAGCTTTGAGCAAGGAACTCACACACTCTTGCTTCACAACTTTGAGTGAGACACAACCTAGAATCTACCTATCCAATGCAATTATCCACCAGACAATTGCTTGGAGTACAAGTATTCCTAGACAGAATTCACACGTGAAGACTAGCCTTCTTCACTCACAAGAACTCTGCAATCTATACTTTATCTTCTTCTATCAACAGCTGCTACTCAGGATTGCATCTTCTGATATTTATAGCCGCTGTCAGTCCTTTTGGGCCTTGGTGCATAAATTAGGTTTTATTCACAACTAACCTATTTTCAATGATTTGCACGCTTGCCACTTATTTCAGGGATATTCTAGTTCGCCTAGGGCTTCTAGAAAGTCTCCTGATATCCAGCTTGAGCTCCTATTCTGTTTCCTGGTTTATAGCTACCAGAAAAACAAACCTGCGCAAACCTGCGCTTGATGTCATACGACCTAAGTCATAACATTGGGTATGACATCCAGTTTAACTTGCTTTTAGCTAAGTCAACTTACCCTGCACTGTCCATATTATGTATGCATGAACAACAGTTATGACATACTTACATGCTCTAGTGTTTTGCCATAAAATGCAGCCAATCAAGAGCACTTACAAACTCCCCCTTTGGCAAATTTTTGGCTAAAACAACCTGTTAGCATATCATAGTTTACCCACAGCAGAAGACTTATGATGTGTCCATTCATGTAGGACAGTTACCAGCTCAAGCCTCTCTAAGTCCTCACAGTTAGCTCTCACTGTTATGACTCACACTGTTAACCATCTGTTAGTTACCACTACAGATGTTACTCTTTGCTGAGTGAGTAACACACAGAGTTACTCCCCCTCAACTGATGCACTTTATCAGTTGAACACTTCACCTACACATACAGCAGTCACTCATACTAACATCCATCCTGTGGATATTCAGACCTTCAGAATGACATTCTAAAGTTACACACAAGGTTAGCTCCTAGCTTCTTCATCACAGAGCCCCTAGTTCTAAGATACATGCATTCCTATTCAAGCTAGAAATACATATCACATTATTGCTAACAGCACTATTAGCTGTTATCACACATTCATCTTCAGCAACACCTGTAGTTATACCTGCAAATATGCAAGTCTAATATTGTATACACAATGGCACATATGCCCAAACACTGTTCTGACAGCTCTTATCAGTTGTTCTTCCACCTGTTCTTTTATTTCATCTGATGTACCTGTTGTTGCTATCTTTCTTTCTCTCCCCCTTTTTTAGCCACAAATTAAGATCTAACTAAGGACTTAGCATAGATCAAAAGTGTAACATTACAATTGTGAAATGCATATTAAACTAACTACTCATAGAGAGCATCACACAACCAGTGCAATTCTTGTTGTCAAATAGGTCTAACCAAAAGAACTCACACAAAAAAACATCAAAACAACAGTTCACAAAACCAGCTCAGCAACAATCAGCTTGAGCTTCACAGCACTTCATCAGCATATGTCATTCTTCTTCTTCAGATGCAGAATTGGACCTACCTTTGCCAGATTCTCCATCACTAGTCTCCTCAGCCTCAGGGGATCCATCTTCTCACTATTCTCTCTCTCTCTTTCTCTGAATCAGCTTCCTGGCTATCATTCTCTTCTGCACCATCATTTTTCCTATCCTCATCAGTGAACTCAGCATATTCATTTTGCTCAAGTGTCCTAATTAGTGCTTCAAGAGTTCTTTTCCTTGCATCCAACTCTTGACATGTTTTCTTTAGTTCGACAATCACTTATGCTTTTCTTGATGTAGATTGGGATGTCTCAGTTGATGTTGCAACAATTTCAGGAACATGAGTTCCTAGAAACAGCTTGGGATTGAATGATAAGGGGCTTTCTCGTTTTCTTGCAGCATCACTCTTTTTGAGAATGTTTGGATACTGTTTCAAAATTATGCCACATATGAGTGAAGGGAATGCAATGGGGCCCTTGATGCTATAGCTTCCTGCGTGCTTCATAGTTTGATCAAAAACATATGTTCCAAAGTCAAATTTGGCCTTGGTCCCAATAACATAGATGATCTTTCCAAGAATAGTTGCCACAATAGTAGACTTATGGTTTGTGGGCACCCAGTTTGCAGCTCCAATTTTATGCAACATAGCATATTTGACACTCAATTTGCTGGCAACTAGCTTTCCTTTGGATGGCCATCTTTGTACCTGGTTTCCTGTTATCACTTGACACATTTTGTTTTTAGAGACAGTTACATCAAGACGAGCTCTATCTGATCTTCCCAGATATTTATTGATTGTTGTTGGAGAAAAAGTAACACACACTCCTCTTACATGCACCTTGCCAAACTCTTTAGATTTCCTGTCAGCACATTCCTCTGAGAGATTAACTATGAATTCTTTGACAAGTAACTCGTAGCATGGAGAGAATTCACTAACTGTTTTCATCAATCCTACATCATGAGTGAGATTCATGATTTCTTTACTCTCAAGAACATTCTGTCCCAGCTCCCTTTCCACTGCCAGCCTTTTCTGAACAACATACTTCCATCTGTTAACACATGAGGGGTAATGAAATGAAATGTTGTCAATTGGAACCTCAAGGACCTTTTCAGCCAGTTTTCTATTTTAGGGTTTCTTCTTGTGTTGGATGTCAGTGATATCCTCAGCAACATCAGACTCAGTCTCTAATTCAGTACCAGATTCAGCCTTTCTCTTCTTGGTGACTACTTTGCTCCAGGCTTTGGGAGGTCCAACTTGTCTTCTTTTAGTTCTATCCTTCCTTGAGGGAGTGTCATGTTCAGCTGCCTTCTTTGTGAGACTGTCTTCCTCAGCAACCTGTTCAACTGCCTTTTTCTTGGGGGAACCTTGATCAGCCACCTTTTTATCTATCCTTGTCATAAGCCTTTTGGCTATGCCAGGATAGATGTTTGCTATTAGATCATTATCAGAATATTCATCAAGGTCCACCAACTCCGCATTCTTGGTGCCTTTCACATCATCACCTCCACTATCAGAGACTACACCCTTGTTCTTCTCTTCTGATGTATGATCTTTCAAGGTTCCAACTATTGCAGTGAGAATCGTGATACCAAGCTATTGATTAACTTGAATCTTAATTCTTAAATTCACAACCGGACTTTAATTTATCCAAAAAGGAAAGGTTTAAAGGAAGAAAAACCTATAAAAATGCAAAGCAAAAAGAAAGGCTTAAAGCTAAGCAAAGAGAGATCTAAACGTCCGGGGGTTGGTTATGCCTAGGGTAGGTATTTCACATCCTAAACATCTGTAGTACTCTACAGGAACCTCTTGTTAATATTTGTGTTTGCTAAAGTTTGCTTGCTAAAGAAAATGTGCTAAGGGTAAAGATATAAAGTATATACAAAGTTTGTACAAAGTTTGCTCGCAAAGATATCGCATCTCGTGCCTACGTATCCTGACGGAAATGGAATCAGAGCAACCGTAGTTCCCCTGGTTAGGGGTGAGGAACTCTTGATTGTGGTCAAGGTTCCAAAGGGAAAGTAAATGTCTGCAGCGAGACACCTACATAGAGTGCGGTGACTCTAAACTAAGGTTAAGTTAGCAAAGAAGGGAATGTCCACGGCGGGATGCCTAAATAGAGCACAGCGACTCCAAGCCTAAGTTGCAAAGGTAAACACGGGGAATATCCACGACAGGACGATTAAATAGAGCACGGTGACTCCAATCCTAAGGTTAGGATAAAGGGATAAAGGGTGTCCATGGCGGGACGCTAAAAGTGAGTACGGCGACTCAAATCCTAAGGTTAGGATAAAGGGGTAAATGAAGAATATCATACATAAACCAACAATGTCACACAATGTAAACAGAAGGCTCAAAACCTCAAGGGTCTAATCAACGGTTTTAAAACGTGAATCGCTTAAATGCGTACAAACAAAGTTGAATTTCAAACTTAAACGTTCAAGGAAACCAACAATTCAAGTTCAATTCATCCTCGAATAAAACTCAAAGAAGAATAAAGTCCAAAGTTTTGGAAATGACGGAATGCGAGGTAGGAGGTTGAAAACCCTAAAATGATTTACAATTTTCCCATAATGAAAAGTGTTTCTAAAATAGGAATTTTAGAATTCTTTAATCATCATATGAAAATAAACATTAACATAAGAATTTGGAAAAAAGAAACAATTTAAAATGATTAAAAATGAAGAAGTTATGTAAAATTGAAAGTTAAATGAAATTTAACTAAAATAAATAAACCAAGTGCTAAAAAAATAAAGAAATGCTCACACCAAGGATTGAACCCACGTCTGGTGGTTTCTAGGTCAAAACTCTTACCACATCAACCAAAGCGCGTGCATGACATTTAATGGAAAAGATAGCTTAAATATTAAAAGTGCTAAAAAATAATAAAATGCTAAAAAAGTGTCCTCACTAAGGATCGAACCAAGGACAATGCGCATGATAGGATACTTAAGGGCAAGGTGACATCCAATGTATCAAGTCACCTCATTAATACTTAAACTAACAAGTTAAGTATTCTGGGCAAAATGACAAGAACAAAGCAAGTCAAAAACTCAAAACGGTTCCATGCAAATTTCCTCAAATCTCAACCAATTTCTACAAAATTAAAGTTTATTCCACTTGAAATTTTGAGAGGAGTGCAATGGTATCCACCAAATTTTAAAATGATGCACATATAACAAAATTCTAACAAACATGCAATTTGAGATTTTAAGATGCATTTGGAAGTTTATGGATTAAAACAGGTGGAATTGCACACAAGTGAGGGCCTGCTCATGTTTCAAATATGTTAATAGTGAGGTTTATCCAGAAACCAAGTTCAAAATCTTGCTAAATCCAAGTATGACTACTCTGTTACAAATGAATTTGATGTTGGAAGGGCCAAAACAGTTATGGTGCCAATGCAAAGTTAGAAGCTTCAATGGTTTACACTTAAACAGTCAAGGTTCTTTTTAAAATTCAAACAGAAACTGATGCATCAAAGAGATTGACAAGCTTAGACAAAAAATTGGACAACAAAGGTTTCAAACAATAATCATGAAGAAATCCAACAGCCATGCCTTAATGACATGATTCCAACAGTAAATGACAGCAACATAAGGCATCATGATCAATGACTTCATCCATCAAGAGTTTCAACAGCCAATATCAAAGCAACAACTAAATCTCATAAATCAAAATTACTCAATTAGACCGCAACCATGACATGAACCTAGCCTATATGAACTCTAAGAAAAACAACTAAAATTTGATAAAAATCTAGGTTGACAAATCTCACCACAAGCTTGGACAGCAGGTACAATCATTACACATAAAATTCCAACGCATACAACTGGCAACAAGCTAAACTAAAACTTGAGGGTCAACAAACCCTGATGCAGCAACTGTTAGTCAGCTTGCACTGACAGTTGAGAAAAACACAAGTGAAATGGTGCATAAATTAGACAGTTCTAAACTCAACATTGTTAGAACACAGATTGGTTCTTAATAATAACTCTTTGTTTTGATGATAACTGTTAGGAAATTTTATATTTAAGAATTATATACTCTAAAATTTGTTTGAGAGTTTTACTGCAGATTGAAATGAAATTAACTCTCTAGAAGCAAATCTGTATTGTATACAAGAAGTTATCCTGACTCTGAAGCGCCAGATGCATCTTACAGAAGAATCTGATTGCTCTTTACAGAAGATCCTGAGCGTAGTCTCCAGAAGAATCTGAAGCAAGAAGCTCCAGAACATTCTGAGTCAGAAGCATCTGAAGCTGAAGCATCTGAAGCAAAGAAGAATATTGTTTGAAGAGTTTCTCAAAGCATAAATCTACAGAAGTTTCTGAAAGTACTAACGCTGCCAAGTACTGAAGTTTTGTGTCAAATATGCTCTGATGATCAACACGCTGAAAGCACACATGCTGCAGAAGACTCTGATACAGCAAAGTTCTGAATATCATTTGAAGACTCTGATCCATTCAGACTCTGAAGAACTTGCTGAAAACTGAAGAAGAAATTTTCAAGAATATATCCGTTGGAGTAAATCAACGTCTCTTTCCTCTTTTGTGCTAGACACAATTACACAGACAAAAAGGATTTTTCTGTGTTATCTACTTCAAGGACAGGTCACTTGATGTGAAGACAAAAAGGCTCAGACCTTTTTGGGACTCTCTTTTCAACGCTCAGCATCCTTGGATCAGCTGCCTATAAAAGGAGAACTTCACCACATTCTTCAGTTACACAATTTGCTGAAAAGAAATCATATTATTCTAAGCTCTCATTCTTTCATATTCTTCTTAGAATTTCTTGTACTTAAACTTAAGAGAAAAATCACTGTAGTGATAAAAGCTTTATAGAAGCATTAATACTCTTGTATTTAATTTACATTGATTGTAAAGGTTATTCCTTAAGAGGATTCAGTAGGAATCAGTAGCTCTTGAGAAGACTAATAACAGTTGTTCTTAGGTGTTACTATTGTAATCAGTTTGATTTAATACTGGATTAAGTCCTTGTTGAGAAAGGAAAATCACTTTAGGAAGGGTGGACTGGAGTAGTTGTTTAAACGAACCAGGATAAAAATAATTGTGTGATTATTTTTTAAGTCTTAATCTTTCATACTTATTCAACCCCCCCTTCTAAGTATTATCTCACCTTCAAACATAGCTCAACAGCAAGGCTTCAACTTATGACAGTGCCCAATTTTTCACAAACTGCCTTCATGGTTCTAGTACCAAAGTGAGGCATACATACTTAAAGCCTCAAAACAGCCTCCTACCCAACCTAGAGCTCTGGTGATAATAACATAGACAAACCAGCTAAATCTAAACAAGCACAAAGGTTAAAAACCAAGGATGGTCTTGACCAGTACAGAGCCAATCAATCACAAACCAAAGTCTTATGACAGCACCATAAGTGCAACAAACTTGATGCAGCCAAACACTATCACTTATGAACCTTTAACATGATAGTGTACAAACCAATCTCAACCCCAAAACAACACATGATAATGCATAATAGTGAATGATTTCAAAACAACATACCTCTTGTAGTCCTCACTATGCTAAGCCAAGAAAACCAGAGATCCTTCCTTTTGAGCAAGCTTGTGATGTTACTTCCTTTTGAAGAAAAGTGCAATCTTGTGGTCAGTTTGAACAAATGAACTTCCAGCTGTTGTTTGAGACTTTAGATAGCTATAGTATCATGGATATGAGGTGTTTGGAGTGTTAAAATGTTAGGAATGGTGATAGGTAGTGATTTGGTATGAAAGATGCACAAAAGTCAAACTATGGTGGTTTAAAGTTTGACTTTTTAATCTATGGATTTTTTGATGAATGTGATGATGGAAACAGCTTCAGAGGGTCATTTTAAGGGTGTGTATATGGTTTTTATGGTGTGTTAGTGATTGGAACAAGGACTGGTGAGAAAAGTGTAAAGTGGTGAAAATGGTGATTTTGTGAATTTCTTCACTTTCAAGCAAGGAGGGAAAGAAGAGAGCTGTGAGTTTATTGTTCTCTTGGATAGCTCTGGTGTGTTGTATGCAATGGGATGAAGGCTCTATTTATAGGCTAGAGAAGAGTTTGGGCAGATTTTGGATTTGTGGTATTCAAATATGGTTTTTAGTGAAAATCTCATGAATCCACATGATGGTTTTTGTTCTGCTGTAAGAAGTGACCAAAGAGTGTACAAGGACACCCTCCCATGCTGCAGCCCCCAAACACTCTCTCCCATGTGTACCTTTTGTACTTTTCCTTAATAAACAAATAGATCTTGGATGATTCTTTGGATTTACTTGATCTCTCTTCTGAATTGGTTAATTTCAACCATTAACACATCATATCAAAGGTTATTCCATGGTTAGAGATGAAGTTCATAGTTGGAAATCAAGTTTAGCTTGAGTTTTGACACGTTGACAAACTAATACACAGGCCTAACTTTCTCACTTCATAACTCTCAGCTCAACAGGGCTATGGAAGAGTTCTATAACTTTTTGGAAAGCCCTCATGGAGCTCAAAACTTTCATGTTCACCGAAATTTCAGAATCCATGTGGAACTAGGTTAAAAAGCCCTTCAAAGTTGGCTGAAAACATGATTTGCAAGGCCAAAAGACTTCGAAATTTTCTAAATGTTTTCCCCTCTAATGATGTTTTTGATCATAACTGCCAATTTACTCATTTTTTGCACATGGACATCTGTGATACTTTTGTAGGAATTGTAAAGATCTTTCCAACAAGGTTTAAACCACATCATTTGGATGTGTGGTTAGGAAGTTATGGTCTTGCCCCTTTCAAAACCCTAATTCCCAATTTTTGCGATTACTCCCCAATCCTTGATCCAATGGTCATGAAACTTCATGGATAGGTGTAATATGACATTAGGATCATTTTTTATTCAAACTTTGAGGTCAAATTCCTTATAGTTTGAGAGTTGATTTTTTGGTCAACGAAACGATCGATCGATGACGATTGGATCGACTGTTGTTGTTAAGGGTCTTCTGAGGCCTTGGAACTTCTTGAAGGGACTTCCCTAAGCCATATGAACTGAATGGACCATAATAATATCATTGGAGCACCTTTTAAATCAAAAGTCAAACCACAGTTGACTTTTCCTAATCAGAAACCCTAATCGGGGATCCTGAACTGCATTGTTCTTGATCTTTAGGCGACAACCTCAAATTGGACCCATGTTTGACCTAATGGAGTATCTTTTTATGATGTAGAGGCTTGTCTCATGGAGAATCAATCAAATACATTGACTGATTAAACCGTCGAAACCTCGATTTCCGACTGTACGGAACCCTAGTTCACCTGTAACTTAACAAAGACAAACTTGAAGTAGGTTATGGTTTGATAAACAAATGGAAGTGATCCTAGAATGATGATGAGGATTTAAGGGGTCAAAATTTGGGGTGCAACAGAAGCCCCTATTTAAATATCTTCACTAGATGGCAATGAGAGATGATAATCCTCATAGAATCGTAGTGAACGGTATTTAAATATAGCAAACCAGAAATTTTGTCCCTTAGATCGGATGGTATGCAAAAGGACAAATGCTTAAATTCAATGAATTAAAAATGATTCTTTATGATGCTTGGATGCAAGACAAATGCAGACACACGAGCAAAAATTAAAGAACGACAATACGACGAGTAATTACTCACAGGGGACCCGACATACTGGGGAAACAACAAACATCATCCATGTACGGAACATCGGATAGATTCCGGAAAAACATCTGAATCAAGGTAACACTAGTGGAAAAAATGCTTTTTAAGTCAGTTAAAAATGACTTTTTAAGTCGGGTTCGAGCCCGACCTAAGAATTACCAACATAAGAAGTTTTGACTTCTTAAGTCGGTTGTGGACCTGACTTAACAAACTATTATTAGGTCGGTTAGACAGAACCCGACTTAATAAGTCTAGCCTGCAGAAACCATTTATACCCGACCAAAGAACTTACTTTCTTAAATCGGGTATAATTAACCGACCTAAGAAGTTTTTTTTTTGTAATAACACTTTTTTTAATATATATATATATATATATATATATATATATATATATATATATATATATATATATATATATATATATATATATATATATATATATATATATATATATATATATATATATATATATATATATATATATATATATATATATATATATATATATATATATATATATATATATATATATATATATATATATATATATATATATATATATATATATATATATATATATATATATATATATATATATATATATATATATATATATATATATATATATATATATATATATATATATATATATATATATATATATATATATATATATATATATATATATATATATATATATATATATATATATATATATATATATATATATATATATATATATATATATATATATATATATATATATATATATATATATATATATATATATATATATATATATATATATTAAAGAAGCGGTTAACAATCAAAATATTTTAAAGATTGGAAGGTTGGAAGTTCATAACAATGTAAAGCCAGTATTACTAAATTTGGTTTATTAACCAAATTAATAGTTTTTACAAATTGCAAGTTGTATCCGAAATTTACAGCTTGGAAACGCGACTCAATTATGAAAATTTCTAAAGCTAAGTTGTTACATGAGGAACAAGCCATTACGTAAATCCTACGAAATCCATAGAAACACAAGCGACCATTTGTTTGAATAGTTTTTTCGCATTGAAGCAGTCCCAAGGACTCCGCCGAGCGAAATACATGTTGCTATGGTGCTTGGTTTATCTCGCGGTAATCACCTACATTTGAACAAACAATGAAGATTCAGTAACTATGGTGCTTTGTATATCTCGCGGTAATCACCTACATTTGAACAAACAATGAAGATTCAGTAACAGCTGACGACAGACGATATCAGAATGCCAAACCAATTGCAAGAATAAAAATCAATGGCAATTGTTTTCTCACTTATTCATGACAGGAATCATTTGCTTACCGCCAAATTTCAGAACATAACAATTGTTGGCGGCTGGTGGCAATAACTCAATGGAGCCACAGGCATCCGCAGGCAAATCACGCAAGAGAGCTTATTGAATCCACAAAGACCAGAGTTCTTGCACAAATATAGAGGAATATGTGAATATGTTGGTGAGGATATCGAATACAGTAGCAAACAACATACAACAGAAAAATCATCTTACGTTAGTGACCCGTACCACGCCCACGACTTCACTCGTCACAACTTCGTAAGCTTTACTTTGAACAATCACAAAACAACTCCGAAGTACTATCAGTTAGACCTGTCACAACCTCTGCAATTGATATGAATCTCAGTGACATTCCATTGTTGGAAGTGGCAGACAATCAACAAGGCATCAATTCAGTCCGCCCATCTGCATTTCATCATCATAGATTAATCAATCGCAACTAATCAAATAAACAAATAATTCATATAAATTAGCAAAAAGGTTAACATCATTTGCAAACCCTAACAAAATAAGTGAGATCCAAACAAATAATAACAGAACAACAAATTGGGGGAAAATGAAAATGGCATCATATAAGTAATTTATCAACAATTGTTATATCAGTATATCAATAAGTGTTAATTTTAATCATCATTTTCCATTTACTCTTCCATTCATAATATGGAAAACATCAAATTCAATAGACAGCAGATTTCGATAAAATTGAAATGAAACGAAATCTGAGAGAAATTAATGGTGAAAAATATGAGTGAAACGAAATCTGAGAGGTAGGATGCTAAGAGTGTGATTGTTATGGCTGAAGCCAAAACCCAAGCTTCACTCGTCACAATTGCAGAAGTTGTTTAAATTTGTTTGCTCTCAAATGGTAATAAGAGTACTATCAGTTAGAGGGTTATATACTTCAGTCTCTTGTTTTAAATTTTTGCATTCCTACAACAGTAAAGTTCACATCCCATTCCAATAACCTAACCAAATATGGAATGAAATGGGAATCAGTCATTTTAAGTCTCATTATCATTCCCTCCCGAATTCAACCAAACATGCTCTAAGGTCATGCTCCACAAGGTAGAACTAGAGTGCTAAAGAAACCACTCCTACATACGCTGCGTATTATTCAAACCTGGTATATCTAGGGACAAACAAATCACAGTACTAATATGTCCTGAATATTGATATTCTGAGTGTGACCCCAAGTATGATTCTACACTTTCTCTTTTCCTCCTTGTCTGTTAGTTCTATTACATAATAATTCAAAAATCAATATTAACTAATTGCTATTTCTGCTTAAACCATCAAACATGCACTTCTACATACAAGAGTCACAATTGAAAAGGAAATGAGAGCAAAAGACAGAGAGATGAGAGTAACATACATTGGGATAGGGAGAATAGGAAACTACCGATCCAAGTTTCATTTTTGGCTTGGACTCAACAGACCTTTTCACATGACCATTTTCTGTCTCTTGGTTTCCAACTTCCGGGATATCTGAGGATAACGCACTTTTATTATCACTATCATTTTGCTGAATGGATCAGTTTCCATTTGTATCGAGCTCTTGTGGTACTTTAGTCTTTTTCCTTTGTTTTATATTGCACAGGAGGGGGCAAAAGAGTATCCTGTATATCCTGCAACAACAAAGACCCAACATAAGAAATATATTCCTTACTTCATACAAATTTTCACAACCAGACACATCATTCCCGCTCATACCATCCATAGCAAGATGCATAGGAGTTCTATGAAGAAGTTGTGAAAATAATCTAAAATCAGCTTATGAACATGTTAAAAACAGTTTTCATAAACCAAATCGAAAAGTCTCACGAGTGTTAATTCCTGGAAATAAACTCAACTAAATCAATTCAAATAATGCCCAAATAATCAAAACAATTAACGAAATTACCTCCAGAAACCGCAGGTGCCCGTGCTGAGCTTTCGAAGATTTGTAGGATTTTGACTCTTTCTCAGATCTTATATACATAACCATGATCTTCTTATAACTCTTATGTACTCCATCTTCTATTACAGCTTTGGTCTTACCAGTCTTGTGCCAGCGTACATGATCTTCGGTTGAACCATGATGTTGAATCTTTCGACGCTTACATTGACCAGTACTATATGCATTCATTGTTCTGTGGAAGAAGTGAACACTACTCCCATCTTTCTTAGCCCCTAAAACAACAAAACAGGAAAAAATGTTCTTAGTTACAGAAAAATATCACCAAATGTCATTGAAAATTATTCAACAGTCATATAAACATAGCATGTAGAAAATTAATTATGAAATATTATCAGCAGCCACTACATTTATTTGAAGGCTTCCTTTCCTTAATCTCATCAATCAAGGGTAGGTCTAATAACTCTTATTTTCTAATTCAAATGATCTAAATCTTGATTAGTTTCTAGTTTACAGGGGAAAATGTAGGTCTTGTAACTTGATTGTAAGGCCAGCATTGGCAGTTACATCATGATTGAGATTCAATGAACCATAACTGACACTCATTGAGTGCTGGCATGCTGAAGATAGTCCAGTATTTGCTGATTTTTATCAGGTTTAAAATAAAATAAGAACCAAAGCATTATTCTATTAGGTGAGGTCTGTCATAAGGATCAAACAGTCGAAATACACAATATTAACTAACCGGCAATGACTTTAGAAAGGATATGTACTCCATCCACAAAGGGCCAGATGCTATGTCTGCTCATGTTAGCACATCATTAGAAAGATGTGTCAATATACATACATATATAAGTGCTACAATAATCAAAGGAAAACTGAAATACAAAAGTAATAGGACAATGAGAAACAAGTTACCGATACAGTTGAGCATAAACTCAAAGGCTTTTAATTATGGTTTCTTCTTGACCCTCTGTGCCCTTCTTGTCATTGACCTTTCTAATGAAACAAATGTAACACCGCCTATAAACAAGGATAAACAACACTGAATTCTCACATATAATCAAAACCTTTCAAACAACATATCCAAAAGGAAACTAATATATCAACCATTGACATAATCAGAATAAGAAAACGACATACCAGAGAGGAACTTGTACGGTTCCATATTGTTACAATATTATGACTCTGATACCATGTTACAAAATTTGATAGAGGTCATGAAAGAGAGAAAAGATACCCAGATCATAAAAAAAATTGTATTAAAAATGAGAAATCATGTTTACATGAAGGAGTTGCATCAACTACATAGATACGAAGTGAGTAACTAACTACTAACTAATCATTATTGAAAATGATTAACGGTTGGCTATGATTCCAGCATGACTAATTCACAATTAGGTTGGGAGCTAAAAAAAATTAGACGCAGAGGATGTTCCTATTAGACTGAAACAAATACAAAGTGTTCATATTTTTTAGTCTGCTTGAAACTTTAACAACAACAAGGATGGATGAGGAGCAACTCAATTGAACCATAGTTACATAAACTATGATTACAAGTGTAGTAAATCATTACAACTGAAGTAAGTGCATTATTAAGTTGTGAAAATTCTTTACTAGGAAATATCGAAAACAATACTCAAGTATAGCCTATGAATCAAAGTATCTATAACATAATTCCCAAGACCTAATATTTTTCTTTAGAAGTATTCTGCATCCATGAAATGAAATGTAACTCACCATGTTCTTCAAATGCGATACATGTTCCAATAGTCTCCTCGTATTCACCAATCTGTATACAACAATGAACCATAACAACACTTAAATAACTTCCAACAGATTCAGATGAGATGATTTAGCTCTCAACCAAATACTCTAATTCATGAAATTGTACAAGAGTCGGGAATTTTGAAGTAAGAAACTTACCATCTTAAATTTGTCTTCAATGATCAATACTGGGTTTAAGGTATCAAGACCCTATAATTAACAGTAATGTAATAACAATAAGTTGATAATTAGACAAAAATTATAAAGAATTTTATGAGGAGAGGATTAGGAATTTTACCCTAAGAACATAGTTAGCATTTGGGGGAATATCAATTAGGCCATAAACACTATCCAAGTCAAGCAAAACAAATTCATCTTGATCTTCATGAGCATTTGCCTCCATATTCCTATGTGTGTATTGAAAATTTGAAGTGAAAATTAAGGGATAATGCAAAACCTAATCTTGTGGAATGAATGAGATTTTGTGATGCAATGGCTAACGCACGTTTCACGGTGTTGAGAAAGTGATTCTGAAGCTTGAAATCAATTCTAAGTGAAGCTAAAGCTCACATTCACTCAAACCCTAACAAATTGAACCGTACAGAACAAAAACCATTACTCCCAAAAACCCCAAACCCACACTCAGAAACAATCCAGAAACCAAAAACACACAAAGAAGAAGAAAATAATCCCAGAGTAGCTAGAAGCGTGAATTTGGAGTTTATCTCTCTAACATTTGAGCTAGAGTAACTCTCTCTCTCTCTCTCTCTCTCTCTCTCTCTCTCTCTCTCTCTCTCTCTCTCTCTCAACTGGAACCGAAGGGAGTGTGATTGAGATGTGTGGTTAGGCTTGGGATTAGGAGAAGGTCACAAATCAAATGAATTTTAGGGTTCCGATGACAGGTTTGGAGAAGGTTTTGGAGAAGAAGGAGTTCATTTGTTGAATGAAAGGTTTATTGTGAAGAAGAATGGTTTGTAGTAAGAGAAGGGTTTGAATAAAACTTATTAGGTCAGGTGGGCAGTACCTGACTTAATAAATATATTTTTTAAGTCAGTTAGTGAACACATGCGACTTAAGAAATTTAATATGAATTTTTTTTTAAATTTTTTTTAAGTCAGCTCTAAATGTAATTGACCTAACAATGTTACAAATATTTACGAAATTGCCACCGCATCACTTCTTAAGTCAGGTGGCAGGTGAACTGACTTAAAAACCTCTACTATAAAGTGTTTTTTCTACTAGTGTAAATATCTGGAAAACCATCAGATAGACACGACACAATAATCTGTTTGGTAGGTACCAAGTGAGTTGGACTTTGACCACAAGGTAAGACGTGGATAAAACACAACCTCGGGAGACATGCAAATGAGGATGAAACATCCATGTTATGCATATGTATATAAATTATGCAGATGGCATATGATCAAAATACAAATGCAGACGCCGACGACAAGGCTCGACTCTTTTGGTGAGAAGACAAGACTGGAAGACTAATTCCTTAACACGGAGATCACTTTGGTTTTGTTGGGGACTAAAGATGCTACTGTTGGGCACATCCCTGCCACAATGGTAAACTGTGTCAAGTGATGATCCTTGTAGGAAGGATGAAGAGCTGCCTAGGGATTCTTCAAGTAAACTGCCCCAGTTTAGCTGTCTGTTGTAGATGAACTGATAATCACTTCAGCTTGTTGAAGATGTTGAAAATGACTGATCCGCTGGGTGCTTGGAAGGCTTGCCCCAATGTGAGTCTTGAAATATCTTCTGAATAAAACACATCTGAGAAGACCTTGCCTTGAACAAATATTGAACTGATTCTTCGACAGGATGTGAAAAGAACTTGCCTCTGATAGGATCACTGACCAAGTTTCTCAATTGTTTGAAATTTCCTTGAGAGGAAAGCCAGTTTGCAAACAAAAGTATTCAAACAAACATGGTCATGCAAAGTTCATGCAACTTTTGAAATCAAAATCATTTTTTAAGGATGCAAAATAAATGAGTCATTGGTTAGAACACGGTGGTTCAAGACACTCAAAAGTGAAAGGTAAAGCAAAAAGGTATGATGCCAAAATAAATGACCCGCAAAGATCTTTTGGAGTCAGTTTACGCAACCTTGCTATAGTATGCTTTCAAAATAACCTTGTTTCAGTTAGGTCTTTTGAGGGTTGTAGCATGGTCTGGTTTACGGTTTTAAGAAACAAAGGATAAAGGCTCAAAGTTTATTTGTGCCCACCCAATCTACGTGATGATCTTCAGTCCTATGCTCAGCTAACTCCGAATATGCACTCAGGTTCCCAAAAGGTAGGAATTGTACTAATGATAGCCATGATGATGGTTCAGAAATCCAAGGACTCTTGAGACGGCAGTCACTACTTCCTTACAACATTTGGTTGTTTTTGATGATTTTCAGGGTAAATATTTAAGGATCTCATCTTCTATTATCCCTAACTTTTTCCTGAACTGTTTCTTGTGAAGATTACAGTCGGCGGGATGCCCCAGTTTTTCCTAAGTCTCCTTCATAGGTTTTGACTTAGCGGGCTTTTTTTCTTTTGATTTCTTTTGGAAAGAAAATGACTGCCTGGCTTAATGATTACGGTGAACCATCATCGGCTTTTTGGCTTGAAAAACATCTTCGACACTTGTTTGTTGTGTGCGAAGGAAAACTTGTCAATTCATCCTTTATATGAAAGGTGTCTCGTATGAACATACAACCGATTTAACTGAGAACTACCCACCCCAAGGTTAAGATTGCGGGTTTTTGTAAAGAAAGAAACTTCAACTTCTAGGCTCGAAGGGGTTAACGAGGGACTATCTTCCTTATTTCTCCAGTGTTTGGGAGTTGAAACAATGCCTTACATCGTCAACAAAGTTTAATTGAAAGCATACTGACAACAGTTATGGGTATAACATTTTCATCATCCTCCCTCAAATATTTGCATAATCAAAAGTTTGAACAAATAAATATTTGAAAGATAAAACATAAAAGTGCAAATAATAGACAAAATAAATTGAAATCAAAAGTTGCAATGCTCATTTCATTGATATGAAAGTACAAATACTAATTAAAAGCAAACAGCTTAAACAAAATGAAGGAAAGTACAAACAATGAGAAACAAAAGGCCTAGTGACTAAATCAATACAAAGATGAGTCGTCATGTCTGAAACATTGGCGTCAAAGAAGATAGTCTGCTGAAGTCGGACTGAAGCTTCACTTTTGATGCACTGGCAAGGGATTGTTCTGAACATTCGGATGACTATCCTTAAAATCAAGGATTCCAGTTCTAACCAACTCACGCACTCTAGCTTTCAGTGCATAACAATGCTCCAAGTCGTGGCCTGGGGCACCCTCATGAAAAGCACAATGGAGATAAGTCCTAAATCCAGCTGGAGGAGGTTGCAAAGTCTTTGTAGTGATCAGCCCTTGTTGAACAAGATCAGGATAAAGCTCTGTGTACGTCATGGGAATAGGATCAAATTGATTCCTATTTCGATACTGGTTCTGTCCGACAGTTGGATGTTGAGGAATCTGAGCTGGTCGTGGAGCAGTGACAGCAGCAATAGTAGGGGTAACGGCAGCAATAGCAGAGTGATTATACCTTGGTTGGGGATGAGTATTTCTCACTTCAACCATGACAGCGTTGGTTTGCTCTTCTTTCTTCTTATGGAAGGTCCCAAAGGATTTCTTCGCACCACTAGAAGATTCAGCAGCTTTGGATACCTTGCCATTTTTCAGTCCTTCTTCTATCCTCTGGCCAATAGTCACCAGATCTGTAAAGCTTGAAGATACACTTCCAATCATCTTTTCCCAATATAAAGGAGACAAAGTATCCATGAACATTCCAGTTAGTTCCTTCTCTACTAGAGGCGGTTCAACCTGAGAAGCCAACTCTCTCCATCGCTGGGCATACTTTTTGAATGACTCTTTCTCATTCTGAGACATATTTTAAAGTTGATGGTGATCAGGAGCCATGTCCAAATTGTATTTGTATTGCTTCATAAAAGCGTTGGCGAGATCCTGGAAGCAGTGAATGTTGTTATGCTCTAAGTTCATATACCACTTGAGAGAAGCACCACTCAAGCTGTCCTGAAAGCAGTGGATGAGCAACTTCTGATTGTTGGTGTAAGCTTCCATCTTTCAGAAGTACATGACCAGATGGGCTCTTGGACATGAGTGACCTTTATATTTCAAAAACTCAGGAATCTTAAACTTAGCAAGCATAACAAGGCCAGAAACTAGCCACATATTGTCTGCATCAACGTTGAAGAAGTCAATACCTTCAACAGCCTTGAGTCTCTTATCTATGTTCTGAAACTGTTCACAGACAACCTCAGGCTCAACAAAATCTTCATGGTCTTCCCCTTGAGCACTGGCAGCATTGTAGTCAAAGAAAGGAGTCTCAAAGGGAGCTCGGCCATTTTGGGCAACAGTGTGGACCACAGGTCTAGGCTCTGTAAAGACGGGAGCTTGAAAAACTGGTCTGACAGCCTGACCAATCATAGAAGTAGATGCAAGGGGTTGAGAGTAGTTTGGAGGTAAACCAAACTCTGGCCAAGTTGAAGGCGGTATTTGAACAGGAGCAGGATCAGCACTTGAAACTTCTTGAATGATGGTCCTTTGAGATTCTCCTCTGGCCATCAGAACTTGAAGCATCTCGGTGAGCTTAGTCACACCTGATTTTAATTCATCGATCTTCATTTGGATTTCTGTGTTATGTACTTCTTGCTCTGACATCTTGCGTCTATAGTTAGCTTTAGTCCTATATTGGTATCGAGGAATCAGTTTGATGATTCACAGGCATACTAGAAGATGAAGACAACTGAAGATGAGCGACTGGACAAACAGAGGTATGCAACGAACCATGCAAAGATTCAAATGAAATGCAATGCGATGCAAGACGGGATGCAAAACACACATAACAGGATCAAAGGTTCAAGATCACAGTATGGAGTTTGGGTAAAGAACCAACCATAGGGTGTGTACTATGGGTAAAGCACCTGCATAACGGGTTATAAAAAGTTCCCAAAGTCATAGTAAATCCTTTGGATATTGTCAACTAACGCAACTACTTACGTGAGTCAACAATATTCTCACGATAAACTCGTCTGAGTGTAGCATCGTGTGACAACTATTGAGGGACTACTCCCTAACAATTTCCGTGCTACGTCCTAAAAAGGCCAAGTGGGGTAAACGTGTCACTAAAAATCCTCAGCTTCGCAGACTCATATTGAAACAATTAGTGAATACACGACTACTCATGCATTACCATCTCAAAGAGTCTCTATTGAGCGTGATTACATCATATGTCAGACATATTGGGACTACTCCCAATATCCCAACTATTGATCATATCACAATCCTATCTTATGCGTCACTCAAATTCGGGTTAGGATTTATCTCACCACTCAAGGCTCCAAAAACAAACAGATATATTGACAAATATACAAGCAAGCAAACATATAGCAAACACAAATATAAACAAGGTGGGCTTAACCCTCTTAGGGGAGTCCCCAGTGAAGTCGCCATTTCTGTTGCGGTGAGAATCGTGATACCAAGCTATTGATTAACTTGAATCTTAATTCTTAAATTCACAACCGGACTTTAATTTATCCAAAAAGGAAAGGTTTAAAGAAAGAAAAACCTCTAAAAATGCAAAGCAAAAAGCAAGGCTTAAAGCTAAGCAAAGAGAGATCTAAAGGTTCGGGGGTTGGTTATGCCTAGGGTAGGTATTTCACATCCTAAACATCTGTAGTACTCTACAGGAACCTCTTGTTAATATTTGTGTTTGCTAAAATTTTCTTGCTAAAGAAAATGTGCTAAGGGTAAAGATATAAAGTATATACAAAGTTTGTAAAAAGTTTGCTCACAAAGATATTGCATCTCGTGCCTATGTATCCTAACGGGAATGGAATCAGAACAACCGTAGTTCCCCTTGTTAGAGGTGAGGAACTCTTGACTGTGGTCAAGGTTCCAAAGGGAAAGTAAATGTCTGCAGAGAGACACCTACATAGAGTGCGGCGACTCTAAACTAAGGTTAAGTTAGCAAAGAAGGGAATGTCCACGGCGGGACGACTAAATAGAGCACGGTGACTCTAAGCCTAAGTTGCAAAGGTAAACACGGGGAATGTCCACGGCGGGACGACTAAATAGAGCACGGCGACTCCAATTCTAAGTTGTAAATGTAAACGGGAAGTTTGTTGTTAGTGAATTAGTTGGTAGTTGGGATAAAAATAAAAGTGTGAAGTTGGCTCAGCAAGACGTCGCATCTTGTGCCTATGTATTCTCATCAAGAAATCAGAGCGTTCGTAGTTCCCCTAGTTAGGGGGGAGGAACTCTTGACTGTGGTCAAGGATCCAAAGGGATGTAAGCATTCATAGGGAAGTACTTACATGGAGTGCAGCGACTCCTGAATCTACGTTGAGATTGTTATGATAAAGGATGTCCACGGCAGGACGCTAAATAGAGCACGGCGACTCAGATCCTAAGGTTAGGATAAAGGGTAAAGGATGTCCACGGCGGGACACTAAATAGAGCACGGTGACTCCAATCCTAAGGTTAGGATAAAGGGATAAAGGGTGTCCACGGCGGGACGCTAAAAGTGAGTACGGCGACACAAATTCTAAGGTTAGGATAAAAGGGTAAATGAAGAATATCATACATAAACCAACAATGTCACACAATGTAAATAGAAGGCTCAAAACCTCAAGGGGATAATCAACGGTTTTAAAAGGCGAATTGCTTAAATGTGTACAAACAAAGTTGAATTTCAAACTTAAACGTTCAAGGAAACCAACAATCCAAGTTCAAGTCATCCTCAAATAAAACTCAAAGAAGAATAAAGTCCAAAGTTTTGGAAATGACGGAATGTGAGGTAGGAGGGTGAAAACCCTAAAATGATTTACAATTTTCCCATAATGAAAAGTGTTTCTAAAATAAGAATTTTAGAATTCTTTAATCATCATATGAAAATACACATTAAAACAAGAATTTGGAAAAAAGAAACAATTTAAAATGATTAAAAATGAAGAAGTCATGTAAAATTGAAAGTTAAATCAAATTTAAATAAAATAAACAAACCAAGTGCTAAAAAAATAAAGAAATGCTCACACCAAGGATTGAATCCACGTCTGGTGGTTTCTAGGTCAAAACTCTTACCACATCAACCAAAGTGCACGCATGACATTTAATGGAAAAGATAGCTTAAATATTAAAAGTGCTAAAAAATAATAAAATGCTAAAAAAGTGTCCTCACTGAGGATCGAACCAAGGACAATGTGCATGATAGGATACTTAAGGACAAGGTGACAACCACTGGGGTGGCGATACATCCAATGTATCAAGCCACCCCATTAATACTTAAACTAACAAGTCAAGTATTCTGGGAAAAATGACAAGAACAAAGCAAGTCAAAAACTCAAAACGGTTCCATGCAAATTTCCTCAAATCTCAACCAATTTCTACAAAATTAAAGTCTATTCCACTTGAAATTTAGAGAGGAATGCAATGGTATCCTACAAATTTTAAAATGATGTACATATAACCAAATTCGAACAAACATGCAATGTGAGATTTTAAGATGCATTTGGAAGTTTATGGATCAAAACAGGTAGAATTGCACACAAATGAGGGCTTGCTCATGTTTCAAATATGTTAATAGTGAGGTTTATCCAGAAACCAAGTTCAAAATTGTGCTAAATCCAAGTATGACTACTCTATTACAAATGAATTTGATGTTGGAAGGGCCAAAACATTTATGGTGCCAATGCAAAGTTAGAAGCTTCAATGGTTTACACTTAAACAGTCAAGGTTCTTTTTAAAATTCAAACAGAAACTGATGCATCAAAGAGATTGACAAGCTTAGACAATAAATTGGACAACAAAGGTTTCAAACAATAATCATGAAGAAATCCATCAGTCATGCCTTAATTACATGATTCCAACAGTAAATGACAGCAACATAAGGCATCATGATCAATGACTTCATCCATCAAGAGTTTCAACAGCCAATATCAAAGCAACAACTAAATCTCATAAATCAAACTTACTCAATTAGACCGCAACCATGACATGAACCTAGCCTATATGAACTCTAAGAAAAAAAACTGAAATTTGATAAAAATCTAGGTTGACAAATCTCACCACAAGCTTGGACAGCAGGTACAATCATTACACATAAAATTCCAACACATACAACTGGCAACAAGCTAAACTAAAACTTGAGGGTCAACAAACCCTGATGCAGCAACTATTAGTCAGCTTGCACTGACATTTGAGAAAAACACAAGTGAAATGGTGCATAAATTGGACAGTTCTAACCTCAACATAGCTCAACAGCAAGGCTTCAACTTATGATACTGCCCAATTTTTCACAAACTGCCTTCATGGTTCTAGTACCAAAGTGAGGCATACATACTTAAAGCCTCAAAACAGCCTTCTACCCAAACTAGAGCTCTGGTGATAATAACATAGACAAACCATCTAAATCTAAACAAGCACAAAGGTTAAAAACCAAGGATGGTCTTGACCAGTACAGAGCCAATCAATCACAAACCAAAGTCTTATGACAGCACCATAAGTGCAACAAACTTGATGCAGCGAAACACTACCACTTATGAACCTTTAACATGATAGTGTACAAACTAATCTCAACCATAAAAAACACAAGATAATGCATAATAGTGAATGATTTCAAAACAACATACCTCTTGTAGTCCTCACTATGCTAAGCCAAGAAAACCAGAGATCCTTCCTTTTGAGCAAGCTTGTAATGTTACTTCCTTTTGAAGAAAAGTACAATCTTGTGGTTAGTTTGAACAAATGAACATCCAGCTGTTGTTTGAGACTTTAGATAGCTATAGTATCATGGATATGAGGTGTTTGGAGTTTTAAAATGTTAGGAATGGTGATAGGTAGTGATTTGGTATGAAAGATGCACAAAAGTCAAACTATGGTGGTTTAAAGTTTGAGTTTTTGATCTATGAATTTTTTGATGAATGTGATGATGGAAACACCTTCAGAGGGTCATTTTAAGGGTGTGTATATGGTTTTTATGGTGTTTTAGTGATTGGAACAAGGACTGGTGTGAAAAGTGTAAAGTTGTGAAAATGATGATTTTGTGAATTTCTTCACTTTCAAGCAAGGAGGGAAAGAAGAGAGATGTGAGTTTATTGTTCTCTTGGATAGCTCTGGTGTGTTGTATACAATGGGATGAAGGCTCTATTTATAGGCTAGAGAAGAGTTTGGGCAGATTTTGGATTTGTGGTATTCAAAGATGGTTTTTAGTGAAAATCTCATGAATCCACATGACGGTTTTTGTTCTGCTGGACTTGCTTGCTTTCAAAGAGCTTAGCCCCCTAAAACCAGCTACAATGAGCTGTAAAAAGTGACCAAAGAGTGTACAAGGACACCCTCCCATGCTGCAGCCCCCAAACACTCTCTCTCATGTGTACCTTTTGTACTTTTCCTTAATAAACAAATAGATCTTGGATGATTCTTTGGATTTTCTTGATCTCTCTTCTGAATTAGTTAATTTCAACCTCTAACACATCATATCAAAGGTTATTCCATGGTTAGAAATGAAGTTCATAGTTGGAAATCAAGTTTAGGTTGAGTTTTGACATGTTGACAAACTAATACACAGGCCTAACTTTCTCACTTCATAGCTCTCAGCTCACAAGGGCTATGGAAGAGTTCTATAACTTTTTTGAAAGCCCTAATGGAGCTATAAAACTTTCATGTTCACTTAAATTTCAGAATCCAAGTGGAACTAGGTTAAAAAGCCCTTCAAAGTTGGCTGAAAACATGATTTGCAAGGCCAAAAGACTTAGAAATTTTCTAAGTGTTTTCCCCTCTTGTGATGTTTTTGATCATAACTCCCAAATTACTCATTTTTTGCACATGGACATCTGTGAGACTTTTGTAGGAATTGTAAAGATCTTTCCAACAAGCTTTGAACCACATCATTTAGATGTGTGGTAAGGAAGTTATGGTCTTGCCCCTTTCAAAATCCTAATTCCCGATTTTTGCGATTACTCCCCAATCCTTGATCCAATGGTCATGAAACTTCATGGATAGGTTTAATATGACATTAGGAACATTTTTAATTCACACTTTGTGGTCAAATTTCTTATAGTTGGAGAGTTGACTTTTTGGTCAACGAAACGATCGATCGATGACGATCGGATCGACTGTTGTTATTCTGGGTCTTCTGAGGCCTTAAAACTTCTTAAGGGGACTTCCCTAAGCCATATGAGATTAATGGACCATATTACATCATTGGAGCACCTTTTAAATCAAAATTCAAACCACAGTTGACTTTTCCTGATCAGAAACCCTAATCGGGGATCCTGAACTGCATTGTTCTTGATCTTTAGGCGACAACCTCAAATTGGACCCATGTTTGACCTAATGGAGTATCTTTTTATGATGTAGAGGCTTGTCTCATGGAGAATCAGTCCAATACATTGACTGATTAAACCGTCGAAACCTCGATTTCCGACTGTACGGAACCCTGGTTCACCTGTAACTTAACAAAGACAAACTTGAAGTAGGTTATGGTTAGATAAACAAATGGAAGTGATCCTAGAATGATGATGAAGATTTAAGGGGTCAAAATTTGGGGTGCAACACCAACATTGGGCATATCATCACTTTGATCATGCACAGTTGGAACAGACCCCTCATTGCTGGGTGGAATGGGGATGTTCAGAGCCCTAGCTACCATGCCAACAATGATGTTGTGCGTTTTCTTGGCTCCATCATCATTAATATCAAAAGTTGCAGGAGTAGGAGTTTTACCTGAGACAAGGTATTTGGACCTTCTTGCATGTTGGCTCCTTGGATTTTTTACCAGCACTCCTTCTGGAGTCATCATGCGTAGGGGTGCTATTTCAAGCACTGAGTTAGGGTTGCTTGACTCAGTTCCTATCTCAGACTCGTTGGTGGATATTCTCTTGGAGGGAGAGGATTTTGGTGAATGTTGAGACACTGTACAAGACGTTGATTGTGTGAAAATGAGTTTTCATTCGTTGGAGGTTGTAGGGAAGATGAACAGTTTGATAGTGAACCAAGTGGTGTAGGAGTTTGATGTGTAGGGGCTCAATCGATGATATGGAAAATGAGGAAGGAACTTAATGTATTGACCAATTAGTAAATCCTTGAATTTTAAATTATAATTCCATATTCCCATTAATTGCTATAACTCACCATTACTCAAAGGCCTCAATTTTTGTAGATCATTTTTAACTTGATGGTCCTTTACACTTCTTGCACCAATTACAACCCTATTCATTTCATACTCATCAGGTATTGCCCAAATCCCTTGCCATTTACACGAGTGACCCCTAAGCATGCCTTCCTTGAACTCACCAGGACTTGGTTGACTGGTGCGCTGGATGTCATAGAACAAGGTCATGACATCCGGAGTAACATTGCTTCCTTTAGGCATGGTAGCATCCATGGACTCCATCAGGTTCCAATATAGCCTATCTAGCTTTCCTTGATGACTAATATTTGGGTATCCCTTCTTGGCTTGCTTCCCTACTTGACTTTTCTTACATCCTGTCCTTCTCTTTGAAGCATACTTTGAAGATCTTATTGCTGATGGGTTGGACCTTCTATTTTGTCTGTCTTTCACCAGCCATAACTTGTCCTTAGTTTCCTTTTTCTCCAGGTTATTGAGGATACTTCTAGGCTCCCACAGGTAGCAATTATTCATTACTCTGGATCCCCTCATTTCTTCCTCAACTTCTTCATTGACAACCACACGCTTATCCTTTAAAAAGTGGACTTTTAAACCTTGATCACATAACTGACTTATACTTATTAGGTTAACAGTCAGCCCATTAACCAGCAAGACATCCTTCAATTTTGGGGCTTTAAGACTGTCAAGTTGTCCAACACCTATGATTTTTCCTCTAGCTCAAAGGTTACATGACTGGATGTATAAGGGTTGAGTTTTGTCAAGAGATCCTCCATTCCAGTCATATGTCTGGAACAACCACTGTCAAAGTACCAATCCTCTTGGGTTGGCTTCCTTAGAGCAGTGTGAGCTGCTAATGCCATATTCTTGGTAACCCAATGTCTTTGCCTGTTAGGAGCACCTTTCTTAGTTCTTGCTTGATGCTGCCTTTTGGCATGAGCTCTCTGTTCTTGATGAGGATGACTAGGAAATCCATGCAGCCAGAAACACACAGATTTGATATGACCTAGTTTTCCACAGTGGTAACATCTATACCCTTGGAATATAGTTTTGATTTGATTCAAGTTTCTGTTAGTTAGATGTTGTGACATTGTTCGTGACATCCTCTTTGGCTTTTGGACCTCAAGTTGAGTTTTAGCACAGGATTTTGTTTATCAACAAATCCTAGTCCAAACCTATCTCCAGAGGTTTGTCCACTCTGAAGGATTTCCTCCAGGGTGTCAGTCCTAGAATTGAGCATCCTTATGGATTTTTCTATTTGCTCCTTCTTGCTTTTCAACTCCTTTACTTCATTTTTTAGTGTGTCTATTGTGGCTAGATGCTCTCTCTTTTCATCTTCTAACTCCTTGATGATTTTCTTCTGTTGCTCTCCTTGCTGAACCAGTTCTGTACTTCTGATGTGTAACTTTTTATATGAGGCTGCAAGCTCCTCAAAGGACAACTCTTCATCACTTGAATCATCATCAGAGATGCACACACTATTAAGAACAGTGACATGTTTAGCTGATTCCTCTTCTGATCCATTATCTGAATCTTCATCAGACCAAGTGACTGTTAAGCCTTTTCCCTTCTTTCTGAGGTATGTGGGACATTCCCTCCTAACACGTCCATATCCCTCACACTCATGACATTGGACTCCTCTGCTTTGGCTGACTTTATCTTCAGATTTATCTTTATCAGAAGGCATGCTTTTGGTATAAGGTTTAGACCTAGCATCTATCCTTTTGACCAGTTTGTTGAACTGTCTTCCAAGCAAGGCAATTGCTTTAGACAGATTCTCCTCCTCATCACCATCTGAATCAGTTGTTTTTGAGACAAAGCTATGCTTTTGTTCTTTTTCTCCACAGCCTGATCACTCATTCCCATTTCAAAGGTTTGAAGGGAACCAATGAGTTCATCCACTTTCATGTGGCATATGTCTTGGGCTTCTTCAATGGCTGTAACTTTCATAGCAAACCTTTTGGGTAGTGACCTTAGAATCTTTCTTACAAGCTTCTCTTCAGTCATCTTTTCTCCCAGAGCTCCTGAGGTGTTTGCTAGTTCAAGAACATTCATGTAAAACTCATGAATGGTCTCATCTTCCTTCATTCTCAGACCTTCAAATTTGGAGGTCAACATTTGAAGTCTTGACATTTTGACCTTGGAAGTTCCTTCATGAGTAGTCCTGAGAGTGTCCCAAACATCCTTTGCTAGTTCATAGTGGTGTACCATCCTGAAGATGTTTTTATCTATGCCATTGAATAAAGCATCAAATGCTTTATAGTTTCCAAGAGCTAAGGCATCTTGCTCTTTGTTCCATTCCTCTTCAAGAATCAACACATCTACTCCATCCTTGTCAGTCTTCACAGGATGTTTCCAGCCTGGATTCACAACTCTCAAAGCCTTGTAGTCTATAGATTTCAAGAATGCAATCATCCTTAGTTTCCAATAATCACAATTAGATCCATCCAGAATTGGAGGTCTATTAGTGAAACCTATATCTTTATCCATAGTACCAGAATTTATTTTCCCTAGATCTCACCCAGATTTAAACAGGCAGGGTGCCTGCTCTGACGCCAATTGAAAATTCTGGCAAGCACAGGATGGATGTTATACCCAAAGTTATAACATCCATTGTGACATCTGCTACTTAACAGCTAATAATCAGGAATAATTAAAGCAGTAAATAACAAAGCAATTCTTTACCCAGTTCAGTGTCAACAACACTTACATCTGGGGGGCTACCAAGCCAGGGAGGAACATCACTATTAGCAGAATTAATTCAGAGTCAAACAACACAATTTGCACTCCTCACTTAAAACCTACCCAATGACAATTCAGCCTAGAGACACTCTAGACCTGATTATACCCACTCACTCCCCCTCAATCACACAACAGTGATATCAAACAATTACATAAGACAATATGAAGTGACACTTCATACACACCTTGATCTTGCTTCACAACTTTGATCAAGGAACTCACACACTCTTGCTTCACAGCTTTGAGTGAGACACAGCCTAGAATCTACCTATCCAATGCAATTATCCACCAAACAATTGCTTGGAGTACAAGTATTCCTAGACAGAATTCACACGTGAAGACTAGCCTTCTTCACTCACAAGGACTCTGCAATCTGTACTCTATCTTCTTCTATCAACAACTGCTATTTAGGATTGCATCTTCTGATATTTATAGCAGATGTCAGTCCTTTTAGGCCTTGGTGCATAAATTAGGTTTTATTCACAACAAACCTATTTTCAATGTTCTGCATGCTTGCAACTTATTTCAGGGATATTCTAGTTCGCCTAGGGATTCTAGAAAGTCTCTTGATATCCAGCTTGAGCTCTTATTCTGTTTCCTGGTTTATAGCTACCAGAAAAACAAACCTGCGCAAACCTGCGCTTGATGTCATACGACCCAAGTCATAACATTGGGTATGACATCCAGTTTAACTTGCTTTTAGCTAAGTCAACTTACCCTGCACTGTCTACATTATGTATGCACGAACAACAGTTATGACATACTTACATGCTATAGTATTTTGCCACAAAATGCAGCCAATCAAGAGCACTTACACAAGCTAGTGTCACACAATTGGTAAAAAAAAAGGAAAGGAAAAATCCCGCTAAGTCGAATCTCGAAAACAAGCGACTTAGGAAAAAGTGAGGGTATCCCGCTGGACTTCGAAATCAAAAGATGTACTCAAAAGAGTCAGTCCAGGAAAAAATAGGGAAATCGAAAAAAGAATGATGAAAAACAAATCGTGTGACTCCAGGTGCATCAAAGACGAAAAGCGAGTGACTGTCACTCCAAAAAATTATGGTTTCCTAAACCATCACTCCTGTCATTCAACCTTTGAAAGGTGAGTGCTTGTGTCGAATTAGCTAAACGTAGGATTGGAGAACATCAAGGAGAATGGGTGGGTTAAAATAAACTTTGAGCCTTATATCCTTTCTTTCAAACCGAGAACCTAACCGTGTTACAACCTTCAAAAGTCCTAATTGAAGCAAGATTGTTTCGAAAGCATACTTCGGTAAAGATCGCGTCAAAACTGACTCCTAAAAGGATTCCCCTTACCATTTTGGTATTAAGTTTGACATTCAGATAAGTGATTCGTTCACTATATGTCACAACATTTTTCCTGGTGAACAGACTTGGATTTCAAAACTTGTCATATGCATTGCATTAATATATCTTTTGTGCAGAACAATTTGTTTTACTTGTGAGTAAGCACTTGACATCAGGAAAGTTTCCACAGTGGAAAGTTTGATCAGGATAGAATGCAGAGCGCCTGAATACTCCGTTGAACCGGGGCAAGCCATATCAAATGATCATATCATGGGAGTCAACCATTCGAAGGTCAGTTAATTTGAGGGCAATCAGGTCGAGATTTGACAAATCTCTCGAAAGTCAAGGGTACTGCTCCATAAATCAGCCAATCAGGGGCAAAGTCATTTGAAAACTGGGGCAGGCCACCCCAAGAGCTATTCTTATCCAGAAAGCAATTAACTTGAAGCACCTCTTCAAAGTTCATAATGCTGAAGTAGTTCATGCCGAACCAGCAGGGTACAGAAATTTCATGTTTCCTTTCGAGGAAGATTTTTTGCAGAAATCCCACAGGCTAGGGAAAAATGGGAAACAAAGGAATTGTTCCTCTCCATATCTTCAGAGCTTATCAGAGTGAGTCAACCAGGGACGAATCCTTTCATGGTACAGATTCTGGGGCAAGCCATCTCGAGGTCGTCTCATGGCAAGCTTTTCCTTTCAAGGTGAACTTTCCCAAGGATCAGAAAAGGGCAAGTTGAATTACACTAGGGAAGTTACCCAAGTGGTTTCATTCTCGCCAGCAAGAGTTGAGTGTCGAGAAATCGTGTCATCATCCCTCATCAAATAACCTGAACCTTCTGAAAAGGCCTTTCTGACGTTGGATCTTCATCCCACAACCTGAAACCTGTTACCTGTTAGAACTTTGTAACCAAAATCAATTTCCAAAGCCCAGCTCTCGTCTGGCAAGCCTTCAAACCAGTCCTCATCTGGTCAACCCTTTAGTAAACACCAGTTCTCCCATGGTACCTGTCAGCTTTTAAACCAGTCCCCGCCTGGTCACCCTTTCTGTAGCCTACTGTCAAAGTCCAGTTCTTGTCTCGCAAAGCAGAAATCAGTTCTCGTCTGATATCCAAAACCAAAATCAGTGCCCGTTTGATACCTAAAGCTAGAAGTCAGTTCCCGCCTGATAACTTAACCTTTTTCCACCAGTTCTTGTCTGGTAGTCCACCCTCGAATACTAGTTCTCATCTAGTAATCCACTTTTGTCGGTAACCAGAAATAAATCCCTAGTCTTATATATAAACCAAAAGCCCAAACGTACTTGTCACAAGCGGTCCTAGTGTCTTACATACTATCACATTCCCCGACACAAGGCTCGATTGATCTTACTTCTCCATAGTAGAGATTTTGTATCCCCTAGGGTAATGTTGATAAATCAGGAATATCCCGCCAGCAGTGATGTGCACTTCTCCCCAGCAGGTTGGGACGACATTAGAGTACCTTGTAATCCAACATCACTCATCTGTTCAAGGTCCAGTTCCCATCTGGAAAACCGTTTCAGAGTACAGTTCTCGTCTGGCCCATCCTTCTTTTGAAGCTCAGTCCCCGTATGATAAGCCTTCATGGAATACCAGTTCTCGTCTGGTATACGACAACTGAGTCCAGTTCTTTCCTGGTAAATGTCAGCTTTTAAAACCAGTACCTATCCGATCACTTTTTCTTTAGCCTACAGTTTAAACTCCAGTTCTCATCTGGTAGTCAGTTCTCGCCTGACCCGTTTTTATGGAACCCAGTTCTCGTCTGGTAGTCAGTTCTCGTCTGACCTGTTTTGAAGAATCCAATTCTCGTTTGGTAGTCAGTTCTCGCCTAACCCGTTTTTGTGGAACCCAGTTCTTGTCTGGTAGTCAGTTCTCGTCTGACCTGTTTTGAGGAATCCAGTTCTCGTCTGGTAGTCAGTTCTCGTCTGATCTGTTTTTAGAATTCAATTCTCACCTGGTTGTTAATTCTCGCATGACCTATCTAATTCAGATCCAGGGCTTGTTTTCCCTAGCTTAAGCCCAATCGTAATTGGCATATCCCATTTCTCCCCGGCGGAGTTGGTCTTGTCTCTTCAGCATTTATTTTGCTGATTTGGTTTCGTTGCATTGTGCATTTGTAAATAGCATCCTAAAAAACGCGTAGCATTTCCATTTCGTATGAAACATTATGCCATATTCAAACATTTGCATTTGAAACATAAGCCAGGTTTTTACCTCTTTGTTTTCAGGTTTATCTTCAGCAAACGATTGATTTTGTTTTGCTCACGCGGTATTCAGACCCCGGTAAATGATATTATATCCCTGTAGCGCGCGGTATCCAGACCCGACATATTATCAGTTAATTCTTGAGTCTGTGTGGTACCTAGACCACGGCAAAATCTTTTGAAAAATGTGTTCATCTTACCATTTGTTCCCCAACAGAGTTGCTTGGTTAAGTTTCTTTGTCCTCAGCGGAGTTCTCTTGTGAATTATCGTTAGATTCACTGATCTCAGTTGCGTGTTGATTCGGCCTTCGGGTTCGATGCTCGCTTTTATTTAGCGAATGCCTACTGGTTAGTAGAGATTTTCAACTTCGGGTTGAACCGGCCTTCGGGTTCGATGCCTGCTTGGATTAACAGATGTTCTCAACGGCGTGTTGATCCGGCCTTCGGGTTCGATGCCTGCTTGGATTAGCAGATGTTCTCAACTTTGGGTTGATCCGGCCTTCGGGTTCAACGTCTGCTTGGATTAGCACATGATCTCAACTTCGTGTTGAGCCGGCCTTCGGGTTCAATGCTCGCTTTTATTTAGCGAATGCCTACTAGTTAGTAGAGATTTTTAACTTCGGGTTGAACCGGCCTTCGGGTTCGATGCCTGCTTGGATTAGCAGATGTTCTCAACGGTGTGTTGATCCAGCCTTCGGGTTTGATGCCTGCTTGGATTAGCAGATATTCTCAACTTCGGGTTGATCCGGCCTTCGGGTTCGATGCCTGCTTGGATTAGCAGATGATCTCAACTTCGTGTTGAGCTGGCCTTCGGGTTCGATGCTCGCTTTTATTTAGCGAATGCCTACTGGTTAGTAGAGATTTTCAAATTCGGGTTAAGCCGGCCTTCGGGTTCGATGCCTGTTTGTTTAACAGATGCCTGGCTGCGAGGTCAGATGTTCTTATCAACTTCGTGTTGATCTGGCCTTCGGGTTCGATGCTCGCTTTTATTTAGCAAATGCTTGCTAGTTAGCAGATGTTATAAACTTCATGTTGATTCGGCCTTCGGGTTCGATCCTCGCTTTTATTTAGTGAATGCCTGTTGTTTAGCAGATGTTCTCACCTTTGTGTTGAGCCGGCCTTCGGGTTTGATGCTCGCTTTTATTTAATGAATGCCTAGTGGTTAGCAGATGTTATCAACTTCGTGTTGATCCGGCCTTCGGGTTCGATGCTCGCTTTCATTTAGTGAATGTCTGCTGGTTAGCAGAGATTCTCAACTTCATGTTGAGCCGGCCTTCGGGTTCGATGCCTGTTTCATTCAAACAAATGCCTGATGGTGATATCAGATGCTCTTTTCAACTTAGTGTCGTTTCCTGCACATTAGCAGATGTTTTTCCGACTGCGTGTCGAGGCTTCTTGATTGATAATTGGTTAGCTTGTTGTCGTTGCAACTATCAGATTCAGTTAGTGCCGGAGATTTTGTCCCAATAACAAGTTTGCAGTTATACTTTTGCGGTTGGAAAATTTTCGGGTTCTTTGGTATTCAATTGTCTTCTACCTTGAGTGTTTGAAAGTCGTTCTCTTTTCATCCCTTCAGGTCCAAGTCGCTTAAATAGGGGCAGCTGTTGTGCCCCAAAATTTGACCAACCGTTTCTTGTACTTGGCTTATGTTTTCTTTGCATTTTCGCATTTCTGCATATCATAGCATTTTTTCTCGAGGCATGGGATCAAGGTTTGTCTGTGGCTCAGGTCTTTTTAGTGCAAGAGACTAAACAGGGAGCATCAGGAGCTCCGGCATTTATTTTGCCCGGCGATCGAACGGCCGATTTTTATTTTTATTTTGCAGGATAATTTGTAGCTCAGGAGGCAATACTCAAGCTATATCAAGCATTCCCATAGTGATAATATTCAAGAGCAAGTTTCAAAGGCTGGACAGAGCTTAGAAAGGATGAAAACGGGCATATGTGCACATTTCCCTCCAAAAGGCGCCAAAATTCAAATTTTTAAGGTGTTAACCGATTAACAAATATGGTTAACCGATTAACCAAAGCAAAATTAGGACATATTTGGATTTTTAAGGGTGTTAATCGATTAACCAAAATGGTTAACCGATTAACCCAGGCAAATTTTGCCTCTGCACGTGAGTTTTTCAAGTGTGCCACTTTGGGGGTCCATTTTGATCACATGAGAAATTGATTTCACACCAGAAGAAGGATCTAGAACCACTTTGAATTTTGATTAGTTTTCAAATTAATTCACATTCCCTCCAATTTCTCACTCCTAATCCCATTCCAATTTTCATAACCACACTCCAAACCACCATTCTACTCCTATCCTAGAGCATATTTAAGTGATTTTCTCCAAACCTCACACACACAATCCTCATAATTCCATTTCATTCTCAGAATTCATTCACTCTTGAATTTTGCTCTCAACTTTTATATCTCCCAAACTCCACTAAAGCTCTTCTCACCTTGAATTCTTTGATTCTCCATTGGTCAACTAAAGCTCTTATCACCTTCATTTCTACTACAAGTAATCACTTGGATCTTGAAGAATCTCCGGGTTTCTTGCTTGGATCTGCTCATTTAGAGTAAATCAACATTCACCAAAGCAAATCTCCGCTTTGTAGGTTGGAATTCTAGATCTGATGATATTTTGAGCTTATTTTGCATATTCGATGTGGATCTTCATTTTTGATTGACTTTTGGTTGATTTGATCCAAGTGATTGGTGATCTTGCTGTTTTAATGTGTTTACATTTTGTTGGATCACTGTTTTCTGGTTTAAATTCGTGCTTAATTGATTATACAATCATCTGGATTATTGAAGAAGTGATTAATCGCTGAAAATGCTTTTGAGCTGCTGTTTTCTGCTTCTGGTACAATGTTAATCGGTTAACCAGTTGCAGTACAAACTGGTCAATCGATTAACCAGTGCGAATTTTCAAATTTTCAAGTTTTTTTCAATGGTTAATCGGTTAACCCATAGTGTTAACTGATTAACACTGAACCAGAATGTCATACTTGCTGTTTTTCAAGCTTGTTTTGGTATCCCCTCACTTTGAATCTTCATGGAGCAGTATCATGCATTTGAGTGAGAGGTTTTGGATATTGTGTTGCTATTCTTGATTGTTTAATCATGATTCTTCGACACACGTTGTTCGATTTCCACTTGAATGCATACTTTTATAGATGTTGTTCAAAGTGATGAGTGTTCATTTGTTTTGTTTGAGTTTGGAGAATTATTTGGTTGAGATGTGCTTGTGGTGGCTGCTGTCCCACACTTTTTCCTCCCACTTTTCTTCGGTGATTGATGGTCGATGGTCGTAGGAGCTCGCTTCTCCCATTTCATCTCATTTTTTCTTGGCCTTGTTTAGGTTATTTTGCTTGCATCTCTCTTTTGCTTTGCATCTCTTTGTTTGTTTTCAAGAGGTTGAGATGTGCTTGTGGTGGTTGTTGCCCCACACTTTTTTCCTCCCTCTTTTCTTTGTGTTGAATTTCATGTTTGCATCCCTTCCTTTTCATTTGTGATTGATGTATCTTGTGTTTACTTGGCTTTCTTTGCCATGATCCCTTAGGATTCCTAGTCCCTCGGGAGTAGGAGAGACATTAAGTGTTCAATCTAAGCATGACAACATTAGAATAGTCTTTTCCCTTTTCAATCTCAATCTTAGGAGCACATTGCATGATAACATTAGAGTTGAGTTAGTTCCCCCTTAGTTGTGTCTTCTCTCTTCTCATCTCAAAACTTCTTCAAGACATCTAATAAAGGATAATGAGTGTTGTACGCTACGAGCCTTAAGCATTTGGGAAATGATGATTGGGGGGCCTCCTCTCAATTATCTAGAGTGTTTAGCGTATGCCCGTTGGGCGATATGCAACGCATTCCTCCTAAGTCATTGTCTTTAGTGCAACATGAATTACAAACACAATTCAATTCACTTCTTCATAAAAGACTCAAAAACAAACATCAAACTTTTTTTATCCTTCGGGATTAATTGAATATCATTTTTAAAGATAATGTTGTTAACTCTTGGTTCTATCACAAACAGGTAACGCCTAAGTCTCCAATGGTCGAGCAGCAATACACCTAACTACTAGAACTATGTTTTAACCCTGCTCGGGTAAAACACTTGAACCAATCTATGGTCGTGTCAGCCTGAACTACGTTTGCTCTGATTTCTCGTACTAGACGAGGATACGTAGGCACAAGACGACGATGTCTTGGCGAGCAACCTTCCCCACCTTCACCCGTAGTTTTCCGAACTACGTTGACTCTGACTTTCCCATTACACGAGGAAGTACGTAGGCATAGAGCGGCGATGCTCTATCGAGTCTCTTTTCTTTTATTTTATCCTGTAGCCTGTAGCTTAGACATATAAACACCCTTTAGATAGATAACAAGCATGGATCCCGTCGAGTACGACGGACGTGAGGGGTGCTCATACCTTTCCCTTGCGTAACCGACTCTCGAACCCAAGATTTGGTTGCGATGACATGTCTTCTCCCTCTTTTGTAGGTTTTCTCTGATCGTTTCCTTTCCTTTTCTTTGGGATAAATAACGAACGATGGTGACTCTTCTGTCCTTGTTGGCCCCTCTTCGCAGGGATGCGACAGAGATGAAGAGAGAGAGAGAGAGAGAGAGAGAGAGAGAGAGAGAGAGACCAAGATTTATTTTGGCAGTTCCCTAATCGGCCTCGCTATGGGTACGTTTTCCCTCAATTCAAAATCGAATTGAGATAGTGCTATTAACATTTTCTTTGCAAAAATTTTTATACAAGAGATGAAGAATGTGAACCCCAAAAACCCTATTTTTTTGTGTTGATTCTTCCACCTCTAACCCTTGATCAAAGCTTGATCAAGTGACCAACAATGCGGCTAAAATCCCCTAATTATCCTGAGCACGCAACTTGTTAAAACCCGAGATTCCCAAACACAATTCACTGTCTCGCGATACTCCCTTGCATGGAAACCACCTTGTCCCAAGGTTTTCACTCGGTCAAATCTATGTTGACGTGATCTCATCCAAAACCTTAAAATCAACCCGATCTTGAAGGAAAACCCCACATTGGTTTTCTTATTTTAAATACACAAATCCCTCAACCCAATATTCTCGGTTACACCAAACCTAATTGGACGTTATCAATCCAAATTTAGATGGTCAACCAATCGAAAAATGATTATGTGTAGTTCAATTGTGTGTATGCATAGAATAAGAAATGAAGATGATGGGCAACTTTTTAATCTGGTTTTGTTTAGGTTTTATTCACTAGAAAATCTTGCCTAAAAGAAGATGCATGTATGAGTATATATAGGTATATGAGGAAAATGGGAAAATGGATCCAAGAAAAATAAGATGCAAATCTTTTTCCAAGTTTTAATTTGCATAGGTCATCCTATGAAGGTGTTCAAGCCAGCCTGTCAGGAGACTTGAAATGTAGCATGTGGGCAGAATCTACAGGCTTCATTCTTTGAGCATAGAAGCCGGCCTGAAACATGGATGTGTCGGCTTATACTAAAGTTAAGGCTTCCATAGGTCGGCCTGATCACGTATAGGTCGGTCGATATTGTTGTTTTGACACAAAAACTTGATTTTTGATGTGCATGACATGCCTAAGATCTACCAGACTTGTTCAACGACTCTTTTTATGCATCCTAGGGCTAGGGGGACAAATGAACACCTAAATTTAGGTTGACACCGTCTAATATACAATAACACCATAATAAACTACTTTATTTATTCCATGCTTGACATCATTCAAAACCCAATAGAATTCATGGTTAGCACTCACATAGTTTCCTAAATTTTCACTTTTAAATGGAATGACCCTTTTTGCAACAATAATGACAAGATAGATTTTTATGAGATTTTTCGTAGTTATTCAAATCCTTATACACATATATATGTTTCCTTTTAGAATGGTTTAAAGGTTTCTCAACCTTTAAAGGATCAATAGCAAAATCAACCATTGGTTGTTATGTATCATTTAATTTAACTTGAAGAGATTTTACTTCTTGTATATTATGACAGTGTTCACAACTAAACCTATGAGGTTTTATATCCTCATTCTTATCACTTTAAATATATATCATAGATTTCTTAATATATCCAAACTTCCTTTCAGATTCTAATACTTTAGCTTCTAAATTTAAAATGAATTTTTTATGTGAAGCTAACTTATTGAAAGCTCTTAAGGCCTCTCTATGAAGATTTTCAAAGGCTTTTTGTAATTGAGAGTAAGATAAATCATTAATATATTCAATCTTAGAGGGACTTACGTTTTTCTTTTTCTTTCTATTTAGAATAAGGAAAATTCGAGTCGATTCAACGCTTAGTGTTATGCTTTCATCACAAAATGATTCGCTTGCGCTTTCCCAAGTGACATAAGCTCTCCTAGATTTGCTCGATTTCTTGTGATAATTATTTTCTTTGTACTTCTTTCTCATAGGGCATTCCGATCAATAGTGACTGATCTCACCATAATTATAGAAAGATCTTCTCAGTTTTCTCTTCCTATCCTCATCATCCTTTGAGGAGCTTGTCAACCTTCTAAACTTGGCTAAATACTTGTCAGAGTTTTTGACTCCATTCTTTCTAATATATCTTTGGTATCTTTTGACAAACAATCCCATATCCTCATTGTAGAAACTTTTGTCATTTTCACTTTCACCTTTACTTTACGCAATATATGAGGACTTTGAGTTAGAAGTCTTTAGCGTGGACTTCTTCCATTATTCTTTGTATTTTCCTTTCTCCTTCTTCACTTTCTTTTCTTATTCTTTTCCATATTTTGCTAAGCAAGTGAGTTCTTGCTCATGCTTTTCTAATTTACCAAACAAAGTTGTGAGATCTAGAACTTTAAGATCGTTTGCCTCCTTAATGGAGGTGACATTGGGTTGTCATTCCCAACTTAAACATCTCAACACTTTATTAGTATCAATTTAATTGGAAACATGATTACCTAGCACATTTAATCGATTAATAAGATGTGTCAATCGTTTTCGCATGTCCGTAATTATTTCACCATGCTCAATACGAAACAAATCAAACTTTTGATTTAATATGTTGGTCCTATATTTTTTTGACACCATTAGTACCCTAATAGAAAACCTCTAATGCGTCCCACATAGTCTTGGCGGTCTCACAATGAGAAATGTGACAATACTCATCAACATCCAAAGAGGAAGTGAGAAAAGTTTTTGCTTTTCAACCATGTGACCGCAATTTCCAATCATTAGTATCCCACTGTGCTTCTGGTTTAGGTATTGTTACACCTTCATCATTAGTCATGGTTATTTCATTTGTACCATTTTTTATGGCGTCCCATATACCTTTGTCAACAGAGTTGACATGAATAGGCATACAAGCTTTCCAATAGTCATAATTTTTACTGGTGAAAATTGTTGCTCTATTGTATGCTCTTTAGGTTTTGTAGCCATTCTTCTAAAAAGTTAATCTTAAGCATGGAATTAACCGGATCTCGTGATACCACTTGTTAGACGATAGGCTTTGGTCTAGAGGGGGTGAATAGATCACAAATTTAAAAATAGAACTTTTTGGCAAAATTTAGTTTTAAAAAGTTTTATGGCATAGTGGAAACAACCTGAATCGAATCGTCTAACCGAACCTACTATAAAAAATCTCAGATATGCATAACATAAACCAATTAGATAATAATGAACACAAATTGTTCAAAAATTATTAATTCACGAATCAATTAAATGCTAAGCTATGTGAAGAGCTTATTTCCAATTAACAAAAATCAATTAAAATACTCAAAGGCAATTTATCGAACACTTTGTGTACGATTGATAACGTTTGGAAATTCAGTTTGTTTTGTTGATGTTAAAAAATCCTATCATAATCAAAGTGATTATGATGATATCAACAATAACACTTTAAAAGATTGTTGAAAAACAATTTCCAATCGAATTGATCAAAATAATAATGAACTCGATAATTTGCAAAAACAACAATTAGAGAGAGAGAGAGAGAGAGAGAGAGACAAATTTGTTTGGGAAGTTCCCCAATCAGACTCACTATGGGTACATCTTCCCTAAATTCGAAATCGAATTGAGATACTTGAAATTAACCTTATCTTTGTAAAAATGTTTATACAAGAGATAAAGAACTCTAACGTTACAAACCCTATGGTTCATTGTTGAATCTAGCACCTCCAAACCATTGATGAAAGTTTGATCAAGTCACCAACAATGTTGGTACAATCCACCAGTTCATGACTACTTACTTTGAAGACCTCCTCGTCTTCAAAGTTTTCACTCGATCGGATTAATCCCTAGCACACACTTTTTGAACCCAAGATTCACGAACACGATCTACTGTTTCAAGCTATTCCTTTGCAAGGTTATCCTCACCAAGCACCAAGGCCTCTCCACTTGATCAAATCCGTGTTTGTGTGATCTTGTCCAAAACCTTTAAATCATAATGATCTAGAAGGAAAACCCCGACTTGGTTTTCTTATTTGAAACACACAAAGATCTCAACCCAATATTCTTGGTCACCCCAACCTAATTAGACGTTATCAACCCTAATCTAGATGCTCACCCAATCAAAAAAGGATTATGTATAGTTTGATTGTGTGTATGCATTGAACAGAGGTTGAAGATGATGAGAATGCTTTGTAATTATGGTTTTGTTTAGGTTTTACACTAGTACCTTACTAGAATATGGTGCATGTATGAGTATACATAAGTATCAGAGAAAATGAGCAAAAGGAATGCAATTGGATGGAGTAAAAGTGAATTTTTTTTAGAGGAGTCATCACATGTGTCAGCTTATTAAACCAATAGGTCAGTCTGTCAAGGTACTCAAGTCGGCCTATAAAGGTTTCAGGTCAGCCTGTGAAGGTCTTGTGTCAACCATGTGTCAACCTAAGTGAGGCAACCTGAAGGCAGTGTCTACAAACTTTAATATTTACCCATGGGAGCCGATCTGAGATGATCATGTGTCAATCTATACTGAAGTTGAAACTTCTATAGGTCGACCTGAACTGTGTTGACCACCAAAAACCTTGTTTTTCAATGCACTTTTCACAAAAACTAAGTTTTCAATGCATGTATGATGTAAACTCCTTTTCCAAACCATTTGGATACTTCCTAATATTAAGATGCTCATATATAATAGGAAGATATCATCCAATGTACATAACACCACACTATCCTAGTTTTGACATCATTCAAAATCCAAAAGTACATTGACACAAGTATGTTGTCAATAGGGTTATTTGGATGTTTTCCAAGTCAAAGGTAGATCGTCCAATGCAAATGAACTTTCAACCTTCTCCTCTTCACGAATGCCATCTTCTTTTTTCTTAAGCTCCACCGTTTTAGGTTGATCAATTCCTTGTTCGGTTCTATTGAAAATTTCTTGTGAAGATACACCTAAATCATGAAAAGAAACACCTTTCCCAACATCTTTGGGTAAGACTAATCAAACGTAACATGTACGGATTCCTCAACAATAAGTAATCTCTTGTTATAAACCCTGAACGCTTTTCTAGATTGCGAGTATTCGAGAAAGATACTTTAATCGGCTTTTGCATCATATTTACCAAGATTGTCTCTTCCATTATTCAAAATATAACATTTACATCCGAAAATGTGTAGATGAGAAATATTAGATTTTCTACCTCTAAGTAGTTCATATTGAAATTCTGGTATGCAGATCACATGTGTTCCAAGAACATTGATCTCTGCTCAACAAGAATGAGGACAGACCATGGCCAATTTAAATTTCTTTAAATTGCCCCAATGTCATGACCAATGTCACGACTTCTGTTGTGACATCTGCAGTCTGTCATACTATTTATCTAACCATTTAGAGTACATAATTGTAAATGCAGAAAAATAAATAACACAATAATTGTTCACCCAGTTCGGTATCAACAACACCTACATCTGGGGGCTACCAAGCCAGGAAGGAAATCCACTATTAGCAGAATTAATTTAGAGTTAAACCTCCAGTTTACACTCCTCACTTAATCTCTACCCAATGCAATTTCAGCCTAGAGACACTCTAGTACCTGAGTATACCCACTCACTTCCCCTCAATCACACAACAGTAATTTCAAACAATTACAAAAACAATATAAAGAGACACTTCATACACACCTTGATCTTGCTTCACAGCTTTGATCAAGGAAATCACACACTCTTGCTTCACAGCTTTGAGTCAGACACAGCATAGAATCTACCTAACCAAAACAATCATCCACCAGACAATTGCTTGGATTACAAGTATTCCTAAACAGACTTTGCACGTGAAGACTAGCCTTCTTCACTTACAAATATGTCTACCTCAATGTATCAAAAGATACAAAGGGTGACTTACACACAAGGGACTCTCAACCCTAGACCTCTATTTTACACTCTGGTTTTTCTTAATGTGAGTGCTTGCTTTTCCCTTGCTTCTGTGCCTCCTTTTATAGCACTGCAAGCTGGGCTTGGGCTGTACAGAAGTAAAAAATATTAGTTTTAACAAAATAAAACTAATTTCCACAATTCAAGGTGCTGTCCAATTAGGTCATGGCATGGTCAGCATTGCCTTGAATCTCTCCTGATATAACTCAGGGGTCATAACAAGTCTTCCTGAAATCTAGCTTGAGATAACAAAAAACCAACATGCCTGTATGACTGATGTCATACGATCAATGTCATGACATTTAGTAAGACATTCAGCTTTTACTCACTCTTAGCTGACCAGCTTGCACTGCTGCACACTTCTGCAGAATCTTCATCATGACAGTCATGGTTTCTCCCAATCTTCTGCAGAATAATATTAGAAACAAGTATATTCACGTTTCCTAAAAGGTATGCAGGATCCTTTTATGAATACCAATACAATCTGTTCTTGTTCCTAATCCATCTTCTTGACATATTTACTGATGAGGTATTTTCAACATGGTCTCATCATTCCAAACCAATTCTGTCAAGAGATATACACTAGCATCTCCTTCTGTTGTCATGCAGCTATGTCTTGCTTAAAACATATGACAACACACCTCTCTCACCACAACTCACATTGTTATGGCTGCACGCCTCACACTGCTTGTGAGGAACTTCATCACAACTTAACCTGTTGTGGATGCACACCTCACACTGCCTGTGAGGAACTAGGCTACTGCTAACCCATAGCAGTACCTGTTGTGCCAGACAGCTATGTCATTACTTTGGTAATGACATCCATGACAGTTGTCCTTTCTTCTACTGCTAACCCATAGAAGTGCCTGTTGTGCTAGACAGCTATGTCATTACTTTGGTAATGACATCCATGACATCTGTCCTTTCTTTAGCCTCTGCTAGCTCCTGCTTGCTCTTGCTGCACTCGACCTTGATGTCAACCTCTGCTAGCTCTTGTTGCACATATCTCCTGCTGCACCAGCTATAATGACATCCTGTTTACAACACATGACATCAGCTTTGTTATCAGCTCCCGCTAGCCCCTGCTGCAAGCTCCTGCTGCACATAGCTCCTGCTGCACCAAATGTAAACACATGACAGCAGTTCTGTCATCAGCTCCTGCTGTTTCTCACACAAGACATCAGATAGATGTCTTGATGGATGTCACGACATTCAGCATGACCTTTACATTAAAATACTCCACAACAGTTCTTTCACCGGCTCCTGCTTGCTTCTTTAGCGATGTCATAACTATGGTAATGACATTCGGCTTAACATTTGTGCAGAATCTTGTTTTACCACAATTTAGCCAATCATAGCACCATGGACAATTCTATATCATAGAACCATGGAACTAACAAACTCCCCCTTTGGCAAATTTTGGCTAAAATAACTTATCAGGACATTCAGCAGTAGTTTACACAAATTATCATGCTCCCCCTTGATAGTTGCATCCATCATGGCAGCAACACTACTTTCCTCATCAGCTGCAGTAGTTTTTCTTTTCTCCCCCTTGGTTTAGTCAAAACTTTGACCACAAATGGAGTACTTGTACATATATAAGCTCAACACAAACTGTACATACAGTCATCTCACCATCTCCTAAGAAATACACAAGCTGCTTGACCTCTAATAAGGATTGCACCACTTCAGCAGCTACACACCAGACAGGTACACATCTTACCCTGTCAGCATAAACATTGCTCCCCCTGAAAGAGAGAACCCAAGCATATGAAGAATTACTTCATCATCTTCACACAGGCAGCTTTACACCCCTTGATTCACAACCCTTACTGGAGCAAATAGCATAGGTAATAGCAAGGTTCATATCTGGAAGATTTCTCAGATTTCAGCTTTGACAGAAAATGTCCAAGATGTCAGGGGAAAATCCTTCCATATGCACAATATCAAGGTTGATGGTGTCTTGATCTTCATCTCCACCAGTCATATAGTACATGGATAGAGGCCCAAATACCTGACTTGATCCCTTGTCACCTAATGACAGACCCAACGCGACACCGAGCACGAAGAAGTCGATACAGTCCCTCAACGGGATGCTCGCGTCATTGTCCTGCTTCGTCGCCAAATCCGCGCAACATGCCCTCCCATTCTTCAAACTGCTAAGGAAGGAGGACACGTTCAAATGGACAAAGAAATGCGAGCAGGCCCTCCTCCACCTTAAACGTGTCCTATCAGAGCCACCGGTCCTGATGAGGCCAAATGTCGGGGAAACCTTCTACCTATACCTGGTCGTTGCCACCGAAGTCGTGAGCGTTGTACTAATCCGAGAAACCTCCGACGGACAGAAACCAATCTAATTCACAAGCAAGGTCCTCCACGGGCCCGAGGTGAGGTACCAGCAGATCGAAAAAGTCGCCCTAGCCCTCATCAACACGGCCAGGAGATTCTGACACTGCTTCCTGGCTCAGACCATCGTGTTCAGAACCGAACAGCCTATCAAACAGTTGCTCGGCAAGTCCGACATGGCAGGACGCATGTTGAAGTGGTCGCTAAAACTCTCCGAGTTCGACATTTTCTACGAAGGCAGGAAAGCCCTCAAGGCGCAAGTACTGGCCGGTTTCGTTGCTGAGATGAAGCCCACCGCGGAACCGACCCCCGGAGCCCACAAGTGGATCATCTTCGTCGATGGCTCTTCGAGCTCCTCGGGAAGCGGCGCAGGCATCATCCTCGAAAACAAGGAGGGTTCAGTAGTGGAAGTCTCCCTAACCTTGGCCTTCCCGATCCATACGAGATAGCCTTAATGGATAGGAATTTTTAGGGCTGAGGTAAAAAACCTTTAAAAAATATAAACTCTAATTTTAAAGCTTAAATCCTATGAAGTTTCAAAAATTTTACCCCATACACCCAACTTATCCTCATACCCCTACAATTTTTTAAATATTCCAAAATTATCCTTTTCAATTTTTTTTATACTTTTTACTGTGCAGTCAAATTAGTAAAAGAAAAGTGCTTTTTTCGGAAGTATACGATGCCAACCAGATAACATTAGGTAAGGAAATCCGAATGTATTATTTGCAAACTAGAAAACACACGTAAAAGAAATTCAGTTGTATAGTTTAAAAAATCGGATAACTTGTACGTGAGTTATCCGATTCATATAATAAGTTCCAGAAAACACATTCATAAGTTCTCCGATTTGTATTTTATACGTTCCGGATAACTTATGTAAAAGTGTTCCGGTTTTTGTTTTTGACTTCGGGATAACTTTACCCCAAGTTGTCCTAAACGCTTTTTTTTTTATATTTTTTAATTTTTAATTTTTTTAGATTTTTGTCACATTTATGTTAGGCATGAACAATCCTTTGATGATATGCGATAAAAACCAGACATGTGTCAACACGACTGAGATATTCTCGACTACAGAAAAATTTGTCACACAAGATGAGCGACTAGGTGGATTAGGGAGGTTTAAATCAGGAATAGAGTTATTGTTATAATAACTCGTTCGAACACTAAAATTGGCAAGAGAAGAAGAAGTGACAAAGTTATGTTTGGTTGTGATAGAGGTGGAAAATACAAAGAAAGAGATAATGAAACACAAAGTGCTACCAAGAAATGTGGTTGTCTATTCAAGATTAGGTTAACACCTTCAAAAGATGGGTTTGGTTGGAATATTGACGTAAAATATGGACTTCACAACCATGATTTACCGGATAGATTTGAAGGTCATGCGTTTGTAAGTCGACTTAATGATGATGAACAACAACATATTATTGATTTGACCAAACGTCATGTTTCACCAAGACACATATTGTTGTCATTACAAGAACGAGATCCAAAGAATGTGACTCGAATCACCCAAATATATAAAAATAAGAATAAGATTCAGAAAGACATCAGGGGTCCTAAAACGGAAATGAAACAGTTGTTTAAGCTGATAGAGGAATCTGATTATGTTTATTGGAGTAGGAAAAAAGATGAGTCAGAAGTTGTGAGAGATATCTTCTGGTCCCATCCAGGATCAGTGAAGTTGTTGAATATGTTTCCTAATGTGTTGATTATGGATAGTACTTACAAAACAAATAAGTACAAGTAACCTTTGTTTGAAGTAGATTGTAAGACATCAACCGAGTTAATGTTTGCTGTTGTATTTGCCTATATGACGCCAATCGTGTTATATTTAATTCGTGGTGTGTTTGAAAAGTATACTACATAAGGAATATTATATAAGTTTGAATAATATTATATAACTCTGATGTGATTTTTATATTTTGGTTTCTTTTGACATTTGATTCATGTTATATTTAATTCGTGGTGTGTTAGAAAAGTATACTACATAAGGAATATTATATAAGTTTGAATAATATTATATAACTCTGAAGAATACAAAATACATCTGAGAAATATTACATAAGTCTGAATAGTAAATAATACATCAATCATCATCACTAACATAACGTACTGGTCTACCCTGAGGTACCGGTCCACCCTAAGCTATACAAAATTCTTGAAAGACCTCAGCAAAATCATCATCATCCTCTTCCGCCTTGTGACACTGTAGATAGCGACTAAGCTCATGTGAAATATGTAACAACCTAGGATCTAAAGGTCCTGCATCATAGACAGGAACCAAAGCCTGTCTGACCTAACCAGCCAAGATCTGTCTGACCTCCTCCGAGGTGGTGGTACCAAACGAGGATGTGACACCATGTATTACCAATCCAAGTAATCGGGCACCACATCACATGAAATATCTGCAAACTCGGCTGGACGGGTCACTTCCATCACACTTGCATGATATGTAACCCACTCAATACCCACATCAAGTGTATTAACATCAAGAGGCAGAGGTTGTATGTACTGCCTGTAACCAAACTGACGCAGACATCTGTTAGATAAAATATAATATTTCAAGCCAGAGGTTGTAGTACCATACCATTTCAAGCCACCCCTATACAAGCATATATATCATCAAATGGCTGATGTTGTTTGTGATCCTCAAAAGGTCGCTAGATGACATCAGCAAGTGTCAATCCATCCAATATAGATCTGAGCTCATCAACCTTCCGCGCGCATTGCTTGTACATCCATTGCATCGCCCTAGGAAGTGGACTACCGATACCTGCAATCTTAGAAAATCTTCTCTTGACAGCAATAGGAAAATACTCATGAATCCAACACTGTAACACAAAATGAATATTATCAATTAAAAGTGTTATAAATAAACTAATATACATCTAAATGAAATTAAAATAAATCATTTGTACCTATAGCAAAGAGGCATATCCCCCGAGCTATCTGCAACTGTAAAAGGAAGCATCTCCTAGATATCTATAAAGTGTGACAAGTGCTGCTCCCCCTAACAGTATCTACCACATATAGACAAGTCCTGAAATAATGGTAAATAATTTTCCTCTACACGTGTAAAGGTCTTATTAACAAAAATGTTGCAGCCAACTAAAAATAACATGTATGCTCTAGCTGCACAGTCAAATTTGTTCGCAGCTTGCTGACGGACAAATAGCTACTTTAACCAATTCAGGCTATAAAAAGGACCTCTGGCACCACTAAATTCTTCAGCAGCGTCCTTCAACGAAACTCCTAGAAGATCTATAGCCTGAGTAAGGACATCTGAATAAATGAACCCTTATATAGGGTTACACAACTCCCCCTACACGGTATATGAAGTAGACAAGAAACATCGTCTAAGGTAATGGTCATCTCGCCAACTGGCATATGTAATGACGATGTTTTTGGATGTCATCTCTCCACAAATGCAGATACCAAATTCTGATATATCCCAAATAAACTAGTTCTTTGTAGAAAGGATAGACCAAAATCAAATAACCATCGCTCAATCGCTGGTGGGAGACTATGTGGAACACATCCAATCAATTTGCTGCCATGCACAACAACCTTCAGCTCTTTTTTCGGAAATCTCTCCTGAAAATAAATCATAATATATGTTATAATATATAAATAATTAATATTAAACTTGATTCAAGCTAAAATGTCATAGACAAACTTACTTTCCCATCCCACAAATCTCGAGCAACATGGTTCTAATACCACACTAAAAGTGACGTATCAGATGGTCCTCTAGGAAACGGTGGATGTTGCGGAATAGGTACAGGTGCTGCTATCTGATCTTCCTCACTGTTGCGGTGAGAATCATGATACCAAGCTATTGATTAACTTGAATCTTTAATTCTTAAATTCACAACCAGACTTTAATTTATCCAAAGGAAAGGTCTAAAGAAAGAAAAACCCTTTTCGCGATGTAACAACAACGCTAAGAGATTCGGGGATCGGGGGTTGGTTATGCATAGGGTAGGTATTTCACATCCTAAACATCTGTAGTACTCTACAGGAACCTTTTTTTTGTTTGCATGCTAAGTTTGGCTAAATGTTTTCTATGGATTGGGATTGGGATTGGGTAAAAGATGAAGGTTAAAACCTAAAGATAGTTTCTAAATTTGCTCGCAAAAACATCACGTCCTCTGCCTACGAATCCTAACTAGGATAGAATCAGAGCAATCGTAGTTCACCTCACTAGGGTTAAAGAACACTTGAATATGATCAAGGTTCAAAGGGGAACAAACATATCCATGTTTGTGTAGAGTTTATGAAAACTCTCTAGATCTACATTGAACACTCAAAAGAAGGGAATAAGTAATGATTTCCATGATTCTTACATAGAGTTAACCAAACTCTATCCTAAAGTTCTAGGTTGTAAGACCAATTGGTTCTATCCAGACCAAAAGGTGGGAGAAGGGGAAAGGTTGCTCGTCAAGATATCGCATCTTGTGCCTACGTATTCTCATTGTCCAATGAAAAATCAGAGCGGTCGTAGTTCGGGCACGAACTACATAATAAGGATCAATTGGTTCTTTCCAGACCAAAAAGAGGGAGAATGCTCTATCCAAGCCTAATGAGTTAAATCCCATTGGTTCTATCCAGACCAAAGGGGGAGAAGGTTCTATCCAGACCTATGATTTAATAAGCTATCTATGACCCAAAGGTCAATAGAGAGACTTTCCTTTAGAAGGAGAGAGAAGGCAACTGGGATGAGAACTAAAGAGTTCCATCACTTGGGGAAATAAACTTAACAAAGCATAATCATTCACACATGATGAATACAAGGAATATGGTTACAACCAAGCAAGCAAGCATATTACAATAAGCAAGGATTATATTGATACAAATGGTTACAACCAAGAATCATATATTTTAACAAAGATGAAGGTAACAACCTAAGAGAGACATATTAACAAATATGAAGGTAACAACCATGCAAACAAGTCACAACTTAAGGTAAGCATGCCATAGATCAAAGTGCATCAAATGTAACAACATCATACCAAACAAATCATGTATTGATAATAATAAAATACAAGCATACATGCAAGAAATGCTACAATAGTTCAAGCTCAAAGTTTTAGGAGGAAGCACATAAGCTCATGGTGACAACCAAGGGAAGGCAAACCTAACATGTTAGCTAACACATAGGAATCAATCACAAACAAATCTTACAAGATAAGTCAAGCATAATTTAAGAGAAATTTCAACAAGAATCAAGGCAACAACCATAAAGGGAACCAACTTACAATTAGGAAAAAGTGATTATAATCATGAACAATTTGAAATGTTTTCTCTCAACATGAAACTAGATAATAATATAAACATTTTGCAAAAAGAATGGATCAAAAATAATAAAGCATGCAAAAGTTGTGATTTTTTGAATTTCATGAAAATAAATAAATGAAGCATGTGATAAAAAGAAATGTCATGGGAGAGGGTTGAACCCATGCCCCTTTGGTTCACAAACTCAGGATTTAACCACTTGGGCACATGGCGTGCGCTGCTCAAGGAAAGGAAAAGATGAAGAAAATAATAAATCATGACAAAAGAAATAAAATACCAAAAATTTTGTTCCACTCAGGGATCGAACACAAGACACAAGGGACAAGAGGTACTAAGGGCGCATGTGACAACCACTGGGGTGGCAATACATCCGTGTATTAAGCCACCCCTAACAATAGATAACCCTTCCATGCGCGCATTCTGGGCCAAGAAACTCAAGCAAAAATGGCCAAACGGATTGGTCTCAAACCAGTTCAAAACAATACCAAATTTTACCAAATAAAAGTCTAACATACTTAAAATTTGATTAGGAACATAATGATAACAACCATGTTTTAAAATAATACACACATCAGCAAATTAGAATGAACACGCAAGTATGAATTTTGAAAAGCATTTGGGAGTTCAAAGACTAAAACTGATGTAATTAAAATCCAACAAAGGTCTGCACCTGTTTTAAATGTAACATAGATCAAGTTTTAACAACAACATAATTCAAACAGTCCTCATAACAAAATGAAGCATATGAGCTGCAATGACAGGCCCTAAATTTGCTTTGAGGGTCCATCCACAAAACCCTTGTATTAAAACCAAAATGCCATGCCTTACTAGACAGTGAAATCAGAGCAACACATATCAAATGGTAGTAACCGCTACTCAATAACCTAATGCTCTATGCAACAAGCAGTCATGTTTAACAAATTCCAACATAGAAGCCAAACAGCAGTCCAGAAAGATACTAGTTGGAAAACAGAATCAAAAGCACAACCTTACATTACAATGCCCTCATAACAGTCATTCATACAAACACACACAGGGTAGACAGACCTATTCAATAGTTGCAAAATTCCAAGAATGATAATGAAAGCTTTTGGTTGTAATCATGCACTCATCAGACACTAAGTCATCTCTTGTTCTTTAAAGACAGTCCATTTGACAAAACAAACATAAACCAAACTTTACATGAGCACCAAAAGTTAGGCAGCCAACAATCCTGGGTTGACAAACTTAGATTGCAATAAAACAGTTGTGAATCCTGACAAGCTCAACACTAACGGCATCAATGGAAACAGATCCACACATCAAGCATACCAAGTTAAAACCAAGACAGAATACACTAATCCTCTTCAGTACCAATGCCAACAGGTTTTTGTAGTGTTACACATGGTGAGGTTCTAAAGCAGCACTACACCAACACAAGAAAAACAGTCTCAAACCTCAATGCTCCTGACAGTTCTATGCACACATGCCAAAGCTAGATTTAAACCAAGTATGCATTAAGTGAAAAAAACACAAACCACAGACATGACCAGGAATTAAACCATAACATGCTTAAACAAAAAGTTGGTGACAACAATTAATGCCAAAGATCTCATGACAGCAAAATTTTGGCCATTTCAATGCCAATTTGTTAAATACCAATTCAGATATTTGCAAAGTTTAAGATATTCCACTACTACCTCATTATCAACCCTTTTTAAAAAAAAACAGTTGTGATGTATTAAGGAATCAAAGCATGAGATATTTGGCAGTCAGGTTTGAAACAGAATGGCACACATTGCAAATTTCCATATGAGGATACATCAATAATGCAACAGGCTTGAGAATGGCATATGCATAACTATCACAAAAACTGTCCTATGCTAGATTCAAACAACAAAAGATTAAGTATAGCAAGAGCCATGTTAGGCACAAACAAACAGAGATGCTCAAAAGCAAATCATCATCCTAACTTGAACTAAAACAACACCAACATCAAAATGTACATGTAAACAAAACTTGACTTTCAAACCACAACATGCATAACAGCTGTGAACCAAAAAACTCCTAGAGTTCAAACATGACCTAGGTTCAAAACCACATTATGAGATGGTTAACAAGACACTTAAACATGACAATGATCAAGGCAAGCACCAAAACTTACAGATTTTCATATAAGCTACATTTTGCATTTAAACACCAAATATGTCAAGTATGTTTATGACAGAAATAAAAAGGATAGTAACCACTAACCTCTTGTAGACCTCCAAGCAAGCTAGAAAGCAAAGAAACCCAGAGATCTTCTTCTTTGGCACAGATTTGGAGTTTTCTTCCTCTTGAAGCAATAAGCATTCCTTTAGGACAGTTTGAGTAATGAGCCTCCCAGTTAGTTTTTGAGCCTTTAGACAGTTGAAACAAGATATATATATATATATATATATATATATATATATATATATATATATATATATATATATATATATATATATATATATATATATATATATATATATATATATATATATATATATATATATATATATATATATATATATATATATATATATATATATATATATATATATATATATATATATATATATATATATATATATATATATATATATATATATATATATATATATATATATATATATATATATATATATATATATATATATATAAGGTGTTGGGGGTGTTGAAGTGGTAGGAAAGGCCTTAAGTAGAGACTTGGCTTCCAAAGTGCATAAAAGTCAAAATATGGAGGTATGAAGGTTGACTTTTAGATTGATGAGTTTTTTGAAGAAAGTAATGGTGGGAACAGTTTCAAATGGCCATTTTAAGGGTGTGTATGTGGTCTTTGAAGTGTTTTGGTGTTTGGAACAAGAAATAGCATGAAAAGTGGAAAATGGTGATTTTTGTGATTTTGAGAACTTAAGCACTTCCGAGCAAGGAAAGGAATGAGAGAGCTATGAGTTTCTATGTATTCTTTATAGCTCTGGTGTGGTGTATAACATATATAAGGCCTCTATTTATAGGGAAAATGAAGGTGAGGGAAGATTTGGATTTTGGCTTCTTGGAGGGAAATTTTGGAGAAATCTTGCCAAAATCTTGTGGCAGCTCTATACATCAGTCTCTTGGCTCAAGGCAAGCAATAAAATCAAGTGGAATGATGTACATGAGGTGACGACATAGAGCTTAGAGTGTTGAGGTTACAGCTGCTACAGTCTTGGAGAAAAATTTTCTCTTTCCTCTTTCACATTTCTTGATTATTATATTACCACTTGTTTGCAACTTGTTCCTCTCTCTTCACATCTTTTACTTTTTCTGCATTTTTTACTCATCCACACCTCTAATTATCATATTGAACATGATCCAATGGCTGAGGGTGGTCCAAGTTGTTGAAATTTGAATTTTGGAAAAAGTTGAAGTGGTGACTTCAAGTGTGGCAGCCCCAACTTCCATGATCCATAACTCTCAGCTCACAAATGCTATTGAGGAGTTCTACCACGTTTTAGAAAGCCCTCAAGTAGATCTACAACTTTCATGCTTTTGAGGTTTTCAAATTCCCACTGAAACTAGGTCAAAAGACCTCTCAAAGTTGCTGAAAAAACATACTTAAAAGGCCAAATAACTTAGAATTTTTCTAAGTTATTTCCCTTCTTGAAATGAATTTGGTCATAACTCCAAATCTATGCATTTTCTGATCATGGAATACTTTGGGACTTTTGTAGGACTTATCAAGAGCTTTCCAATGAGCTTTGAACCAACTCAGTTGGATGTGTGTTTGAGGAGTTATGGTCTTGCCCCTTTCAAAACCCTAATTCCCGATTTTTGCAATTACTCCTCAACCCTTGATCCAATGGTCATGAAATTTTATGGGAAGGTTTAATATGACATAAGGAACATTTTTAATTCACATCTTGAAGTCAAATTCCCTAGGGTTGAAGAGTTGACTTTTCGGTCAACCGTACGATCAATCGGTGACTACCGGGTCGACTGTTGATGTTCCGGGTATTTTAAGGCCTTGAAATTTCTTGAGTAGACTTTACTAAGCCATAGGAACTTCATGGACCATGATCCCACCATTGGAACACCTTTTAAATCAAAAGTCAAACTATAGTTGACTTTTCCTGATCGAAAACCCTAATCGGGTATCCTGAACTGCACTGTTCTCAATTCCTGGGTGACAACCTCAAATTGGATTCATACTTGACCCAATACAGTATCCTTAATCTTGTTTATAGTTGAATCAATCCAACACATTGATTGATCAAACCATCGAAGCCTCGATTTTTGACGGTACAGAACCGTGATTCATTTGCATCTTGACAAAGATAAACTTGAAATGGGTTAAGGTTAGTTAATCAAATGAATATGATCCTAAAATGATGAGGAGGATCTAAGGGGTCAAAATTTGGGGTGCAACACTCACGAGCCGACAGTTGTCGAGTCGGCCGTCCCTCACCGTATCGTCGATAAATTCTTCCATCTCGTCCTAGAATACGAGCCACTAAAAAAATTATATAAAAAAAAAAACATAATCCATCAAACCAGAAAACTACAAGGCAGGATTTCTGGAACATCAAACAACAAAATTGAATAACATGTGGATAAGTTATCCGGTGAAGAAAATAGAAGAACCGGATAACTAAACCACAAGTTATCGGTGTGCAGAAAATTCAAACCGGATAACTTCACCACAAGTTATATGGAAAATAAACTTAAAAAAGGTAAACCGGAATACTTATTATTAAGTTCTCTAGAGTGCAAAACGTGAACCGGAAATCTTGTGTTTGAGTTCTCTGAAAGTCAAAAAATTTCAGACTTTTCACGCTCTAGTTGGAAGGAAATGAGGAAAAAGCTGAAAATTTTGAATTGTTAGGTATTTATACAACGGTATTTTTGTCCAATTTTTTATGTAGTATGGATATAGGATTAAATTTAAGAGTATGAGATAAAATTTTCTGAATTTTTGAGTCTGGCAGAACAACTTATATGGACTAATCTATTTTAACAGCTATAATCAAATGATCAAATGGATTTCATAATCTAAGAAGTAGAAATGGCTATAATCAAAAGATCAAATGGATCTCATAATCTAGGAAGTAGAAATGCGTATAATCAAATGATCAAATGGATCTCATAATCTAGGAAGTAGAAATGCGTTTGACATTCACAAAAAACTATTTCAATCTTAGCTGCCCATTCTTTTCATATTGTACAAAATAACTACTCTGTCCATTACATGTTATAAATATTTTCTACAAATTTCAAAAACATTCAAAAGTAATTATAACAATTAATTTATAAAAATAAGTGTTTTTTTAAAAATAAATAAATTGAGCCATACGTTTTAACACTGCATAAAAAAATGAGTGTTACTTTTATAATTAACGATTAAAAAACAAATTTGTATATACTACAAAAGTGCAAGGTTCTGAATTCTTCGAACATAGAGAGAGTAATTGAGGTGTGGTGAAGAATTTGTTGAAATGAGGACCTACCTACCCACTACCACCTTCCTTAAACATTCATCACCAAACCCTTTTAATCTCTTTCTCTATACATTGTTATTGTGGACCTATCACTGCTTCAATTTCAACTACCCAAGATTTGTTCTGTGCACAAATTATTCTCATATCAATATATTCAATTTCTTTTACACAAAAGATTCTTTAGATTTGGGTCTTTGTATCTAGACTTGTTGTATCTTTTTCATTAATTTGTCCCCCATTATTCTTGCCATTTTTGTTAACCTCATTTTCCAGGTGTCACAAAACCTGATATCAGGTTTTGGTGCCCCACATTTCTTAACCTTCCTATGAACTCTTTCCCACAATGACTCAACCTTTCATTGAATGACATTTGTTTAGTGCTTATCCTATTGTTTTCTTTCCTTTTAGTTTTGACAACCAACCTGTAAAATGAGGGAGATCAGTTTTTCAAAGATTTAATTTGATTCTTTTCTTTTTTTATTTAAAGGCAGCCATAATATTAAGACTTTTTATGTCAGTTGCGATAATATAGATTGGATTGAGTTTCTCTTAAAGTTTTACATCGAGTAAAAATAGAAGAATCATTGGATATATATAGGTACGAGTCACTCATATTATTAAGTTTAATTTACACTATGACTAACTTCTGTTATTCCATCTATTCCATCTATTTTAACCATAGCTCTAATGTCACTTGTAAAAAAATCCGAAATTGAAGCATCAAAAGTGTTAATGAACGAAAAGTTCACGATAAAAATATATGATCTCAATGTATATTTATTAGTGAAGGTAATCCTTTATTAAAAAATTATTTTTTAGAGTTGAATTAGACCAAATTAGAGCTGACAATAAACTGAATTCAGTCGAAAATAGTTCGGAACTCGATTTGTCAATTAAATCGTTAAACCAGATTCATGAACTAAATGAGTTGAATATGAACAAAAAAACTAACTTTTTTTAACTAAATGAGCTAAACTTGAACTATACATAGTTCGACTCGTTACGTTCATGAGTCAACTCGATTACATATGTGAAGAATTATATTGTCTTTAAGATTAAATTTAAAGATTTACTCCAAATCTTAATCCTAAATAACATGTGTAATGAAGGTTGCAAGTGGTGTAATGTAATCATTCTGTGATGGAAATGTATCAATTTTTAATAATTTTTTGTGTACTATTTCATTAAAATTGTATGTTTCATAAATATTTAGACGAAGTTGTGGATTTTTGAGACAAATTTAAATTTCAATTGAGTAGTTTTTTAATTAGACTTTCAATTGTATTCCTTGAAAATGGTGTTGTTTTTGAATTAGTAGATTTTTGAGATAAAGTTAAAATTTAATCGGATAACTTTTATTTTATTTTAACATTTTCTTTTTTAAAAAATATTAATTTAAAATGTCAAATATATATATATATATATATATATATATATATATATATATATATATATATATATATATATATATATATATATATATATATATATATATATATATATATATATATATATATATATATATATATATATATATATATATATATAAACAACAGACTTAAAAAAATGGTTTTTAAGTCCGTGAACCAAGTGAGTTGAACTTAATGAGATGAACCTAACAAGTTGAACCGAACTATTCGTGAACTTATAACGAGTCGAGTTTGAGTTTAAAAAGAACTTCGTGTCAAATTCGAATCGAGATTTGAGCTGAACCAATTCTTAACGAGTCGAGTCGAGCTGAGGCGAGTTCGACTCGACTCGACTCATTTTCAACCCTAGACCAAATGATACTTCAAAAGATGGTATTTCATGCTTTCAAGTCCTGGTAATTTCCACTCGAATTCCTAGGTTCGTTTGTCAACCTTATTAATTCTGTTCAAACCTATGCCATAAGACCCACCATTGTGGGGTCTCTTTGAAACAATTATAAAAATTACATTTTCCAAAAGGTGTTTGTTTGAAGAAACCAAATTTGCTTCACAAATTTTTCTACTTAATGATGTTTCATTTTGATTATCTTAAATAACAAATAAAGTGAATCCCTTAACTTCCAAATTAGGCCTTGGAGGCTTTCTTATCTCATATACCAAATTCAAGTTTGACCCGTAAAAGATTTCCTACCTATTTTATTCTTACTTTACTTCATAACAATAACTTGCCTCTCCTTTTTCTTGTTTTTAAACTAACTTTCCTTCACCAAGTTTTGTTGTAATATTCATACAAGGATGTCTCTAGTGAAGAAGAATCTGAGTTCGGTTGAGAATGTTGAAGAGAGTAAGGAGGAGTTATCATTGTTGGACTTGCCTGAACTGACCTTAGAATGCATACTTGAAAAGCTGCCTCCTTCATCACTCTATCAAATGGCTGGTGTTTGCCATTCCTTGAGAGACAAGTGTGTGAGTGATTACTTTTGGGAGAGGCACATGAAGAAAAAATGGGGTGGAGTTATTGGTCATGCTGCTTATAGGGAATGGAAATGGTATGTTGCTTCGAAAAGGGATGTTAAGGATATTAAACATGCCACACAAAGAGGCTTCTTGATGAGTTACTTCTCTATTCTTTGGCCTTTTCAATGGATGAAATTAAAGGTTGATGATGTAATTGATAGCTGCAAGATGCGGAGTTCATTGGTTGTTGATTCTGTTATGAATTGCTATCTTGCTATTGAGACCGGCAGCTTCTGGTTCCCTGCTCAAGTCTATAACCGTGAGGTATGAATGAAAACCCTTTGATCTTTTTATAAAGAAATAATTTTTTGACATCAAATTCGACAACAAAGTTCAAATATGTGGTTAACATAAATTGATGTTTGTGTTGTAGAACGGTCATGTTGGATTCATGTTGTCTTGCTATGATGCTAAAGTTAGCTATGATTCGCAAACTGATACCTTTCAAGCAAAGTAAGTTTGATATGATTTTTTTTTTGAAGTAGTTTAACGACTATAATTCACCTTATGAACAAGTGGGATCTCACGAATTTGAACCCGCCCCTACATTTGATGTCCCTATACAGGTGTCAATTGAGTTGCCATACGGGACAGTTTGACATAGGGGGATCATATACTTACCTATATCAATTCGTTGAGTCTATTATTGTTGTTATATACGTTCACATTGGTTATAGATTTGAATACCAAACAGTTTTGAAGAATTTTTAAATGAACATATAGGAATTGATTGATTGGTTATCATAGGTATCCTGCACATGGAAGAAGAGGAGATGCTAGAGAGTGTGGCATTCCATGGAAAAGATTAAGAGCGCCACCTGTGGATACTTGTTCACATGATCTTCATATCTCTGATTGTTTAAATGATTTGTATCCTGGTGATCACATAGAGATTCAGTGGAGGAAAAACAAAGAATATCCTTATGGTTTGTTCCTTTTTTCCATATAATATTGATAGATTCTTCTAAACTTAATCTCTAATACCATGTTGGTTAATACCTTATATTAGTAAGTAGTAAAGCTTTGATATTTGATGGCAGGTTGGTGGTATGGTGTTGTAGGTCACTTGGAGTCATGTGATGGGAATAAAAACTATTGCCACTGTCATATTAGCGGTAAGTTAATCAATGTTAATTTCTCGTGAATGATTAGCAGATGAATTAGAGGCTTTGTGTTCAAATTCAGTCCTAGACAAATAACAGTGTTAAATCTCTTGAGGGAAGTTTAATTTCTACAGTTGTGCATAGAAGATATCCAATTTTTTTTAAGATTCAATCATAGGTTATATGATGATAAATGTGATGAATGCAGAGACAGTGGTGCTAGAGTTCAACCATTACACTCCTGGCTCAAGATGGAGACAGACTAGTATCAATAGGAAAGATCATAGAGAGGAAGGAAATGAGGTTGATGGATTTTATGGGGGAATAAGAAAGATTGAGAGTGAGAAAGAAATTTCCATTTGGAAACTAATGTGGCCATCTGATGTCTTGAATTAGTACTTTGTTTTATGAGCATTGACATGTTCTGTTTTGTACAAGGAAATATTAAACTCGAAGGAATTATCATATCATAAAGTATTTATATCTTTATGGTTTCCATCAATGTAAATTACTCCACATTTATACACAAAATGTACAACATATATTTGTTCAACTACATATAGAATATAGAAAGTGAAATGTTTTAGCTACTTCTTTTACATTAATATGACATGTGAATCACGGATATGCAAAACATCACAATTTTTTAAATGACTAATTAATTCAACCATTTATTTTAAATAATTCTGTTAATCAAATTGAATTTTAAAAATCAAATTTTAATCTTTTTTATACTGTTCCATTAAAATAATAATAAAATTGAAAATTTTAAAAAAATTTCATTCAATCAATTCATAAAAAAAATTCATCCAATTCATCCACCATATAAAAATAAGTTAATTGATTGAATTAAATCCAATCATTTATATACATGGATTGATTCAATTCATCCAACATATTTCAAGAATTTAATGGATTATTTTTATTTCTGTTTTATTTTTTAAAAAATAATTAAAATGGATTATTTAAGAAAAGAATTGATTTTTTCCAAAAAAAAAAATTGATTTTTTAAAAAAATTAAAATATCAACTTCTTAGAAAATACAAAAAGTCGAATTTTCTCAAATAACAAATTTTTTTTCAAAAAATATGATTTTTTCCGACAAAAGAGTCGTTTTTTTCAAAAATTAAAAAATTAAAATTTTAGAAAACAGAAAAGTTGATTTTTCCTGAAAAAATTATTTTTTTTTAAAATATAAAAAATTGATTTTTTTTTCAAAAAATACAATTTTTTTTTTGAAAATACAAATAATGGTTTTTTTCTAAAACACAAAATTTAATTTTTTTATGAATATATTAAAAAATAATTTTTTTAAAATACAAAAAATGAATTTTTTGAAAATAAAACAAAATTGATTTTTTAAAAAATAAAAAAAAATTAGATGAATATTCATCCATTAAAAATATGTCAATTGATAAATTGAATGAATTTTATTCTTAACGGATGAATTATATTGGATAATTTTAAAAAAAAATTAATGGATTATTAGTGAACTACATTAACAATTTAATCTATATCCATTCAATCTATCTATCTATTTTTGCCACTTCTAATTTTCATGAGTAATTTCTTAACCCACTTTTTTTTCATTCGGGCGGGTTACTTGCTGTGACTCTGTTTTATATTATGTGTTTGATGGGAAAACAATACTCTCTATACAATTACTATTTTCACTAATTCAACAGTGGCTTTATATTCCTACAAAAATACTGGTTAAAAAATGTTTACTAGTTTTTTTTAAACATCAATGTAGTTATTAATCCCAAACAATTTCTTGCACCATTTCAACCATCAATCGAAAGAGTATAATATTGAATTATATATATATATATATATATATATATATATATATATATATATATATATATATATATATATATATATATATATATATATATATATATATATATATATATATATATATATATAAATAGGGATTATGTGTTATTTATTTTTCCTCTTCTCTATTATAGTCATTGAATTTAATCCAATTTAATCGTTAAATAGCATTTTCACTTAATTAACCATTAGATTATATTCAATTCAAAGGTTATCATTTAGAGTGAGTTAAAAAAACTTATTCTTGGAGTAAATTTTTTTAACTTATTTCAAATCATAGTTTTTGAATTGAATTTAATCTAATAGTTCTTATTCATTCTTACATTCTTATATAACTTACTCATTCTCAATATATATATATATATATATATATATATATATATATATATATATATATATATATATATATATATATATATATATATATATATATATATATATATATATATATATATATATATATATATAACACAAGAAGTATATTGAAAAAAACCCGAAAAACAAAAAGAAGGGGACAAAAATCAAAATCCCTCAATAAGACATCAATCTAAGCTTGGAAAAACCAAGTTTGTTGTGCAAGTAATCATCCTTAGCATCGCTAACAACATAATTGTACCAAATAGCATTTTTATTCTTTAAGTCTAAACTAGCTAGAATGTCAACACAAGTGCTTCCCTCCATATATATGTGAGTTATCATGACATTGACATTACTCATTCTATGAAAGCAATTCAACCAATGGCTCTTGATAGACCAGGAGACAATATTTGTATTGTAAAGAGCTCTAGCAACAGTCAAAGAGTCGGTTTCAATCCAATGTTGTCCCAATTCTTGTCAATGCTCATCTCCATTGCCATGATCGCACCCATAAATTCCGCAATTAAAGCAATCCAAATTTTGTCCCAATTCTTGTCAATGGCCATCTCCATTTCCATGATCGCACCCATAAATTCCGCAATTAAAGCATTACCATTCCCAATAAAGTAAGAGAAAGAACCAACATGGTCACACTTAACATTTCTAAACATAACCCTACAAGCGCAAAGAGAAGGAATTCCCATCGCCACATCATTTGTGTTACCTTTTATCCAATCAATTGGAAGAAGTTTCCATAAAACATCAATGTTCCTTTTCATGGTTGAATGTCTAATTTTGATATTAAAGCTCTTAAGAATAATGAACTCAAACATGGTTATCGGACCTGAACACTTGGTAATGTGTCCGACCAAGTTCACCAAGCTAGCAATGTTTTTCGTGCACCTCTTCCAGTCTATAGCAGCATCTTTAAATCTTGCATTGTTTCTAGCAAGCCATATTTCATCTATACAAATTTGGATTCCTACCATGATTACTACTTTGCATTGCGCATACTGTCCTCTATCAATAATTATCCAACAGTCAACTAGCCTAGATTCGGTGAATTGTAAGTTAAGACTGTTTGAAAACTAGTTCCAAATTCTGAAAGAAAATCTACATTGGAATAACAAATGAGTTATGGTTTCCTCTTGATTGTGACACGTAGAGCATTGAGAAGGAAAAATGATGCCTCTTTTGTGAAGATTTTATTCAATTGGAATGGCTTTATGCATAACTCTCGAAAGGATAAGAGTTTTAGAAAAAAGGATATCGATGTTCCATGTCATCTTACTCCAGCAAATGTTGTTTCAATGACCATGATAGAAATCGTAAGTCGGCTTCAAATTAAAGAACCATTATCAGAATGCTTCCAAACTCTAGAATCCACTTTTTCCTCAAGAGGTATAGTATATTTTCTTATATGATCTATCATGTCAAGGTAAGCTAGGAGCATATTTTTAGGAAAGGACCAGCTATTGTTCATAATGTAATTAGAAACTTTCACCTGTAAATGATTATGAAAGATGGGGGGCATGTTGTACCCAGAAGCAATAGGAGGGTCACACCATTCATCAAGCCAAAAGTCAACATCCCTATCATTTTCAATAAGCCAAGAAGCATTTTGAGTGACTATTGACCATTGCCCCTTCATGCCACTCCAAATGGAAGAGGTCATGTTGTTGACAATGGTTGTACCATTTCTAAGAACTCTGGCTCCAAGGACCTACTAGCTACCAGCATCATTATTGAAGTCTTACCATTGCTTTATATTAGTAACCTTATTAAGAGTTATGATGGATTTCAAGGCAAGACCTCCTTCCTTGAATGCTTTGAAACACTTGTGCAAGCCACAATTATGAATTTTCTCTTCTCTATATCACCACTCCACAAAAAGTTTCTGAACCATTTTTCAATATCCTTGAGAAGATTGATAGGCCAGTCATAGATTTGAATGGAATGGAAGAGCATGCTATTAGCCACAGATTTATTGAGTTGTAGTCTCCTTGCCATGGATAGAAGTGAAGCCTTCCAAGTAGCAAGCTGAGTTTTTATCTTGTCAGCTATATGTTGAAAGTACTTAGTTTTAGGTCTACTTTTGAAAATTAGCACCCCAAGATAAATGAAAGGTGGATGAGATACATTATAGCCTAAGATATAGGCCAATAAGTTGTGCCTAGTCGGATTCATGGCCCCTGCATAGATGAGAGACTTGGAAGAATTGAAAATTTGCCTTGAACAAGCTTCATACTTCTTGAGAAGATTGTTTATGGCACTTATATATTTTAAAATCACATTTGCAAAAAAAACCTGTAATGTCATCAGCAAAAAGAGTATGGGAAAGAACTTGACAATTTCTTGCATCTGTTGTTGCACCCCAAATTTTGACCCCTTAGATCTTCATCATCATTCTAGGATCATTTTCACTTGATTATCTAACCATAACCTATTTCAAGTTTGTCTTTGTTAAGATACAGGTGAATTAGGGTTCCGTATAGTCGGGAATCGAAGTCTCGACGGTTTAATCAGTCAATGTATTGGATTGATTCTCCATGAAATAAGTCTCCACATCATCAAAGATACTCCATTGGGTCAAGTATGAATCCAATTTGAGGTTACCACCCAAAGATTAAAGACAATGTCGTTCAGGATCCCCGATTAGGGTTTCCGATCAGGAAAAGTCAACTGTAGTTTGACTTTTGATTTAAAAGGTGTTCCAATGATGTAATTATGGTCCATGAAGCTCATATGGCTTATTGAAGTCCACTCAAGAAGTTTCAAGGCCTCAGAAGACCCAGAACATGAACAGTCGACTCGGTAGTCATCGATCGATCGTTCGGTTGACCGAAAAGTCAACTCCTTGACCATAAGGAATTTGACCTCAAAGAATGAATCAAAAATGTTCCTAATGTTATATTACACCTATCCATGAAGTTTTATGACCATTGGTTCAAGGATTGAGGAGTAATCGAGAAATCGGGAAATTAGGATTTTGAAAGGGGCAAGACCATAACTCCCTAACCACACATATAATTGAGTTGGTTCAAAGCTTTTTGGAAAGGTCTTGACAAGTCCTACAAAAGTCTCACAGTGGTCCATGGGCAGAAAATTAGTAGATTGGGAGTTATGACCAAAATCATCACAAGAGGGAGAAAACACTTAGAAAATTTCTAAGTTTCTGGCCTTGCAAATCATGTTTTCAGCCAACTTTGAGGGGATTTTTGACCTAGTTCCACTTGGAATTTGAAAATTTCAAAAACATGAAAGTTGTAGAGCTCCATGAGGGCTTTCCAAAAAGTGCTAGAACTCTTCCATAGCCCTTGTTAGCTGAGTGTTTCGAATGGAGCAAGTTGGGCCTGAGCACTAGTTTGTCAACTTTTCAAAATTCAACATAAATTTGATTTCCAACCATAACGACATATCTTGTGTGGTGTGTTAAGATTAGGTTTGAACCAGATGTGGGGAGAATCAAGGCAAAACTAAAAATCTCACCATAATCCTTTTGTTTATTATTATAAAGCACAAAAGTAGATGTGTAAGAGGCTTTAGTTTTGCTGCAGCCATGACTTGTCTCAGCATCCCTATTTTTGACAGCACATAAAATCACTTTTTGAAATATTAAGGTTTCCCACCAAAATGCAAGCTTGCAATTCCAAATGACAATTCTGCCACAACTTTCCTTGGCCTATAAAAAGGAAGCTCATTCCACTCTTCAAATCACACCAGAGCACTCTAAAACCCAAGAGAAAACATAGCTCTCATTCTATCTTGCCTTACTTGTAAGTGAAGAAAGTCACAAAATCACCAAAATTGCCTTGTTGCAAGTTTTACACCAGCATCACTTCTAGCCATAAAACCACCAAAAAAACCATTCACACAAATTTAGAATCATCATTAGAAGGTGTCTCAACCTTTATTTCCATAAAAAACTTCACAAAACCAAAAGTCAACTTCTCACACACATTAGTTTGACTTTTCTGCACAAAGTGATAAAACTCACTGCATAAAACAGTTTGAACCACTTTGACACTTTGAACACCTTCCATTTGTGTTATACCAACTGTCTAAAACCTCAAATAGTAGCTGAAAGTGCAGTTACTTCAATTGTCCACAAAGTTGCACTTTTCTTCAAGAAGAAGCAACATTCTCAAGGAAGGGGAATCTCTGGTTTTCTTGGCAGCTAGCTTGCTTTTGGAGGTCTATAAGAGGTAGGTGACCTCTAACTCTTGCTTTTTCTTATGTATATGCATTATCCAAAACTGTTGACCATGAGTTGAATATGCTTGCATTTACTGTCATAAACTCATGTTTGACATGTGATACATATGATGCCTCTAATCTTTGAGGTTGGGCATTGTTATGATAAATTGTGCTTGTTGGTGTTTCATACCCGTTTATGCTGTTAGAAGGTTATAACCTATTGTGTGAAACATGATTGAAGGTATGATGACATTGTTATGTTCAAATCAACCATGCTGTCAAAAGGTTATTGTGAGGTTTGAGTTTATCAACTCATGTGCAAATGAATGTATGACTGTCACTAGGGCAATGTGGATATGTTGTTACTTTTATGAAAGTACTACTGATTGAAATATTGGTGCATTGGGATTGATATTGTTATATTGAACTAATGATCTTTGTTTCCAAATATGTTCTTCATGTTCAGTTTTTGTTTAGTAGTTGTCATTAAAGTTTGCATTGTGGATTACTGATCGACAAAATAGCAAGTGTACTATTTGTGTCAAAGTAATAATAAGGGAAATAGTTCTCAGTATCGATCTCGAGGATTGCGTAGTAATCAATAATACTTTTCGGATTCAAAAGAACAAAAATACCATGGAGTTGTTTTTTTAACAGAGTAAAAGAAAACATAAGATAAAAAGGATTAGAGTAAAAATAAGAACAAAGTTAGGGAGGTGGATAAATTGCTAGTAAAACCTTAAAGGATTATTCTGAGATGTTTTACCGACCTTTAAAAAAGCCAAAGTTTCAAAATTAGTTTTTCCTAATTCCTCAGTGAAAAACACTTTGATAATTTTCCCATGCTCTAATTCCTTAGTTGCATGTGAAAATCATCAAGCAATAGTCCTGACATAAAAACATACTCTACGGGATATCCCCATTCCTAGGTAATATCTACCGTAAGATTATTTTGCAAAAGCCTTAGGTTGACTTTCCAGACCAAAACCTAATCGTAAATCAAATTCCATTTTCCAACCTGAATTCGCATAAAGAACGTTGCAAAATAACAATCATAAGGTAATCAATAAAAATCTCATAGAATAATCCCAACAAGGTTAATACATTGCAATTTAGGACCACCCCCTAACAATTGGGGGTTTAGCCACTCATGTTCTTAATCAAAACAAATGCACTTAAGGATAAAAGAGAAAAAGTCATTACAATTAGGATTGATCTCCTGGGATCATCAATTGCTTCCGCTCTTGATCGATCCGTGTTCCTCAGAAATAATCTTCTCCAGTGTAAATTACGATCTCCAGTTCCCAAAAGTAAAAAGCCTTAGACAAAAAATGACTAATATAACTCAATTCAAATTACATCATAAAAAGTATAAAATGCCCTTCGAACTAGCTCAGTAAGCGAAAAAACATGAAAATCAACATTTGCACTATCAGTGGCCCTGACACGGGCCGTGTTGTGTGACATGGGTGGCCGTGTCAGGCTTCTGTTCCAGACAAAGGGTGTGTCATCCTTCAGGGGCTGCAACATGGGCCGTGTTGTGTGACACGGGCACCCGTGTTGCACTTCTGTCCTCCCATTTCCCTTTTGCCTTGGAAGTGTTGTGTGATGGCCCTCCTGACACGGGCCGTGTTGTGTGACACGGGCGCCCGTGTCAGGCTTCTGACTTTCACTTCTTTGACCTTTCTGCGTCCCCGAAACAGTCCGGCATCCTGTCATCATTTCCTGCTCACAACACACCAAAAACAAACAAATCAAACGTACCAGTGGCACAAAATTATATTAACCTTATGATGGGACATTCTCAAAGATAACTGAAAATAACAATAAAAGCGTAAATGAAAGATGCGAAACTGAAAGAAAATACTGCAAAACCAACGACACACACAGTGTGAAAAACATAACTAAAATCCGCTGATCAAACTCCCCCGAACTTGAACTTTTGCTTGTCCTCAAGCAAGAAAGCTTACCAACCAATTCATTTTTATTTTTATTTTTTTTCACACAAATGTACCTTTACACGAACTGCTAGTTACTGTGCTCATACTCATACATGAGTTTCTCGCTCCAAGCCACACGAGGATAAAACTCGGATTACTCCATCAAAATAGATATCACACAAACACTAGACCACGGCGATACCACGGACCTCAATCTCCCTATCGGTAACCTCTCCGACTATGCTTTGGACTTAAGTCTTATTTCCGATTTTCCGCCCCTTTCATTCGGACAATCACTTAACGGCTTTTATGATTTTTCCTCGCATGCACAAGATTTATCACCCATCATTTTTTTCTTTCTGGCACTGATATATATATTTTTGCGTGATGACTTTTAGGTTCGACCACTGTTGGGCTGAATAACTGGGTAAGGGTTACCCAACTTAGAAGGATAGGCTGTGCCTTTATTTTCACTCTTTTTCTTTTTATGCCCTTTTTTTTAATCAACCTTGCACAAAGGATTCTGATAGATTAAGCCTGATTGTTTAGATAAACTATTGGGGGGTACTTCTCAGATCAAAGCACTATGGTACAAATCTACACGTCAGACTCGTTCCTAATTCGGGAAACTCAGGGTGTTCGTGTTTTACCTACCTCTCCAAAATATTCCAACTTCCTCCTCACGGTTCTTTTAACCGAGCACTCTATATACTTTCTCAGCACCTCACTCACAGAACAGCTTAAGCACATACTCTCAGAAACACAAAAAAAAATTTCTTTTTACAGCTCGAATTCGGGGGGTTCTCACTAAGGACTTCACTTATGCTTTCAAACAGACAACAACACACCACAAAACAACATAAAAAGACTTAATAAAGACAAATAAAAGAAAAACAAAATGCAAAAATAAATACCCCCACACTTGAAATCAACAGTGTCCCCACTGTTGACGCACGAGTCGAGGAGGTGGCTCACAGAGTTCATCATGGTTGAGGGGGGTTGTCCCGCAGCGCCATCTGCCGCATCCACTCATGCACTTCTCCAATCATCCTGCCTTGGCGGATTTGCTCGCTTCCCTATCGTGTTTGCTTCTCCCCTTGCCTTGTTTGCTCACTTCGTAGGTAGCGAACCTCGTTTTCCATCCAGTCTCATTCTTTATGTGATAAACTCCAAGAGTCGGACTCTTGGGTTGGAGAGACGGTACGCGTCGGTATAGGAACTGCTTTTGTCTGATCTGCTTCATCGTCATCTGTACCTACATTATAATTAAATTGGTCTTCTTTGTCCTCGTCCTGTATTACATTCTCATACAACCAATTATTGACATTTCGAATGCTTATAAAATCAGGAGCAGGTAAAGCTAAAAGATGCTTATTTCGGCTTACCAATGAGTAATAATTCTCATGGACCTGAATCATACCTTGTATAGTGACGGTGGCGAGGTCTATCTTTGTCTTACCTGCGACCATACTTTCCTCCATCAGTAGAGGACCGTATCCAAAATGGTCTGCTATCTGCGTTATCATTCCACCTACACTAATTTCTCCAGAAGGTGCGTTTGCAACACGCTTCAAGTGGTCAGCTGCAAAGGCAACTACATTGATCAGCTCTTGGTTGGCCATGCCGTACAAAAAATACAGCTCCCTCTGAGTCGCCACTCCCGTATTGTCCCCTCTTCCAAACAGTGTATAGGCAAGCCCTTTTTGCGCATACCTGAAACACGGGTTATGGATGCAAGAGGATTTGGCCGCTTTTGCAACATAGTCAGCTTTACCTGTAATAGCTCTCCAAAAATCACCTGCACTAAAATTACCCAGAGGTGATCCAGGTCCAAAATTGGGGAGCTTCAGAATATCTCCCAATTGGGCTACAGTCAGAGTGTGGTCAGTGTCAAATAAGCGAAATCTCAGAGTGCCATAGTACTCTTCTTCTGTACCTGTCCACCTATGTTTCAGCTGAAATTCAAGAGTACTAAGAAATTCGATTGTTATGCGCTCAAAGGTCGGCGCTTCAAATTGCATAAATTCTAGCATACCAAGACAGTGAAACATTCTATGAACTTCAATTTTTAGCCCTAAGTTATCTAGGGTTTCGTTGCACATATACCTGGTTGGACTGAGCTTATGCTTTACCAATGACACGTACTTCTTTTGGTGGTCAGGATCTTCGAACAAAATGTTGTGCAGATTGGACATGCGGTGAGCTCGCTTTTTGGGACGAGAAGTTTCCACGAAAGCTTTGCCAGTATCTCTGCGAGGAGGCATTCTTTAACCTGCAGAACAACAAAGAAACACAGCAAATTCGAAAATACAATTAGGATAAAGCGTCACCGTAGAAGTGACCACAACAGCGAGGGGAACGTTTTTCGTGAAGAGGGAAGAGGGTTTTGAGGAGTGGGTGATGATGTTTTTACGAGCTTTGTCGAGAAGAGGCTATGGGGTTTTAGGTTTAGGTTATGAGAAAGATGTAAAAGATGAAGGGAATAGGGAGATAAGTGAGAAAGAGAGTTTTAAGTGAGAAGGACAAACCGGGCCCCACACGGGTAAGGAAAAAAAATAGTCAGCCGCGCCTTGTAACACGGGCCGTGTTGCACAACACGGGCACCCGTGTTGCACCTCCTAAAGCTTTTTTTTTCAAAATATAACACCTGCAACACGGGCCGTGTCACACAACACGGGCACCCGTGTTGCACCTCCTGTAACTTGCTTCCTTTTTTTTTCTTCCTTTTCTTTCTGGTGTTTGTGACACGAGCCGTGTCATGGGACACGGGCACCCGTGTCATGGGACACGGGCACCCGTGTCACCCGACTGTTTTACCCAAAAAAACTTATCACTTTTACCTCCTCCTGACACGGCCCGTGTTGTGCAACACGGTCACCCGTGTCAGGGCTCTGATTTCTCATTTTTCGGTATTCTTCGCCCCGACTATCCGCTATCCTCCTTTCATGATGAACTGCAAACTGATAAACCTGTCCAGAAAAGACAATAAAACAAAAGTAGAACACATCAACAAAAATTGTGTGGGTTGCCTCCCACAAAGCGCTTCATTTTACGTCACATGGCTCGACGGTCATTCAACTACGAGGTAAGATGAATGACATCCACCTGGCCGGTTGAGTCGCCTTGATAGTACGGTTTTAACCTCTGCCCATTCACTTTGAAAGTGTCTCCGTTAGCTTGATTATATAACTCAACTGCGCCATGTGGAAAAACCTTGTGAACCAGAAATGGCCCCGACCATTTTGATCGTAGCTTTCCTGGGAATAGCCTCATCCGGGAATTGTATAGGAGGACCAGCTGTCCTTCCCAAAATTCCTTTCTCAGTATTCTCTGATCATGCCATTTTTTGTTTTTTTCTTTGTAGAGTTTGGCATTTTCATAGGCTTGATTTTGAAACTCTTCCAACTCATGTAACTGAAGAATTCTCGAGCTTCCGGCTAGCGATAGATCCATGTTCAAGAACTTTGTTGCCCAAAATGCCTTATGTTCTAACTCTAATGGTAAATGGCAGGCTTTCCCGTAGACAAGCTGGTATGGTGACATGCCAATGGGTGTTTTAAACGCTGTACGATATGCCCATAACACATCATCCAACTTAGTTGACCAATCCTTCCGCGACGAACTTACGATTTTTTTCTAAAATTTTCTTGAGTTGCCGATTTGATACCTCCACTTGACCACTTGTTTGAGGATGATACGGGGTGGCTACCCAGTGCTTCACATTGTATTTCTGAAGAAGTCTCTCCATAAGGTGATTTAGGAAATGAGTTCCTTCATCACTTATCAACGCTCTCGGGACTCCAAACCTTGCAAAAATGTTTTCTTTTAAAAATTTTACCACAACCTTTGCATCATTAGTTGGCAGAGCCACGGCTTCAACCCATTTCGAAACATAGTCCACTGCGACCAGGATGTAGTTCTTTCCAGAGGATGGTGGAAACGGCCCCATAAAATCTATGCCCCACACATCAAACAATTCATCCTCAAGCATGAAATTTTGGGGCATTTGATTCCGTTTCGAAATGTTTCGAGTTCTCTGGCATTTGTCGCATTGTTTCACCAGCTCCTGAGCATCTTTAAAAATTGAGGGCCAGTACAACCCCGATTGGAGGGCTTTGGCTGCGGTTCGGTCACCACTGAAATGTCCTCCATACTCCGAATTATGACAAGCTATAAGCACCTTCCTCTGCTCATCTTCAGGCACACATCTTCTAACCAAGCCATCCACTCCTCTTTTATAGAGATAAGGGTCGTCACATAAATAGAACCTGCAATCATGAACAAACTTTTTTTTTCTGTTAGAGTCAAAATCGTCGGGTATGATACCCCCGACCAAATAATTCGCGTAATCAGCGAACCACGGGACACTGGTAATAGCTAAGATGCGTTCATCAGCGAACTCATCCTTTATAGGGCGATTTTCTTCATTTTCTTTAATTGGTGACATTCGCGACAGGTGATCAGCTACGGTGTTTTCACACCCTTTCTTATCGTGAATCTCCACATCGAATTCCTGGAGAAGCAAGATCCATGTCAGGAGCCTAGGCTTTGATTCCTGTTTAGCAAAAATGTATTTTAATGCAGCATGGTCAGTATAAACAATCACTTTGGAACCCAACAAATATTGTCTAAATTTATCGAAAGCGTACACCACCGCTAACAACTCCTTCTCGGTGGTTGCGTAATTCATCTGTGCAGGGTTCAAAACGTGACTAGCATAATAAATAACATGTAACAACTTCTCTCTCCGCTGTCCGAACACATCCCCCACAGCGATGTCGCTGGCATCACACATGATCTCAAACGGAAGAGACCAATCGGGGGCAATTACAATCGGTGCTGAAACTAATTTGTTTTTCAAATTTTCAAATGCATCAGCACACTCCTTATTGAACACAAACGCTTTTTCCTTGACCAACAAGGACGTCAAAGGTTTAGCTATCTTGGAGAAATCTCTTATGAACCTACGGTAGAAACTCGCATGGCCTAAGAAACTTCGAATTCCTTTCTCGTTCATCGGAGGTGGTAACTTATATATCACTTCCACTTTGGCTTGATCAACCTCGATCCCCTTGTGAGAGATCTTGTGACCAAGGACAATGCCCTCTCGAACCATAAAATGACATTTTTCCCAGTTAAGGATCAAGTTACTTTCCTGACATCTCTGCAAAACAAGTGAAAGATTAGTTAAACAATTATCAAACGATGAGCCAAACACAGAAAAGTCATCCATAAAGACTTCCATATGCTTTTCGAGCATATCAGCAAAAATAGAAGTCATGCATCTTTGAAACGTCGCTGGTGCATTACACAGTCCGAATGGCATCCGTCTGTATGCAAAGATACCGTAAGGGCAGGTGAAAGCTGTCTTCTCTTGGTCCTCCGGTGCAACCGCAATTTGGTTGTATCCGGAGTACCCATCCAAAAAGCAGTAATAGTCATATCCAGCCAATCTCTCTAACATCTGATCAATGAATGGCAACGGAAAATGGTCTTTTCTGGTGGCTAATATTAGCCTTCTGTAATCAATGCATACTCTCCAGCCAGTGACCGTTCTAGTGGGAATCAGCTCATTCTTTGCATTAGTCACTACAGTTGTACCTCCTTTCTTAGGGACCACATGAACAGGACTTACCCAAGAACTGTCTGATATAGGATAGATAAGTCCTGCATCCAACAACTTCACGACTTCCTTTCTTACAACTTCCTTCATGACTGGGTTTAGTCTCCTTTGGGGTTGTACTACAGGTTTGTGATCTTCTTCCATAAGGATTTTGTGCATGCACACTGTTGGACTTATACCCTTGAGGTCTTCAATTTTCCACCCGATAGCACCTTTAAATTTTGTTAGAACTCTAATCAACTTGTCCTCTTGTACACTTTTCAAATTAGAGCTAATGATAGCGGGACATTTTTATTCAATATCGAGGAACACGTATTTGAGATTCTCAGGAAGTTGTTTCAATTCTGAACTTTTTGACTTCTCTTCATCACCTTCCAATACTAGAGATCTCCTTAAGTCTTCCCAATGATGAGGTCGGGATCCTCTTTGAAAAGGTTGAGTCTCCAACATTTCTACCACTTCCATGTCACTATTATTAACTTCTTCATCTTCCTTAAAAATTGACATGCTTAACACTCTTTCGATAGGTAATTGGGTCACACTCTCCAAATGTTCATTATCTACGACTTGCTCTAAAACTTGTATGTTTCTACTTGTACCAAAATCCTCCTTATGCTTCATGGCATTCCTCACATTGATTTTTAACTCCTCGTCATAAACCTTCAAAGTAAGGGTACCGCCTTCCATATCTATCAAAACTCTCCCGGTTTCCAAAAATGGGCGGCCTAAAATTAGGGGAATTTCTTCATCTTCCAGCATTTCAAGGATCACAAAATCAACCGGAAACACAAATTTATCTACTTTCACCAGAACATCTTAGACAACTCCATAAGGTCGCTTAACCGAATGATCTGCAAATTGGAGAGTCATCCTAGTATCTTGTACAACACCGATACCTAACTTTTTGTAGATTGACAAAGGCATGAGACTAATGCTTGCCCCCAAATCGATTAAAGCTCTTTTGAAGGCTCTGTCACCAATTGTACAAGGAATAGTAACAGCTCCGCTATCTTTCTTCTTCACTGGAATCTTCAACCCCTGCAAAATAGCACTACAAGTTTCAGTTAGAATAATCGGTTCGGACTCACTGGTTCGCTTCTTAGCGATGATATCCTTCATGAATTTTGCATAAGTGGGCATTTGCTCGAGTGCCTCCAATAATGGAATGTTCAGCTCTAACTTTTTAAATAATTCGAGAAATTTCTCAAAATTCTTCTCTTGTTGTCCCTTCTTTTTATTTCTTGAAGGATAAGGTAGCTTGATCACCGGTTTCGGGTCTACAACTTTCTCTTTGGTTACAGGTGCTGACGTTATCACTTCCTCTTCCACTACCTCATTCTCTTTTATTTCCAGCTCCACTTCAATCATGTGATCATTCAGGTCAGTTTCTTTTTCCTCCACTTCCTTATATTTACCACTTCTTGTTATTACCGCCTTGATTTGGTGGTGATCTTTGGGATTCAACACTGTCGCACTTGGAAGTGTACCTGGTGCTTGAGAGCTCGCAAGTTGTTAAGCAATCTGACTCATCTGTACTTCCAGATTTTTAATGGATGCACTAGTGTTCCTTAAATTACTTTTTGTCTCTTCTTGAAATTATGAACTTTGGGCAGCCATCTTTTCAATGGCGACCTCCCAATCAGCTTTTCTAGGAGCTTGTTGTTGCGGTTGTTGGTATTGAGGTTGGTACGGTGGTTGCTGGTATTGTTGCTGCTGAGGTTGATACGGTTGTTGGCCTTGAACAGGTTTCTGCACATTTCCTTGTTGGTTTTTCCATGAGAAATTTGGGTGATTTTTCCAACCAGGATTATATGTGTTGTCATAAGGATTGTTCTGCCTTAACATATTAATTTGTTCCACCTGCTCCTGAGTTGCAACACAATGCACGGTAAAGTGCGGTCCACCGCATATTTCACAAGATGGTGTTTGCACTGGTTCAACTTGGGCCACTGTCTGAGTTCCAATATTCATCTTCTTTAACCTTCTCTCTACCTCGGCGGCAATTTGGTCCTTCATTTTAACAACCTGATCAGCCAACTTCAAATCAATCTTACCCTCCGGTTGGTTCACAGTGCGATCATACAACTCAAGATGCTCGTTGGCGGCAATTGCTTCTATGATCCTCTTGATACCACTGGCTGTTGAGAAGTTTGTTGAGCCACCGGCAGCAGTGTCTATAAGCTGTTTTGTCTTGAGTCGTAATCCATTCACAAAATTCTGCATTTGCTCGGTGGCGTCCATGTTATGAGTAGGGCAAGCTGTCAGACACCTCTTAAACCTCTTATACGCATCTCCTAAAGATTCCTCTTCTTTTTGTTTGAAGTTGACAATGTCATATCTTTTCCGAATAAACACTGAAGCAGGGAAATACTCGTTAAGAAACACATTTTCCATCTCTTGCCATGTTGTAATACTCCCAGCCGGAAGTGAGTAGAACCATTCTTCCGCATCATCAGTCAGTGTGAACGGAAACATAACCAGTCTCTTGGCTTCTTCAGAGTGACCTTCGATCTTCAGAGATGTGGTGGTTGTTAGGAATCTCTGTAGATGCTTGTTTGCATCTGCGTTAATTCTTCCTGCAAACGGCTTACTCTCCAACTGGCGGATGGTAGAAGGGTGTAGCTGGAAGTGTGCCACATTCACCGGTTGATTCACTATAGTCATCCGGTTTGGTTGAGCATTGGCACCCCCATAATCTCCCAAAAGTCTTTCTGGCTGAGGTGGATTCCCAGCCATTTGAGCAATTTCTTCTGTTGTCTCTCTCTCTTCTTTTGAATCACTGCGCACAAATACAACTTCTTCTCTTTCGAGTAATAGCATGTCGGAGCCTGAACTTGAACCTGTCAGTCTTTCAATTCTAGCTCTTCTCAGTCTTTCGTGCAGTGCTCGCTCTGGTTATGTATCAAAAGAATATTTAGCTGAGGCCTGACCTCGCATACACAGTTAGACAAGCGTTAGATCTTTTACGCATAGAGATAATATAGCAAAAATAAAAACAAATTTTAGTCACAGAGCAACAAAATTTCTTTTGAATTTATAAATAATGTTAATTTGGCAGTCCCCGACAACGGCGCCAAAAACTTGATCGACAAAATAGCAAGTGTACTATTTGTGTCAAAGTAATAATAAGGGAAATAGTTCCTAGTATCGATCTCGAGGACTGCGTAGTAATCAACAATACTTTTCGGATTCAAAAGAACAAAAATACCTTGGAGTTATTTTTTTAACAGAGTAAAAGAAAACATAAGATAAAAAGGATTAGAGTAAAAATAAGAACAAAGTTAGGGAGGTGGATAAATTGCTAGTAAAACCTTAAAGGATTATTCTGAGATGTTTTACCGACCTTTAAAAAAGCCAAAGTTTCAAAATTAGTTTTTCCTAATTCCTCAGTGAAAAACACTTTGATAATTTTCCCATGCTCTAATTCCTTAGTTGCATGTGAAAATCATCAAGCAATAGTCCTGACATAAAAACATACTCTATGGGATATCCCCATTCCTAGGTAATATCTACCGTAAGATTATTTTGCAAAAGCCTTAGGTTGACTTTCCAGACCAAAACCTAATCGTAAATCAAATTCCATTTTCCAACCTGAATTCGCATAAAGAACGTTGCAAAATAACAATCATAAGGTAATCAATAAAAATCTCATAGAATAATCCCAACAAGGTTAATACATTGCAATTTAGGACCACCCCCTAACAATTGGGGGTTTAGCCACTCATGTTCTTAATCAAAACAAATGCACTTAAGGATAAAAGAGAAAAAGTCATTACAATTAGGATTGATCTCTTGGGATCATCAATTGCTTCCGCTCTTGATCGATCCGTGTTCCTCAGAAATAATCTTCTCCAGTGTAAATTACGATCTCCAGTTCCCAAAAGTAAAAAGCCTTAGCCAAAAAATGACTAATATAACTCAATTCAAATTACATCATAAAAAGTCTAAAATGCCCTTCGAACTAGCTCAGTAAGCGAAAAAACATGAAGATAAACATTTGCACTATCAGTGGCCCTGACACGGGCCGTGTTGTGTGACACGGGTGGCTGTGTCAGGCTTCTGTTCTAGACAAAGGGCGTGTCATCCTTCAGGGGCTGCAACACGGGCCGTGTTGTGTGACACGGGCACCCATGTTGCTCTTCTGTCCTCCCATTTCCCTTTTGCCTTGGAAGTGTTGTGTGATGGACCTCCTGACACGGGCCGTGTTGTGTGACACGGGCGCCCGTGTCAGGCTTCTGACTTTCACTTCTTTGACCTTTCTGCGTCCTCAAAACGGTCTGGCATCCTGTCATCATTTCCTGCTCACAACACACCAAAAACAAACAAATCAAACGTACCAGTGGCACAAAATTATATTAACCTTATGATGGGACATTCTCAAAGATAACTGAAAATAACAATAAAAGCGTAAATGAAAGATGCGAAACTGAAAGAAAATACTGCAAAACCAACGACACACACAGTGTGAAAAACATAACTAAAATCCGCTGATCAATTACCATTAGAGCTTTGTTTATGACTATTGCTAAAATTTGTGTTTAAACCTGTCTAAATCATATTGAGATGCCTTGAGTCTGTTGACTCTTTTGTTTGGGGTACTTTGTCCTTGACCTGGTGTTACTTAGTGCTAGGTTGGTTTATGTTATGGTTTCCATCTAAGGGGTTTTGATTAGAACTAAGGTTGATAGCCAATTTCTTCTTGTCATGAGTGTGTGTTTACATAATTTTGTGGCTGCACCTATAGGTGCTAAGTTTGTGTCTCTGTTTGGTTGAAGGGGTTGTGACTTCACAGCAGCCTGTGATTTGATTTGGATCTTTTTAGTTTTCTTTATGGCTAGGTTGTTGAACTATAGTTAAGTTATTACTTACTTATATTGAACCTTGTTTGCATTCTGCTTATTTGAAGAGCATGTTGCTGCTCTTATCTTCAGACAAAAATTTCTGGTTTGTTTGTGTCTTAACCTGTTTTCCATAACTTACTGATAAAGGCTATGTCTTTGTGAAGGAATAATTATTTAGAATTCATCAACAAATGTTGATTGAAACACCAAGAATTCTGTCAACGTGTTTGCATTGGCTGTTCAGTTCATTATGAAAATATGTTTGCCTTTGTTGAGATGATTCACATGGATGATCAACATTGTCTTGGCACATAGCTATTTTGTCTCTTCATCACTTTGGTCTATGTAAATTTTGGAACTATGATGGTTTGTGTTTGACAAATTGGTGATTGGTTGAATTAATGAGAATGTTGACATAGATGAGCACCAAGACTTGTTACTGCTTCTGTTCAGTTTTTACTCATCAATTTGTTTTTCAAAACAATTTTGCTTGACTGTTGCTTTTGGCTTGTTGTTATAACTTGCTATTGAAGCTTTGATATTTGGAATTCCTCAATGAATGTTGTTGAAACACCAAGACATTGCTGGTAGAACCACCATTGGATGTTCTTTTGAACCCTTGATGCATGATTTAAGAGTATGATGTTTAGGACTGTCCAATTTTATAAATACCAATTGTTATTAAACATGTCTACATTGTTGTTGGTCAACTGTTTTAAGCATGTATGTGTGGCTTTGTGTATTGCCTTGACTGGTCAGTCATGTTTGATTTCCTGTCATGAGCTGCTTGTTAGCACCATAGGTCTTTGTTTTGGTTATTCATGTCAAGACTTGTCATGATACAATGCAGCAAGCCAACTGCTATGGCTTGACAGCCCCCCAAACTTCAAGTCTTTGCTGGCAGTATTGTTTTAGAAGTTCATAAGTGATTGATCCAACTTACATTAAACTCTTGACAGTTTGAGTTTGTGTTGGTTAAGGTTATGGCCTTGCTGTTTTGAGTTATGTTCACACAAACTTCACCCTTTGCAACTCACCATACCATTTTTTGCTCTGTTGTTTTCTGAACAAAAATTTCTGTTGAGACACATTCAATATCACATTTGAAACTTGCATGAATCTTTCTTCAAACCAGATTGCATTAGTATTGTTCCTTGTTCTTCAAAATGCATTTCTAAAACTCATCTTGCATGTTCTATCGAGTTGTTTTATGTGTGCATCTTTTGAGAAAATTAATGATACCATCTTATTCCTCTTCAAATTTCAAGTGGTTTAGACTCAAATTTTGTGAAATTTGGTTGTGTTTTGGTCGAGTTGGAATGAAACCGTTTTGACACAAACTTGCCTTACTTTATTGTCTTGCCTGGCCCAGTATATTTGACTTAAAGGGTCTTATATTATTGGGTTGTTTTGATACAATGGATGTATCGCCACCCCAGTGGTTGTAACCTTGCTCATAAGAACTTTGCCATTCTCAAGCGTGCGAGCTCGACCCTCAGCGAGGGCAGTTTTTGCACTTTTTTTTATTTTTCTTGTTTTCCAAGATTTTCTTCTTCTCTTTCCAATTGATTTGTATGTATAAAATGGTTGAGTTGGCTGTGTTATGAACCTATGACCCCAAGGCCTTGGGTTCAAGCCTTGGGGGAGGCATTTCTCATTTTTTAGTAATTGGATTTATTTGATTTTTATTTAATTGTCATTAAATTTCAAAAATTCATAACTCCTTCATTTTTAATCATTTTTAGTGATTCTTTTTTCTAAATTCTTGTATTAGTAAATACTTTCATATAATGCTTAAAGAATTCTAAAATTTCTATTTTAGAAACACTTTGCATTATGGGGAATTTGCGATCCGTTTTAGGGTTTTAACCCTCCTATCTTTCAATCATCATTTCAAAACTTTGGATATCATTTTCATTAAGTTTATTTTTGAAGCTTGGCTTGAGTTTGGTTTATTAACTCCTTTGTGTGCTTGAGTTTGAAATTCAATCCTTGATTGTAAGCATTTGTGTTTAATCATCTTTAAAACTTGAAAGTTTTCCCCCATGAAGTATTGAACTTCTCACTTACATTTGTTGTGACATTGTTTGTTTAGGTCTAATGTTTGTAAGTATACATGACATTTTGTAAGCCCTAGGAAACCATATCTTTGTCAAGATACATCTTTATCTTTGTTAAGATCCCCTTACCATCTTTGTTAAGATATACCTCGTCTTTGTTAAGATATGCTTCGGTTTTTACCTTTCATTAAGTCTTGAAAGAACTTTCCCCTTCATGATATTGTAATATCTTGATACTTGCTTTGATTGTGACTATCTATCTTGATTGAAATCATTGATATTGTAATATCTTAATACTTGCTTTGGTTGTAACTTTTTACCTTACTCATAATCCTTGCTTGATATTGTAATATACTTGCATGTTATTGGTTGTAACCATATCTCTTGCATTCATAATGTTTGAATATTGCTTTGTTAAGTTATTCCCCCAAGTGATGGAACTTTTTAGTTCTCATCCAAGTTGTTTAATTTTTTTTCCTTCCAAAGGAAAGTCTCTCTATTGACCTTTGGGTCATAGATAGCTCATTAACCTCATAGGTCTGGATATAACCTTCCCTTCTTCCCTCTTTTGGTCTGGAAAGAACCAATTTATTCCGATTCTTCGGTTTGGCCCGAACTACGGCCGCTCTGATTTCTCATTAGACAATGGGAATACGTAGGCACAAGATGCGATATCTTGACGAGCAACCTTTCAACCTTCCCTTTGGTCTGGATAGAACCAATTAGACTTACCCTTTAGGCCTGGATAGAGTTTTCTCCCTCCTTTTGGTTTGGATAGAACCAAGTGGTCTTACAATGTAGAATTAGGTGGAGTTTATTTAACTCTATGTAAGAATCATGGAGATGATTACTTACTCCCCTTTCTTGAGTGTTCAATGTAGATATAGAGAGTTTGGATAAACTCTACACAAGCATTATTATGTTTGTTCCCCTTTGAACCTTTATCATAATCAAGTGTTCTTCATCCCTAGTGAGGTGAACTATGATTGCTCTGATTCTATCCTAGTTAGGATACGTAGGCAGAAGATGCGATATCTTTGCGAGCAAACTTAGAAACTATATTTAGGTCTGAACCTTAACCTTTTACCCAATCCCAAACCATAGAAAACATTTAGCAAACTTAGCATACAAACAAACAAAAGGTTCCTGTAGAGTACTACAGATGTCTAGGATGTGAAATACCTACCCTAGGCATAACCAACCCCCGATCCCCGAATCTCTTAGCGTTGTTGTTACATCGCAAAAAGGGGTTTTTCTTTCTTTAGACCTTTCCTTTGGATAAATTAAAGTCCGGTTGTGAATTTTAAGAATTAAGATTCAAGTTAATCAATATCTTGATATCACGATTCTCACCGTAACATCTGTCATTAACTTGACATCTTCTAAATTGACCAAATTGGTTATTCCTCTACTCAGAACCTCGTCAGCTAAGAAGAAAAAAAGAGGTGATAGGGGGTCTCCCTCCCTCACCCCATTCTTTCAAGTGAAGTAACCGACTAGCTTACCATTGATGCCAACATAAAGATAAGTAGAGTGAAGAATACTATCAATCCTCTTACAAAATTTAGGATCAAAACCAAACTTCTTAAGAACTTTTAGAAGGAAGGGTCAGTGTATAGTGTTAAAGGCTTTAGAAATATCAATTTTAAGATCCATATTTCCAACATAAGCCTTCTTGTTGAGTAGAGTTGTAGCCTTAGAGGCAAGACATATACAATCAGTTATTTTTCTACCATGGATGAAACCATTTTTCTCATTAGAGATTATCTTAGGAAGTAAGCAAGCTAGTTTGTTAGCAAGAATCTTGGTAATGAATGATCTTATGTTCAAAATAAACAAGATCAGTTGGTCTATATTGATCCAGAGTGCTTGCACTTTTAATTTTAGAGATGATCACTATGTTGTTGGAAATGTAATGAGGCATTATCCAAACATTTTTGAAAAATTGAGTCATAACATTTGTAACATCATGACCAATGATGTCCCAATAATCCTGAAAGAAGATTGCTCCCAAGCCATCAGGGCCAAGAGCACTATCCCTTTTAAGGTTCATGACTGCTTCTTTAATTTCCAAATTTGTAGGAGTGAATGTCAAGATTCTGTTTGTATGTTCAGAGGTCAAGTTAGGAATAGTCTTCTCCACTAGCCCATCTTCCTGCAAAACATCAATCGTGTTAAAAAGCCTTGTGTAATGGTTGAGAGTATGATTTTCAATAATGTTCATGTCAGTTGTAACAATATCATTAATTTTTAAATAATTTATTAAGTTAGTATCCCTTTAGATAGCAACATATATAAGGAAGAACTTTGTGCTCCTATCTCCATTGTTGCACCAGTTGATCCTAGACTTCTCCCTCCAGAAAGCTTCTTCAATATTAAAGACTTCATTCAACTTTAGTTGAGATTCCTTTTCTTGAAGATAAAGGTAATCATAATTGCCATGGATAGCTATGGAAGATTGGATATTATGCAGATTCTCCTCAGCTTTCTTCACATTTTTCAGAACATTGCTAAAGCACTATTAGATGCCCAATTGTGTTTATTTGAGCTATCAAATATGGGCATCTTTCACTCCTTTTTGTCAAGAAAGTGTTCAAAATCGCCCTTGCTTTGGTTGGTTTGCAACATTATGTGAAAGGATCTTGGTGCCTTTAATTTGTGTGTTATTGTGCAGGAATTAGGCATCAAAGAGTAGAAAATTAAGACACAAGAAAGTTGGCAAAGAAACCAAGAAAGCAAGCAAACAACAGCAAGTTCGCCTAGCGAGGGAGGCAGCGAAGAGGTCGCTAAGGGGCATAAGGGGCATAAACTCGCTAGGCGAGAAAGGTAGCGAAGAGGTCGCTAAACGAAGCAGCAACGAGCAAGAAGCGAGCACTCCCAGACTTGGGACAGAGGCGAAAGGATAATAAATTCGCTAGGCGAAGTTCGTAGTGAAGGCTTTGCCTAGAAAAGGATCACTCGCCTAGCAAACATTGGCAAACTGGTCTGGTGAGAATCCTCAGGGCAGAGGCACTTCAAGTGGCACATTTTGGGGTTCGCTAGGCGAACCACCTTGTTCGCCTAGCGAGTATGACAACACATCAAACCTTTATATAAGTAGCATGGGCTACTTTTTGGAAAATATCTAATTTTGTTTTGTACTTGCATTTAGAGGATTTTTCTTACCTAGAGACCCATTCCTTCATTCTTTATCATCTCTTAGTAACATTTCAGAAAAAGATGGTGGATTCCCATCCATTCTCGATTTTTCGACTCGGATGTTGATCAACCTTCTCCCGAAACTTGTTGCTCAAGTCATCATGAAAATGAGTAGCTAAATCCCTCTCTTGTCAAGGTTAGGAGTAGATAGTTCAGATTTTATGTATTCTTCTTAATGTCTTGTATGTGAACAAGTTCATAATCAATATAGATGAAGTTATTTGCCATTATTTGTACATTTATGGTTTGGTTTGTATTAGAGATAAACTTTCCATGTCTTGACCTAATATATTCATCTATCAACTATACAAATGCTAGAGATAGATTTGAAAGTTGATATCCTCTTTGTATTGTTCTTAAAGCTTATTGTTTCGATCCGTTAAGTAGAAAGATCATTTAACGGTCAGAATAATAACATTCACGAAATCGATTTAGAGATGAACGTTTTTGCGAGGGTACGCGGTTATGTTGGTTAGAAATTCGTTCACATATTTGAGTGGTAGAATACGTTTAGGACGGACTAGCGAACCCTAATCTTGGCATGCTTTTATCAAACTTAAGACTAGTTTTTATTACGCTTTATTTCTTGCAAACTTTTGTTACAAGATTGAAACCATTAAAAAAAAACCCTTTTCTTAAGTCATTCAACCGTTGAACGGCTAGCATTTATATTCTCTTCAATCCCTATGGAGACGATAAAACACTACCGAAAAACACTTCAAACAAGCACCCTTTGTTCCACTCTTTCAGTTTTGCCTTTATAATATTTAATTTCTTGTCCAGGATGAACATTTGGCAGCCACACTGGGCTTCAGTGCCCAAGCTCAAGGGCCTTACTTCCACAGTGCCCCCTACTTTTTTCACTACAGCCCTCTGGTCTAAACTCAACCAAGGAATCCATGTGTCTTCAATCTGGCCCAACGCCCCTTGTTGAATATACTTCTTGTTTCAAATTCATACACCCCTACGGAATTGTGCTAATACTTTTTTTTTCTTTTCTTTTATTCTTTTTGTCATATTTTTTAGTACATTTTAATTCATAAAAAAAATACCTAAAAAATATACACGTCAGAAGTAGTTTTGTTGAGCTAGACTTTGAATAGAACTGTTCTCTAAATTTGATTTTAATTCCTAATTTTTGGCTTTTACTCCATTTTCTTAGCATGTTAGGACTTAGGGACTTAGGGTTAAGTTTGATTAATTTCAATAGTTCATGCCATATTCCCATTTCATGATGTCATGTGTTTATTGGAATGCTTAATCTGATCATGTCCCTGATTAATTAGCTGATCAAATTATCTTTGATCAATTGATTACACTTTTCTTGGCCATTGTCTGCTTCTCATATCCAGTCATGTGAGATCTTAAGTCCCTTGATTACTTGATTGAGTTAGACCTTAATAATTGCATTACACTGGATCCATCAAGTCATACTCAATTTCATGATGTTATGGATATCTGTTATATTCTATCATATTTTGAATATCTATTATATTCTTTGTTATGGGTTTGGGCTTCATGATGTTACATGAGAGAAAAGTTCTATACCCGAACTTGAGTATACACACATGATAGCATGTGGCAAGAGTTGTGTTGACCTACTTGGTGTTATTCCTCATTCAAGGTCAACACGAGATACAACAACTATAATATATTCTTTTGGGAGCATCACTGCCTGACGAGTCATTCGTTCCAGACAATGGTATCTCAAAATGGGTCTATGAATCTAGGGACCTATCATACCCCAAATTTTAACCACCATTCTTTTCACTTTCAGCTAACTTAGAATTTAGATCACTAACATATTCATATCCCATATAAGTAATTTGGTCAACCCCAATGACTAAAAGAGTCAAAGGGGATCATTTTTATTTTTTTAGGAGTCTTTCATCCTATCATAGTTAATTGATGTCTTAGGCATTTCTAAGCTATAATCTAATGTTTTAGGATAACACAATTAGAAAAATTAAGACTAACTCATTAAGAAAATATTTTAAATTGAAAAATTAAAATATGCCACTTGATACTACTATTACTATTTTAAATTAATTTGCAGTATTATTTTCTACTGGCTATTACCTTTAGTTAGAAATTATTATTATTAGTCATTAAAATTTAATAATTGTATTACTATTTAATTATTAGGAAGTAATGGTAAGAAATAAAGGTAATTTATTAATTATGTATTATTAATCATTTTAGTAATATTATTAAACCATATTATTAGATAAACTATATATATATATATATATATATATATATATATATATATATATATATATATATATATATATATATATATATATATATAATATATATATATTATATATATATATATATACTATATATATATATATAATATATATATATATATATATATATATATATATATATATATATATATATATATAATATATATATATATATATATATATATATATATATATATATATATATATATATTATATATATATATATATATATATATATATTATTACTTGTTTATTAAAAATGACTAACTAACTAAAAGCACATTGTATTAGTAAGTTATTTTATATTACTATTAAGATTATTTAGGGCTATTAAAATGATTAGATTATTAGATATTAATTAATATTTGGTTATTAATATATGGTATATGATTAGTTCGGTTTATGACTATTAAGTTATTGTTTATCTAATTAAGCTAGTTGGTTATCTTTAAGTTTGAACTTTGTCAACTCTAGGACCGGGTTCGGTCAACTTTAGGACCGGTTCGGTCACAATACCCAAAGGTCCGTTCATAAACACTAAATGAGCGCATAATCAAAGAGAAATTGGATCAAACCATTAATTTGAATATTCAATCAAATATTTCCATTCTATTACAAGATACATCAGAAACAAATTGAATTTACAAGTGAAGTAAGACCAATATACGCAACCTAAAAATCAAAATCAAATACAATCAGATTCAAAATTTCCTAAAACAAATCAATCTAATTAATCACTAAAACCCTAAAATCATCTATATAAACCTAAGAAAAGTTGTATTAAAGGGACCAAATAAAATAAGGAAAATCCTAAGAGGACTATTGCTTTTGGAACTGCCAACCTCCACTTAAAGCTCTGATTAAATAGTTGATTATGGTTTTACATTGAAACCCTAATTTCTTCGAGCTCATCCTCCATGACAATCACCAGAAGCATCCCGCACACAAAGCAGAAGAAGAAAAGAAGAATTTATAAAGCATCAGGAAGGCAAGAGGAAGGAGAGCAGTAGAAGAAGAGTTCGAAAATCATTACCTTTTTTACCGGAGAACTTCCCTTCTCTGTAGGTTGTTGCATGCACCTTTTTTCTTGCTTGATTATGATTTCATGTTTTGTATTTGTGTTTGGACCTTGTTGATGAATTCTCTTTGAGGTAGATATAAATCTAGGGTTTGTTCGTGTTTGATTTGGGTTTAGGATAGGTTAATTGTGTCTCAGGAAGGGTTATTTTGTAGTCTAGGGTTCGATCTGGGTATGATTGAGGTTTTTAAAAAAATATAGAGTTATGGAGATTCCTCATTTAGGGTTAAGGTTTTTGGGTTTCAGGGTTTGGGATTGCTAGGGTTCATTTGAAGTTGCTAGGGTTCATCTAGGGAACCCTATGGTTCGTTTGGGTAAGTGTAATATTGTTAGGGTTCTAAGGGTTTCATGTGTTCTGGGTAGGTTTAGGAAGAACATGTGAAGTTTCTGGGTGAACTTCAACTAAAAATTGGGGACAAGGTGGTTCTCAGGGTCGTGTTTGGTATTTGAATGCTGGCCGAAGAAGGGTGGTTAAAAGGAGAGTCGATAAAAGAGAGCGACAAGATAGAGAGAGAGGAGAAGGGTGCTAAGTCCCTTTTGACTTTGCATCGCAACCACCCAGTCTGGTTACTTTGACTAGTAATCTTAATCTAAGGCTGAGATTTCATACCACACGATCCTTCTGATCTTGATCATAGGGATTAGAGAGAGTCACCTCTCTCTCTCTCTCTCTCTCTCTCTCTCTCTCTCTCTCTCTCTCTCTCTCTCTCTCTCTCTCTCTCTCTCTCTCTCTCTCTCTCTCTCTCTCTCTCTCTCTCTCTCTCTCTCTCTCTCTCTCTCTCTCTCTCTCTCTCTCTCTCTCTCTCTCTCTCTCTCTCTCTCTCTCTCTCTCTCTCTCTCTCTCTCTCTGGACTCCCCTATGCGCTAGACTTCAGAAACTAAATGGTATTGTTTTCCTTGCTATTAACACACCATATTGAGCCGACCCATTACTCATACAACTAAATATATACCCCCTAGATTTTTTTATTTAATTTCTTTGTTTTCTTATATAGTTTATATTTTTCTTAATAATAATATAATAATTATTATTATTATGTTATCTGATTAATTTAGTAGTATTATTAGGATTAATATTAGTACAATTAGTTTAATTAAAATAATTTAGGAATTAATTAGTTTATTATAATTATTTACCTTGATAAAATACAAAAAAAAGGTAATTAAAGTCTACTTTTTATGATTAATTAAGATTATCATTTAGGGTTAAATAAGTAAGTGGTATAATTAGGTTTAATTAGTTTAATTAATTTATAATTAACTTATTACAATTATTACCTTATAATTAACATAAATAAATATACAAAAATATATATAATTAGTTAATATTAATTAATTAGGATAATTTTAGGATAAAGGTTAGGGTTGTAATTAGTCTAATTAAATTAATTAGAAATTAGGGTTAATTATAACATTTATCAATCTTTTAACTTTTCTAATTTCATTATTCAAATAAATAATTATGTATATCATTATTTAACCTAATTTCTTAAATCAAATTAATTATATGTTTTAAAATCAACATAAATTCAATTTAACACATTCAAATGACATGTTCTCTGCCCTTATGCATTGAGGAATTTTTCAAATCAAACATTTCTCCGCCCTTGATACGTTGAGAACCTTTTCAAAAATATAAAATCAACAAACAAACAAACATTTTCTAGACGAACTACGATGCTCTAATCGTTCATATTACTATAGCATACGTAGTCATAGAGTTGTAACACTCTAGCAAATACAATAACAAAAACCTTTTTCTTAGTCCTCTTTCCTGATTAATTTCCCCTCTTATTAAAATAATAACTTAACTTTCTTGTAAATAATAATGAAATGATCCCTTGTAAATAAATTATCAATTAATAAAAACATAAGCAAGCATACCTTAGGAAAACATAGTAACCCTAGAACTAGAGAAAGATCTCATTGAGTACAATGGAGGTGAGGGGTGCCTAACACCTTCCCCTTACTTAATTGACTCCCGAATCCTAGTGTCTCACACCTAACTTTAGATTTTATCATTATTTCCCTGTTCCTTAGGAACAAATAAAGGATGATGGTGACTCTGTAATTTTACAGCCACCACAACTGACGACTCTGCTAGGGAAACTTCCCTAAAGAGAGTCAAACATGTCCCTTAGTCTTAGGGTTGTTTGTTTGCATGTTTGTTTTTATTTATACTTTGTTTATTTTTGATTTATTTATTATGATTTATTCATTATTTATTCATCTGCGGGTTTGAGAATATCATTGTGTGAAGCTTTATACCCGAGCTCGAGGAAAAACATAAGTTAAGTAAGGGGTTGTCTTGTTTTGGCTGTTGCGGATTCTTATTGTAACAACCCAATTTTCATTAATTAATTATTTATGTTAATTAATTGATTTATTGAAATTATTGGATGATTAATTAAAGGAATTGGTAGATATTTTGAGAAAAGAATATATTGGAGAGAAACAAAAGGGAAAGATATATAAGGAAAAGTGGAAGGAAAAGGAAATAATAGAAACATAAGAGAAAGAGAAGAGAAAGAAAGAGGAAGAGGAAAAAAGAGAAGGAAAAAGGGGGGAAAGCTTGGAAAGCTCAAGAACAACTTCTAGCTTCGATTTAATCAAGGTAAGGGTGTGAAATCTTATTATTCTATCAATGTGTATGATTATGTATGTGTTTGTTGAATTGGTTTGGATTGTTGGAGAGTTTTTGCTCATTTTCCATTTTAGGGCAGAAATGAGTTTAATCGATAGAAACCGATGTTTTCACGGATGAAACTCGAAATAAATTGCGTAGTTTAGTCGGGTAATGTTTAGTCGTGATTATTGGATTTCATTTGATTGAATTTGGTTGAAGTTGTGAGTTTTGACATTTTTGGACAATTGGAGGTTAAAATTTTGGATGAAAATCGGAAGTCGTAGAATTTGCGCTTTATGATCCTAAATTGTTACTATATGATTGGTAATGGTGAGTAGGTATTTAATCGGGAGAAAATAATTAAATCCGTCGGGTTTTTGGGGATTTTGGGCAAAAACCGTAACCTTGTTTTTCCAAAATTTCAGGTGTTAACCGGTTAACACTTTGGGTTAACCGATTAACAGTATAAAAAATGGCCTAAAAACTGAGTTTTTAGAGCCGTTAACCGGTTAACAATATCTGTTAACCGATTAACGGAGTGTTAATGCGCCAGGATTTTGAAAATCTGGATGTGTTAACCGGTTAACACTCTAAGTGTGAGAAAAATATTATTTTCAAAACTTTGAAAATTCATAACTTCTTCCCCGTTTATCGGACTTTGTCGTTCATTATATCAAACTGAAGCTAATAATATGTTTTATAACTTGGTGAAAAGAAATATTATTTTTAGCCGAATTTTAGCCGATTTTACCGATTAATCAAAATTAATTATTTTAAGTAAGTAAGGCTTAAATAATTAGAGCGTTCGGTTGCCGTTTGGCATAATTGCTATGAATGCATATCGATTGTATGTGACTATATGTGAAGAATGCATGGGAATATATTAGTGAATATGTGTGCATTGCTTGATAAATATTGTGTGAATATATGAAAATATGTATATGTGTAAGACTCGTACTCACTGGGGTAGAATAACAAGATGTTGTTCTTAGTGGAGTAATCACTGGGGTAGAATAACAAGATGTTGTTCCTAGTGGAGTAATCACTGGGGTAGAATAACAAGATGTTGTTCCTAGTGGAGTAATCACTGAGGTAGAATAAAAAGATGTTGTTCCTAGTGGAGTGATCACTGGGGTAGAATGACAAATGTGTTCCTAGTGAGGTAGAGTGACACGGTCGTATACACTGGGGTAGAATGACTAAGATGTCGTTCCTAGTGGAATAATCACCGGGGTAGAATAACTGAGATGTTGTTCCTGGTGAATTATGAATATGAATTATATATATATATATATATATATATATATATATATATATATATATATATATATATATATATATATATATATATATATATATATATATATATATATATATATATATATATATATATATATATATATATATATATATATATATATATATATATATATATATATATATATATATATATATATATATATATATATATGTGTGTGTGTGTATATACTTTATGATGAATTATGAATATGTATGCATTTCAAGAAGTGTATGGAGTCATTTTGAATGTGAAGCATCATGATATACATTCTTGTGTTGTGTGATTCTAGTGAGAATCCGTCGAAACATCGTGTGCCCATGAGGGGTGTGAGCGGTGGTTACGGATGGTTGTGTGTCATGTGGGGTGTGAGCAACCGGGTTGTGTGCCCAAGGTGGGGTGTGAGCAATCTATAACATTGTGTGCCCATGTGGGATGTGAGCAATGGGTAAACATTGTGTGCCTAGGAGAGGTATGAGCAATGGTTCCAATAAGTTCCTGAGTGAACTTGAGATGATTGAGTCGGTACCGCATTTGCATCTGTATAGAGTCGTGAGTCGGTCTCTATGAGTTGCATTTATCATCATTATAATTGTGATTGGTGAATAAACATAATTGTAAATGTTTATGTGTAAATGATGTGAATTGTAGAAGCATGAATTATGAATATGCTTAGTTTTGTGTATATACATTGTGACGTATATGTGAATTTTGATGAATGCGGTGAGAATGTGGGATATGTGTATTTTATGATTGTATATAGGTATATAATTATATGCATTGATTATTATGATAATATTTCTCACCCTTCTGCTGGAATGATGTCCTATCTGATATCGTGCAGGTATCGAGAATAGAGTTGCTCGTAGTTGCGTGGTCGTTGTGGGTGTAGCTATTTAGTGATTTAACTATATTGGGTCGAGTAATGCTCTGGTCATGTAACACTGGGATCGTTTGGGTTATATTTTAGAGATACATTATGTACTCTATGTTATGTTTTTATATTCATTGAAATATTTTGATATTGGCCTTAGTGCCTAAAAAATGTTGAATTATATGATGAGCATGGTTATTCTGTTAAGAGAATTATGATATAAATTGAATCCGCTGCTACATGCAAAAATGAAACTTTGAAAAGCATGAGCATTTATTGAAGTGTTAATGAGCATGACAGGTGGTTTTTATTTTATTTTTGAAAGTTATGTGTGACGCCCTTTTGTGAATGCATGATTATTTACTCTGATTATTTATATTTTCCGTGGGGTTTAGACGGGTGTTACACTTATCCCATGAGGTTCTTTAACAAGGACTTTGCCCATAGTAGATCAGTTCAAATATTTTGTCATGATTTGGCTAACACTTTTTCATGATGAAACTTTGAGTTTGATCCATGACTATATGGATCTCTTCTAGAACCCGAGCGCAAGACTTCATTTATACGAGAAGGCTCCATAAGGGAGACGCTGTTGAAATTTTATCATTGGAGGGCTATGCTCTATCATGATGAAGTTTAATCTAGGGTCCATGACCTTGGATTTTTGTTCTAAAGACAGCCAAATAAAACCCTAGAGCTTATGTTGTGAGGGGAAGGGGTAGAAAAAAAACCTACGACCTTTTGTAGGAGCCTTTTGTTAAGTTGTTCCTATACTTATCCTACATCAAAATTTGCATGATACATCATACCATTTGCATTAAAATGGGCCTTTTCTGCATATTTTTATTATTTTTTGAGGAATTTCAAAATTTGTTGTAGGTACCCTTTGAAGATGGACTCAGACAAAAGAAAAACCATTCATATTAAGGCACAAATGCCTGACATGAAAGCCTGAAGGTTCACCAAGACCTAATGCATGGCTTTGTTCACAGGAAGTTCACACTCAAATATGAGAGGGTTCTTGATCTCTTAAGATTCCCCGTGAAGGTGAAAGCCATCACTGCTTTGGCCCAATTTTATGATCCACCTCTACGATGCTTCATATTTAAATATTTTCAACTAGCTCCCACACTAGAAGAATTTGGGACTGCATTTGGACCCTCCAAGGGAGAAAAAGGGACCCTATGTAGGTATTGGACAACAAGTGAAACCTAAGGAACTGGATATGACTTTGGGAATACCTACTGAAGATATATTGTTGCACTATAACAAAGATAGGGACACCCAAGGTCTCAAAAGAAGTTACTTAGAGAGGGTAGCTCAAAGATTGGCTGGTACAAAAAGGTGAGAGTCATTTGTTGACATTTTGGCTTTGATAAATTTTGGGATAATCCTTTTCCCAAACATGGCCTACTTTGTTGATACTAGTGCTACAAGCATATTCTGGGTTGTGAAAAATCAAGAGGTGGATCCAGTACCCACTTTGTTGGCTGATGTGTACTACACTTTGAACATCTGCCATGACATAAAGAGAAGGTCGTTACATTGTTGCATTCCTCTATTGTACCAATGACTTGCCTCACATCTCTTTAAAGACATCTATAGGATAAAGACTAAGGGCAGTCATGCTTGGGGTTAGAAGTTGATGTCCCTCACTAAGAGATCAATCCTTTGATACCCAAAACAAAATGCTAAAGACATAATTGTTAGTTCTGGGAGTTTTCCTAACGTACCCCTCATTAGTTCCAAAGGTTGTATCAAATATAATCCCATAATAGCTATGAGATAATTGGGTCACCCAATATGGGAAAATCCTAAAGATGACGATATAGAAGAATTCATCTTGCATAATAGGGGTACCATGCACTTGGAGTTGCTCAGAAGAATCACTTGTGCTTGGGAAAAGGTGCATGTTAAGGAAAATAAGCTAAAAAGGAAGGATAATAAGACCAAGGAATCCTATGCCCAATGGGTTAAGGAAAGAGTCCAGCTGGTTAAGTTATCTTTTGTTGTTTATCCTACATATTGTTGAGATTCTGACCTTATACCAGTGCCCATCAAAGAGGTCGACCGCCTCAAAGCAACCTTCGCTCGAGTCGAGCAAGAAAAGGAAGGCTTAGAGCATGACCTCTATGATATGGCCTATGAGAAGAATCAATTGAGCTCCAACCTTGAGTAAAGGGAGAAGCAAATTTGTGAAAGCATGGAGGAGGTCAAGTTTGAAAGGAGCAAAAGACAAAAAATATTAGGCGAATTGTTTAGCGTTTGAGTCAACTTCGAGAATCTTAACAAGCAACTGACGGAGGCCCGAATAGAAAGTCAAATGTGAAAGAGAGCATGGTGTCGCGGCGGGAAAAAAATTTGAGATTAAGCTATTGATTAACTTAACTCGAAAAGCAAGAGTTGCAAACAAACTTTATTGTTTCTAAAGGGAAAAGGGAAAAAATTGAACAAAAACCACACAAAAAAAAACAAAAAGAGAGAATCTTGATACGGAGGTTGGTTATGCAATGGGAAGGTATTAAAACCCCTCATATCTATGGTAGTCCATAGAAACCATTTGTAAATCTGTGTTTATAAAAAAGTTGGGTTGTTTGTTGATTGATTTTAAGTGAAAAAACATTTGTCGTATTCAAGTGGAAAACTCAACTTACTACCCACAAGTATGATGAAATGAACATTTGCATCATCTTGATATGGATAACTTTTACTTGGACTTTCTCACAAGCACATCTCAACATTCAAGTGGAAAATGTCAATCATTTCTCTATATATTTTAGAAGTATATTGGTTTGCATCACTACAAGAATAGACTAATATTCAATCTTTCAAAAAAGGCTCTTAAATAAAAGTTCACAAAGGCACAAAAAGAAGTTTGATGAGGTTTGTCTCTTTTAAAAGTTTTGAAAAGAGTTTAAGTATGCTTAAGTGTTTTAGCATTTATTAGGAAAACTATTTTCTAGATCACTTGACAATGTTAAGGTTTATTAAGAAAAAGGTGTGAAGTTTGAAAATAAGAAGTTTTTGAAATATGGAGAAGTTTTAAAAATTAAATAAGTGAGAAGGAGATATAGAGATTATTTTAAAGAAAAAAGCAAAATACATGAAATAAAAGGGTCTCATAGTAAGGTAACCCAAGAGAAAGCCTTTGTGTGTGCAAGTGTACTAACCACAAGATGAAGCAAGCATTTGACATTGATCAAAACAAGCATTCCTTTTCCTTTGGATTGAGCCACAAGATGAAAAAACACATGATTAGATGAAGTATCAAAAGATCCAGATGAACAACCAAGTCATAAAGCCACCAAGAACATCCAAGCCATGAGTTAAAGATCAGAGGGTCTAGAGAAGTCACTAGGTCTCAAATGAATCACAAAGTCTAAGATACCACTCTAAGCAAAGAAAACCACTAATTCCTAAAGTCCAAGGTCCAAAATACTCCTCAAGCAAGGAATAGTAACACAAAGTCCAAGAGATTAGATTAAAGCTTTTTAGGGTCTTAGTCATTTTATAGTGTTTTTGTTCTTTTGAAATAAGAAAGCAATAAAAGGCAACGTAAAAGGTAAAAATAAAGGGAATGAATGTAGAATGACATAAAAGTAATTGACATAAACGTAAAGAGCATAAAAGTAAATGTTAGTTGTTATCACAATTAATATGTCAATGTTAGTGTTGTTGAGAATTAAATCGAATCATGACAATTTAGCACTATGTTTGAAGGTGAGAAAAATACACAGGAATGAGGGGTTGAATTGTGTTCACCATTTTTCCTTTGCTTCTGAACAGAGTTTAGATTCTAAACCATGTTCAGATTCTAATTATAAGTTGAAGTGAAATGATAACAGAAGAAAATAGTTAACGACAGAACACACAAAGATTTATCTCAGTTCCTTCTAAACTGAGAGTAGTCCAGTCCTCTTGTAGCACAAGAGATTTTCCATTATAATCAATCATGATTACAATTGCTTATGCCCTTAAGCATAAGAATTTTCTGCTCAGACCCTCAGTATGAGACTTCCTGCTTAAACCCCTCAGGTTCAAATGGCATTCTCTCCCGAGAAGCTTATCATTTTTAGTCGTATCTCCAGATAAGTGGCAGTCTCTTCCTGGGAGAAGCTTATCCCTTTTTGGTGGTGTAAGTCCCTTTCAAGGATAAGTGGCAGTCTCTCTCGAGAAGCTTATCAGGGCATTTCCCCATGAAGTCCAATTATTTCGGCATACAGAAGAGTTAATTACCCTGTATCTTTCCTGATGTTTCCTAAAGATCCCATTTGATCTCTTCGTTTAAGGAATTTTCAGAAGCTTGGATGTTTGAAACTCCAGCATTTTGTTTGCATGATTTTACTGCCATATGGATCCTACTTTATCTTTTATCCTAGAGTGTCAGCCGGTCATGTTTGAACCTGTAGAGCAGCTACTCCGGATATTCCCCAGTGGAGGTCGTCTCGCTGGTGCCATCTCTATTGAGGATCTTTTGTCTTTCTTTCTAAAGTGTCAGCGGGCCATGCCTGAACATGTTGGTCCATCACTTTAGATTTCTCCAGTTTTGTTTTGGTTCCCCAGTGCGTTGTCATCCCCAGTGAGTGGGTACTCATTATGTTGACATTGTTTTCTGTATGCTTTCGTTTTTGTCTGCACTTTTGCATTTATCCTTCCATCATTTTGCATCATATTAGAGTTCATGGCATTGTCAACATCTGTAGGATAGTCTCGTTTGCCCATAGCATTGCATCTAAGGGCAAACTTTTTGGTTATCTTCATCGCGTATATCATTCGGTGACGATATTTAAATAAGGGCAATTGTCGTACCCCAAAATTTTACCCTTAGATTCATTGAGCCTCGCATATCATTTAGCACAATCATCCACGCATAGCTAACCGTTTTATTTATTTTTTATTTATGTTGTAGGTTTGTTGAAGGAGGTTTAAAAGTCATGAACCCCTGTGTGTACGCCCATCAAGATTCTACTCCTTTACAAGTTACGTTGAATTCATGTGGATATGAAAGAAGGATGTGCCCTTATCCTTATGGTCTCGTGGTCAATACCAAGTCAATGTTTCCCTCCGAGGTTGCTAAGAAACTTCCTAAAGAGAATAAGGTTCCTACCCAGTGGTTTCAAGGATGGTTGTTTAAGAACTGGATGTAATTTAGTGGTATGTTGAATTACAAATGATGTTCTCACTTCCAAAGCCCCAAAGTATTAGTTCACGTGACAAAGTGTGGAATAGTCTAAAAATTTACTTGAAACTTCAGCAAAATGTTTCTATGAATATGTCAAGAAGGAAGTGATTGAATTATGATCAAATCGAAATTTGGAGATAACAAACTCGCAAGTTCATGGGCATTTTCAAGCAACGTCGGATTCTTGGGCATTTACTCTGCCTTAAGACTTGTCTTTATGTTTTCCTACAGGAAGCTCCAATAACATAAAGTTGTTTAAAGATCATTTGTCTGCTTGAGAGCTTCCACTTATGATACGAGTTTATGGACTAATGTAAAATGGTGGATATAAAGTGCAAAATTCAGTATCCTATGTCTATTCAAATGGTTCAAGGTTCAAACTCAGATTTGATTCAAATTACAAGAGATTCTCATCAAGTTCTAAAGTCAAATCCCATGATTGAGATTCAAGGAAATTCTAAGATTTGTGTCAAGGTTGTGGACTTATATGACTAAAGTCCTAGACAAGATTCATAACCTTTTTCCTCGCAATTCAAGTTGTCGTAAGCTTGTCATGTGCAAGTGAATGCAAGTTAAATTTCCACAAACCCAAGTTTGGTTCATGACATTCAAATTCAAAGATGGTTCATAATTTGAATTCATAAGATGAAAGAGTCACATAAGAGTCAAGGAAATTCAAACTTTTGAAAACTTACAAGAAGTTGTTCAATTTCAACCATGAAGAAATTACTCATTCAAGTTATAAGTCCAATCTATTTTCTTTTTCTTTTTACAAATTTCAAATTGAGTCTTGGGTCGGACTCCTATATTTGTTTCAAGATCCATATCAAGATTATAGTTCCAAGAAGTCAAGTTCTAACAAGAGCAGGTGTGCGAAGCATTTTCAAGGCTCATGATGATTTCAAGATCTATGAATCCAATACCAATTATAAAAATAAAAAGAAAAGAAAGAAAAAAAATCATATAATACTAAAAGCATTTATTTTTATCAAGCTAGAGTTGGGTTCCTATCCCAAATACTGCTAAGATAATTACAAGAAATAAATTTAATTATGGAAGGGTGCCAATATCAATGGTCCCTACTCGTTCACATCATATAAAGTAGTCACAAAAAAGAGATTATTATAAGTGGTTGACGACTTTCGAATGGCCCCCCCTTGGAATCGCCTTTAGGGTGTGTTTGGTTCGAGGTAGATGGATGAGAGGGGAAATTTTTAATTAAATATGTTTGATTCAAATTTTAGAAGGGGAGGAGAGGGGAGAAAAATCCCTCTAAAACACAATTTTTGGTTCTCTCCGAATTGGGGGGATTTGGAGGGGAGAGAATATGAGTTTTGATATTTAAAAATTATTATATTTACTAAAATATCCTCAGTTTAATTTCAATATTTTAAAACTATTTGTTTTCTTTTGCATTACTGTTTTTTCTCAATTGTTTCCATCAACTTATTATAAATGTTCTCCAATTCAAATTATTTTATAATTTCTATACTTAATATAAATCATAATCATTGTCTTTTTTTATAAAAAAAAATATGTTTGGTTATATTTTTTTTTTTTTTGATTTTGTTAGGTATTCTATCATATTTTCTTTTATATTAAATTGTAAACCATTCATTTTATTTATGTTTATTTATTCATTTTATTAAATATTTTGAGCCATTAATATTTAATAATAATTTATTTATATATGTTGTTATATGATTCATCACAATTTAAACGATGTTATTGGCATATAGTTTAATTTATGTTAAAAAGTTATAAGTTGAATCAATTGTACTCAATTTTTTAACGTTATGTGACAAATAAATACTTTTTTAATCACTAAATATTAAAAAATTTATTACCAACAAAAATACGCATGAATTTTTCACATTTTAATATCATATAACTTATATAAAATCATAAGGATAAAATTATAAATTATTAATAAAACCCCTCCCCTTCTGAACCAAACACATTTTTATTTAAAATCTCTCCCCTCCCCTCCCCTCTTTTGAACCAAAGACTTATCTGATTAAAAAAATCTTTCACCTCCCCTCCCCTCCCCTCAATTGAACCAAACAGACCCGTCAAACTTTATGACTACACTACTCTCTTTGCCCTTTTGATATCACTACATCATGCTTAAACACTACAGTCCAAGATTTCAAACGGAGAGTATGCATATTTGGCATATGGAAGCAACAAGTCCTTCGAGAGGCAATACCCGCTACTAAGCACTCTTCGTACCCGAGTTATCTCCAACCGTACACATGAAAAAGAGAAAACAAATAAAGCTATAAACATACTTTAACCACAATCATAAGAATTCACACTAGTTAGGGAAACACGTTCGTTGAAGTCAAAAATTTTCAAGATTCTGTTCCATACCTTCGCAACAACACGCAAAATTATTGCCCACAACCGAGGATCACAGTAAGTAAACCGCAGGTTTCGTCTTTGCGTCGGCAGCTTCAACTACAATGGTCAGAAACGATGCGTCAGCTTTCGAAATTGGTATACTAAATCAAAAGGGATCAAATTGATTTTGATTTGAACATAACAAGCACAAACCAATCACCCTCCTATATTATTTTCGTCTTCACCGTTAAAACCTGCGGTTTGAAAAAGCAACATAAATTAGAACCAGAATCACTTAAACCATAAGATTTAGGAAATGTTGCCAGGGAACCAAGGAGGTACCATATCCAGAAATCAAGTATAGGATAGCTGTAAATCAGCGGCTTATCCCGAGTCATCATCTTGAGCAGTGTCGTAAGTTGTTCGACCTGATACTTCTAAGCGGGCACACCATGAGTTTCTTGGTTCCTTTAGTCCAGTATGGATTAGCATTTGATTTTTCTTTGTCCGATACCAACCTTCAGCCTAAAAGATGAAAGTCACGATTATTATGCAGGAAAAATACTGATTCAAAGAAGGCTCAAACATAGCAGTTTAACATGTTCAACCCAAAACAAGATCTTTTCATCATCAATTAGATGGTTTGCAACATGTCGCAGACAATAATTAGACAGGGGTAGAACGACTTTGATCTGTTTCTAAAACAAACAACAGACATGTCAGCACGAAAGCGGAATGTATTTTAAGACAAAAACCAAACTTCCTAAAAACAAATTATCAGTTGTTCTCACAGACATGATATTAAACACATTCTAAACAAAATCAAACATGCTGGCATGAAGATGGAAAGATATCATACAAAGATCAATAGCGCATTAAATTTGAAATCAGGAAGTTTAATGATCATATGACTGTAAGAAAGGGTAGAAGTTCAGAGAAAGATATACATACATTATCAATTTCACACATAAAAGATCAACAAGAATAGAAGCGAAATTCCTTCATACATTTCGAAGCAGCAAATAGGAAAAAAAGTTGAGAAAACTTATCTCCGCTTCCACCGATATCATCGTAGCCGCCATCCGCCGCAGGAATTAACGTCGAAGCCGTCGTCGTGGGTATAAATTTCTCTTTATTTTTTTACTCTCATTTTGCTATTTTCGTTTCTAGGTACTTGCATTCGAGATGAAGAGAAGAAAACGGTGAAAAGAAGAGGATTAAGGAATGAGGTGATAGGCAACGGAAGAGAAAAACAATGAGATGTGAGCGAGAGGAAGAAGAAGAAAAAAGAGACGAATGAAGAAGAAGAGAAGAAACAAGGGAGAAAGAAGAAAAGGGAGACGGAAACGACAGAAAAGAGAAAGACGGCGACCATGAATCTATTTAGGGTTTCTGACCCTATTTCGTTTTCCCTTTTGATGTTGTGTGGGTGGATTGGGTCCGGTTGGTTGACCACCACCGGCCCAACTATTTTTTATTTTATTTTTATTTTACTGTTTTTCTCTTTTAGTTTGATGATTTTTTTTTTGTTTTTATGGGCTTGGCCCAACTTCTTCAAAAATAACAAAAAAAAATATAAGAAAAAATATAATAAGAAAAAACCATAATAAAAAAAGCTAATAAAATAAAATAAAACAATAGTTAATAAAATAAAAAAATAATTAATTTAGAAATAGAGATAAAGTTTTATTTTAAAGACAATTAGTTAGTTTTTTATGAAATTTAGATTTTGGTAAATAAAAAAATAACAAATAATAATAAAAAGAGAAATATTAAAAATAATTTTAGAATTTTAATAATTTTAGAATTTTAATAATTCAGAATTTTAATAATTTAAAATTTTAATAATTTGGAATGAAATAGTCTAGAATTTTAATAATTTAGAACTTTAAAGAAAAATATTTTGGTTTTAATTTAATTTAAGCTTTCTTTAATTTCCTTAATTTAATTTTAGCAAAATAAATAAAAACAAAATATTTAGATGTTCTTGGGATTTTATAACCTAAATTTTGGTTTAGACATTTTACCATTATTTGGTTTAATTATGAATTCATCAGTCCGAGTTTAACTAATTTATAATATTCATTTCGTAACCCTCGATGTATCTGGTTGGGACCAAATCTTGATCGTGATGTCCTATATTTTGAGTGCTTGATTTATGTATTCACATATTGTTATCCACTCTGTAGCGCTTTTGAGGATCTTTTGTTTTATTTTATTAAGCCTGTATTCCAAAGGGAAGTTTATTCTTGTTGACGCCATGTCAATTTTAGAAAATCTAAGCCATTAACTTTAGGCATCCCCTTATCCTAGCCTTAGGACCTGAGTCGCCGTACTCACACTTAACTTCCTGCCATAGACGTTCTCATCTTAACCCTAATCCTAGCCTTAGGATCAAGAGTCTCCGTACTCCATGTAAGTTCCCGCCGTGGATACTTACCTACGCCTTTCAACTTAACATTTCAACATAGACTTGGAGTCGCCGCACTCCACGTAAGTGTCTCACTATAAACACTTGTTTCCCCCTAGAACCTTGACCACAGTCAAGAAATTCCTCACCCTATTTGAGGGGAACTATGAATACTCTGATTCCATTATCGTCAGGATACGTAGGTACAAGATGCGATTTCTTGGCGGGTATACTTAGGACTAACCACTTAGGTCTCCCTTCAACCCTTAAGCATACCTTTAACAGATAGATAATAAATAGCACATTTAAACAAGAGGTTCCTATAAAGTACTACAGATGCTTAGGATGCTAACACCTTCCCTAGGTATAACCTACCCCCGAATCCTAGATCTCCCTGCATTGTGTTTATGATGCAAATTAGGTTTTTCTTTCTTTAACCTTTCCTTCGGATAAATCAAAGACCGGTTGTGAATTCAAGATCTGTGATTCAAATTAATCAATAATTTGATATCATATTCTCACCGCGATAACTATCTTTCTTTATTTTCCTTGTTGTTGATTCCAAATCAATTTTTTAGCTACTTATATAAAAGTTGCAGAATGATAGCTGTTGGAAGAGATAACATGTACACGTGTCTTTGTTACTCCATAGTACAAGAGACGTTGAAGATAGATACACCAAAAGATATCTATCCATTGTGTAACTCTTTTATCCATAACGTCTTGTCATACCCCAAATTTTTACCCCTAGATCTCATCAGCATTCTAGGAATATCAACATCATTTATTTAACCTTAACCTATTCCAAATTTGTATTTGTCAAGATGTAGATGAATTAGGGTTTCATACAGTCAAGAAATCAGGATTTCTAGGGATTGATCAGTTAAGGTTTTGGATTGAACCTCCACATAACAAGTATCTATACCATCAATAATACCACATGTGATCAAGAATGAGTCCCATTTGAGGTTGTCACCAAGAGAATGGAAGTAGTGCAGTGCAAGAACCCTAACTAGGGTTTCTTGTTGGAAAAGTCAATTGTAGTTTGATTTTTCTTCTAGGAGGTTTTCCTATGAGGTAATTGTGGTTCATAAGGATAATATGACCTAATGAAGTCTACACAAGAAGTTTCAAAGTCTCAGGGAACCCAGAACATCAACAATCGATCCGAAGATTTTCAATTGTTCGGTTCGTCTATCAAAAAAGTCAACTCATTGACCAACAAGGTTTTTACCCCAAAGTGAAGTCAATATTGTTCCCAACATCATTTCACATCTAATTATGAATTTTGGTGGAGATTTAATCAATAATTGATAGATAACTTGCAAATCAAGAAACAAGGGCAAGTGAAAAAACCCTAATTTTGGTCAAACTTCAAATAGTCATAACTTCCTAACTACACATCCAAATGGTGTGGTTCAAAGCTTGTTGGAAAGTTCTTAAGAAGCCTAACAAAAGTGACCTACCGACCCATGAGCAAAAAATGGATGAATTTGGAGTTATGAATCCATCCAGTTGTGAAGGATTTTAAACACTTAGAAAATTTGAGGTTTCTTGACTTGTAAGTCAAGAATTCAACATTCTCACAAGGGGTCTTGACCTAGTTTCAAGTGGAATGAGTGCCTATATCAAACAAAAATGTTGTAGTACCTAATGATGGCTTTCTAAAAAGTACAAGTGGGTTCCATAACTCCTCATGGTTTGGGAGAACCAAAGCTCACAAGTTGGCAAAAACTCACTGCTACAAAACCAACTCAGCATGGACAACTTGATTCTGAAGCTTCTCAAATAAACTCTAATAAAGAATTAAGCCTCATTTATTATTTTCACATTGATAATGGAAGTGTTTAGAACCATATGCCACGAGCTTGGCACAAGAAGTGAAGAATATCATTGTTTAATGCAAGTTGCAAGAATGAATAGTGAAGAAAGAGAAAAATGGTGGTTGCCCTTCTTCAAACCATCATCTATGATACAACCAGTCACTTCCTATCCCCTCAATCATGATGAAAATGAACTATAGGACATGGAGAAGCTCTTGTTAGGGTGGCTTGAGGTCAGAAATGCAAGATTGCATTGGTTGGCACAAAGATTTCAAAATGACAAGGCCAAAATTGGCATTTGGTTCCAATCTGCCCATGCCTCTCCTTCAAGACCTCTCCAAATATCTCTCTCACTCAATCACCAAGTTTAACCTCATTCTTACATCAAAAGAACACTAGTTCATTGCTAGAAACTAGCTAGAACTCTCTCTCACTCAATCACCAAGTTGGTGCAAAGTTTCACTAAGTTTCCAAACACCTCCAACTCAAACAAAGCTTCAAACACATCACAAATGATGTGTTAGAACTGTCCAAGACCTCACTATAGCCATAAAATCATCCAAGCCAAAAGTCAACCTCCAAAAACTCATTTGTTGACTTTTCTGCATTTTGAAGGGCAACCTTCAAACCATTGCATTTCCTTGAGTTCTAAGACCACTCACACTTCATATTTTACATATACAAACTGTCCATAATCAACTCATACTTCTATAACAAGAATTGAGCAAGTTGGCTTTTGAAATCTTTGAATTTTTTGGTGTTTCCTCCACTATCAAGACATTCTGCCCACTAGCTTGCTTGGAGTTTACTTCGAGAATCTTCTTATCATAATTATAGCATTTGTAGACCATCAAAGACCTTGAGGGATCTCTAGTTTTCTTGCTTCCAAGTTTGAAACACAAGGCTACAAGAGGTAGGTTTTCAACTTGTATTTTTCATGCCATCTTGAGTTCTAACCATGATTTTGTATTGAACATTTCTTAGACATGTTTTATGTATGTTATGTGTCATGTATGAACCATTTCTTACAGCAAAATGTGCATCTTTTGAACTGTCAAAATTCAGGTCACAAACTAGGTCCAACCTAGTCACATTTTGCATTTTGATTCCAATCTGGCAAACTACTTGTGCATTTCTTGATTTCTCTTGTGCCAACCTCTATATATGATGTATATGTGATGTTTGTACACTTTATTCACAAAGCACACCACTACACTATGTTGTTCATATGTTCTTGCTTTTGGTTGTCACCAAACTTGCCTTACCAATAATGCTATCGAGTTTTCTTGTGGGTTCATGGTATGGAAAAAAATGGTACCATTTAATTCCTTGTTCAAAAATACACAATTTTCACTTTTGTTTCACCTCATTTGGTTAAGTTTTGACTGAGTTCCAATTCTTCATGCAAATGACTAAAACTTGCCTTACCTTGTCATGACCTAGTTTTGCCTTCTTGGTTCACCAACTTCCCATGATCATAACTTGCTCAATTTTTATGTTATTGATGCCATTGTTTTTGAAAACTACTCCTTAAAATGTCTATTTTCATTGAGTGAAGAAATAATTCAAGGAGTTTTATCCTAGAAATACTTTGATCCACTTGAATAGCATGTGTTTTTTAGGGTTTTTACCTTGGTGTTCTTGAACTTTTTTAACTTGTAACTTGATTTTTCTTGTGAGATTTAGCTTGTATGATTCATATATGTTTGTTAATATGATTAAATGTTCAAAGTTGTTTGATTCATTTCCTTTCCATGTTCATGCTTGCTTTCGTGAATGCATACATATGTAAATGGCCTGTTGAACTTCATCTGTGACCTATACCATGATTCTTGATGTTGTAACCTCTTGAATGTGTTCACTATGTCTTATTCCACTTGTTTATGTGTCTTGTTAGAACCATAACATGTTTAGGGTTTGTTACTTGCCTTTGTGAATGCTTGATTGTGAATGGTATACATTGAATTTCGTCTATGACCTATAACATGATTCTTGATGTTGTAACCTCTTGAATATGTTTTTCATGCCTCTTTATACTTGCTTATGAGTCTTGTTAGAACCATAACATGCTAGGGTTTGATTTTTGACTTGGTTGTTACCATGAAACTTGCTTACTCTTCCCCATGAATCCATGAACAAATGCTTAAACTGTTGTAATATTTCTTGTGGTTCTGCTTGTTTGATTGTAATCAATACATATTTAATTGGTCTTATGTTGTTACATTTGATCTTATTTGATACTAATAACATGCTTTCTTCAAGTTGTAACTTGTTTTCATCAATCTTTTTTGAATGTTATAGATGAACTTATTGTTGTTACACATGTTCTTGACATACATTGATGGTTGTCACCTCTATGTTAAGTTATCTTGAACCCTAGCTTAGTTAAGTTAGAATCTAATAGCTATTAGACTTTGCTTAAGTCTAAAAAAACCACCTTTACTAGGAGCGTTCTTCAACTAAAACCCTAGGTTAGAGTTTGTCAACTCTATGAAAGGATCATTGTCATGATTACTTACTCCCCTTCTGGATTTTGTTAAAGTCAATCTTAAGTGTACAACTTATAATAGAAAGTTTTGTTAAACTCTATACAATCATTGTTATGTTTTTCCCCTTTGAACCTTGATCATAATCAAGTGTTCATCCACCCTCAGTGAGGTGAACTACGATTGCTCTGATTCTATCCTAGTTAGGATACATAGGCAAAAGATGCGATACCTTTGCGAGCAAACTTAGAAACATCAACCCTAGGTCTTTACCTTAAAGCCCTAACCTTTATCTCAAACCATAGCAAGTAGTATAACATACAAACATACAAAAGGTTCCTATAGAGTACTACATATGTTTAGGATTTGAAATACCTACCCTAAGCATAACCAACCCCGATCCCCGAATCTTTTAGCGTTGTTATTACATTGCACAAAAGGTCTTTCTTTCTCTAAACTTTACTTTGGATAAATGAAAGTCCGGTTGTGAATTTAATGAATTAAGATTCAAGCTAATCAATAGCTTGACATCACGATTCTCACCGCAACAGAAATGGCGACTTCACTGGGGACTTACTTAACTACTTGAGGGTTTAGCCTATTTTGTTTGATTGTATGATTACTTACTTACACGTGTATTTGTGAATATATTTGTATTGTATGTTGTGGACATTGGGTATCATGAATAGTGAGATAAGTCCTAACCCGAACTCGAGTGCACATATGATAGGATGTGATATGATCAATAGTTGACTGTTGAGAGTAGTCCTAAAACGTTTGACATATGATGTAAGCACGCTCAGTTGAGACCTCCTTGAGATGGTTAATGATGTATGAGTAGTCATGCACCTCATTAATTGTTTCAACCTGAGAGTCCGTGAAACTGAGGGCCTTTAGTTACCCATTTACCCCACTTGGCCTTTTTAGGACGTAGTGAGGAGACTATAAGGGAGTAGTCTCGAAATGGTTGTTACGTGATGCTACACTCAGAAGAGTCTATCCCAAGAATATTTTTGACCCATGTGAGTAGTCATGTTGGTTGATAATATCCGAGGGATTTATCTATGACTCTGGGCACTCTTGTTAGAACCCGATCTGCAGGTACAATAACAATCTATAGTACAAGTCCTGGGGGATGGGTAGACCTTTTGACTTCATTATTTGACCATAAACCTAGGGAAACCTTGTGTACGCATGTGCATTGTATTTTTGAATACTTGTTTGTGTGTGCATCATATCATCATAATCATCATAAACATTTCATCTGGTTGCACTGGTTTTGTAAAACTCAGTCCTTTTCTTTTTCGAAACCCCAGTGATCATGGATCTTGAGAAAAGAAACACCAAGAAATATAACTTCAAGAAATATGATACATTGGAATTAAGAAAGCTAGGAACATTGGTTTCCAAAGACTTCGGGAAGACATATGGGAAGCTTCTGAGCATTGTGAAGACTAGGATCGAAGACGGGGTTCTCAACACCTTGGTTCAACTCTACGGTCCACTGTACCACTATTTTACCTTTCCAGATTATCAATTGGTACCAACATTAGAGGAGTATTCTTACTTCATTGGCATTCTTGTGAAAGATAAGAAACCTTTCAGTGGTTTGGAGAAGACACCCTAGCCGAAGGAGATTGCTGACACACTTCACCTAGAAGTGTCTGAGATTAAAACTAATTATGTCTCAAAGAATGGGGTTTAGGGTTTTCACTCTGCTTACTTGTTGGGGAAAGCTACCTACCTTGCCAAGGAAGGAAGTATGGATGCATTCGAAGCAATTTTGGCTCTCCTAGTCTATGGTTTAGTACTGTTCTCAGAGGTATAAGGATTCGTTAATTCAACTGCCATCACAATTTTCCTGAGTGGTAACCCGGTGCCCTCTTTTTTAGGTGACACCTAACATTCCATCTATCACATAACTCTTCAAGGTAGAGGGACTATCAACTATTGTGATCCTTTGTTATACAAATGGTTTGTTAATCATTTACCAAGGACAGATTCCTTCAGAGAAAACCCTAATGGTTGGAGGTGGTTTCAGCGAATCATATGTCTGACTCAAGCAGATATCCATCGGTACGATCCTGTGTATGACCGAGGAGTGTACATTGACAATTGTGGTTCTTTCCTAAATGTACCACTCTTAGAGACACAAGGAGGAATCAACTATAATCTCGTTTTGGCCAGAAGACAGTTTGGGTTCCCGATGATGGACAAGCCCAACAACATCCTATTGTCTGGTTTCTTCTACCTCAATGCCGAAGTAGAGTAAAGCTTAAGAAACAATACAGTCGACGCTTGGAATAATATCCAAAGAAAAACTAAGGCTGACTTGGGAAAAAGGAACTGTGTGGCTTTTAAACCATTCACTCGATGGGTCCAATCTAGAGCTCATGATCTCAAGATGCCTTACCTCCTTGAGAAGAATACGCAGATCATCATCGCATCATCTTTTACCATTCCCGTTGAAGAATACCAAGAGGTTTTTGAAAGAACACAACTCAAGAGGGATACATGGGAAGATAAGTACCATACTCTGCATGTTGAGATGACAGAACTGCAGAGGGAGTCGCAAGACAAAGATGAGTTGATTGGGTGGCTCGAAAGACGCCTGACTGACAAAAATGTGGTAGAAGAGAATTTATTTTTCTCTAGTGTCAAGCCTACATAGAGCACTCATGAGTATTCAAGCATCCCACCAACCTCTGACGCCTGGAAAGGAATAATGGACAAGTTGGTGATGGAGAATACTATGTTGAAACGACTGAAAAGGACACGCGGATATAATTCTCGTTAGATTTATTGAAACCATAGGGCCTAGTCTTCTTCTCTGATGTAGCCTCGCATTTATGGGGTTATATTTCAAAATTTGTAACTTTTCCCAACATAAATGAAATGAGGGTTTTGCTTTAAATATCTTCTGAGTTTTGTAAAACCAGTTGCATCCTTGCATTGCATCTTGCATTTTTACTAACCATTCAAGGAATTAAATCTTATTTTTTTTGCAGACATAGTAATGAGTCAAGGAAACATGATTGCGTTCCCAATCCTAAGGTTGGATAACCTAAGGATTTTAAGGAACCTAGTGAGGGATCCTGCTATTTTTACAACCAAATACGAAGATTTGTTACCTTTACTTGATAAACAAGTAAACAAGGAAATGCTACAAGCGCTCGTACAGTTCTACGACCCCATTTACCACTACTTTACATTCCCGGACTTCCAACTACTGCCAACTTTGGAAGAATATCCGGAGTATCTGAATTCCCGATGATTTTCATTGCTAACTTTGGAATGGAGAGAAGACCAAGGAGAACAGATGTTGCTAAAGCTCTTCACTTGGAACCCACTGATCTTCTAACTCAGTGGATTAATAGGGATGGAATCACCGAAATAGAAGCCAGACCATTCATGGAGAAAGCCGAATTCCATTACAATTAGGGGGAGTTGGGACTCTTTGAAGCCATTTTAACTTTCTTGATTTATGAATTGTATCTATTTCCTAACAGCCCTGATTTCATCAGTCTATAGGCAATTAAGCTATTTATCGTCACGAATTCGGGACCCACCCTTTTGGCCGATACTTACTACGCCATCCATCGGTGGAAAACATACGATCCGGGACAATTTTCATGCTGCATAGCCCTCCTGAGCAAATGGTTTATTTCACATTTACCTAGGACGTTCCCGCTATGGAACCTACAAGATAGTGATGTATGGATTGAAAAATTATCCTCACTCTCTCATTACGACGTCAATTGGTACGACCCGCTCTCGGAGGGATAACCATGATACATAACTGCGAGAAGTTCCCTAATATACCTCTGATCGGAACTCGAGGGTATATCAGCTACAGTCCCATCCTAGCTCGCCGTCAGCTAGGATACCCCACCGTGGGAGAACCAGATCCAGTGTTGCTAAAAGATTTCTTTTGTGAAAGAAATGACAACCCGTACTTTGAAGCACGAGTCATTTTCGCTTGGCGTAGCCCCAATCTTCAAGGAATGACAGTTGTGGATAATGCTAGTTGTCTAGTTTCAAATGCGTATTTACTTTGGTCAAAGGAAATAGCATTGAGGATGTTCTATACTCATTCATATGACATCTCTCTGGAGCCAGATGAACTCTTGACTAGAAAAGAATTGAGGTTCGCTCTAGCCAAAATAAGAAGAAAAAATGAAGAGCTTTGGGATCTACTTCGTCAGAGTCGGAGCAGAGCCATGATGTAGGAGGAAGAAGGATCGTCTTGTTAGAAGATCCTAGCTCTAATTTCCTTGATTTGTATCCCAAGCTTATGGGAATGTAATCTTTCCTTTCGAAAAGAGTTTCAGTTGTTAATGAAAACTCAATGTTGTAAAACCTTTTGCTATCAATGAAATTTGTTTCAGATTTCATTTTTCAATGATAAGCGATACGTCGTTATGTGTTAATTTAACTTTTTTCATAAACAAAACTTGTTTGTTCCTTGAATGTGTGGTTTGCATTTGCATCTGCATCCTACATATCATTTTGCATTTCATTGGTACTCCGGCTTATTCTGTGTTCCGTTGCTATGAGAATCACACTGAACTCCCATTGGTATAACACGAGAGCCCTCGCTCAAAAGAAGATGGCGGAACAAGACCAGATATTTGATCAGATTATCAACAACGTTGAAAGACTGCGCAACGACGTCAACCAAATCTGGAAGTTCTTCAAGTGATCAGAGTGAAGATGGACTCACAAGCCACTATAGTGTCTGAAATTAATGAAACGACAACAGTTCCTCCACTACCAGTAACTTCAGTGATAGATCATCCCTTCGACATCACCAGGGATCTTATACCTCTACTCAGCGATGTCTACCATTCAACCATCAGCCATATTTGAACCCATAGAGTGTTCGCCTGATGACAGATTTTCAAAATCTGATATACACGTGTTTCCCTTGAAAAATGGGAAACAATCGCTGATCTTCCAAATCTAACTTTGGTGACTCACAGGATCGATCAGATTGGTCCTAAGACATATGCTAAAGTTATGTTTTGAACTAGTCTATCTAACTTATACACTTCGACAGTGTTTTAGTAAAAGGACTTAACATAAAGTGTTGTTCGACTAAAGAGAGGAAAGATAGAGAATTGCAAGAAATACAGTAAAGAACTTTGAAAAGAGTTTGACAAAATAAAACAGAATGCTTAGAAGGGGTAGACTGCAGGAAAATTAAAGGAAAGCCTTTTAAAGTTAAGCAAGTAAATTGAACTTCATTAAAAATAAAGATGGTGTGTTTACATAACTTACATTCTCCGTGAACTCGTTTCTCTACACTCGGGTACTTTAAGTAATTTGAGGAGTAGCTTGTACAAATAGTAAATTACAACACACTGAATTCTATGTCTAAAACTCTTATTTACAATAGTAAAAGTAACTACCAATAACCTCCTAAAACCATCAGCTTCCGACAAGTGTCATAGTGATGCAGTTGTTGCACCCTAAAATTTGACCAACATTTCTTTACCTAGCTTATGTTTCATTTCATTCATATTAGCATTGTCATTTGCATTTCATTGATATGTATGCAGGAGATCAAGAGGTATGATTACCAATCCAGAGCTATACAAGACTGTGAGGCTAGCTAAGAAGGTTATTCAGATGTTCAAAGGTTGATATCCTTGTCAGAGAAGTTAAAGGATCCTCAGAGAAAGTGGTTGAAACCAAAAGTGTGTAGGTCTCCTAACTTGAGAGTTGTGGGAAGCCATCAGATGATTCTGAGGTCATGGAGATGGACTTGAGGTCTTGAGAGAGCTCATGAGAAGTGTTGAAGATCCCTTTGAGGCCTAGACAGGTCATTGTGCAAGATTAAGAAGACTCAGCCATGAGTGGTGCAATTAGGGTTTGACTTGGTCAACCCTAAGTCAACTGATGATTTGAAGGAAGGTTGAGACTTAATTCAAGAGCCATGTGATCATGGATTGATACATTGAGATTTTATAAGGATGATTCCAAGGTTAACTCATCATGATTGAAGAGTTTGAGAAGTTTTAGGCTAGGGTTTCTAAGACTTTACAGTGTAAAATCCCCTAGTTTGACCCCTGTCTTCAAAGCAATGTAGCTCAAGATATGATTGTCACCTCATCTTGACCCTAACATGATTGTTGTAAGGCATGATCTTAGCTTTAATTTGAGTACTAGAAGTCCTTGATAAGGTTTATAGAACTCAAGTTATGAGCCAGACAAGTTACAAGTCATCTGAGGCATGTGAATTTGGAGCTTGAAAGTTACCCAACTTGCATGACACTTTTGCCCAAGAAGGATGATTCCTATGAACTTTTGGTCAACGTGAATGTTTCTCCTTATCCTCTTAGATTTATATAGAGTACTAGAAGTCCTTGATAGGATTTGTAGAACTCAAGTTATGGCTTTGACAAGTCAAGGGCATTTTGGGAAGTTGTGATTATGGGTCATTTTTGGTTATGGGTCATTTTCCCCAACTTAGACATCTCAAATGAAATTTTGTTCAACTTGAAAGTTGGTCAAAATGGGATTTTAACCTTGACCATGTATCAAGGAGGCATTGAAATGGCTCAAGGAGAAACTTGATGCAAGGATTTGTGAAAAAGGAAGAATTAAAGAGAATTAAAGACCAAAAATCCAAAATAAATGATATGTGTGCAAATGAAGCAAAATAACAGCATTTTTTGAATCGAAAATGTATTTTAGAAACATTGGAAATATTAGATTTTTGATTTGAGTTCAATTTCATGGACTTTTATCTCATTGCTTCATGATGAAGTAACATAACATACATGAGCCATTGGATTGAAACAAGGGGAGAATCACCACCAGTCATGTTCAATATCTCATGAGAAGTTGAATGCAAGCTAGCTGAGGCCAAAACAGAGAGGAAATGGTGACTTCCATGAATGAGATTTTGGTGAGAATTTGAAATTCCAAAATCTCATTCTGAAGCGTTGAGAAACTTCTGGATGATTCCATCAAGTTCTATATAAACCACTGAGTGTGTTCAGCCATTTTTTTGGAGGAGTTTGGAGCTGGTAGCAGAGAGAGAAATTGAACATTCAGAGTTGCAAGTGGAGATCGTGTTTTGAGTTCAAGGAGGAATCAAGGCAAATTGAGGGTGGCATTAGCTTCAGAAGGTGATTTAGAGTGAATCTGCATCATCTTGAAGGTTGAAACAAGCAAGAAGTGCTTCTGTTATACCTCTGAACTCAGGTTGGTAACTTTCATCCTTGTGCATCATTTAGGAGGAGATAGATAGAAATCTATAGGTGGTTAGGATCCTTGCAATGTGTAGTTGGATTCTAGAACAAGAAATCGTGGAGGCTGAAATCTAGCAGTTCTTGGATGGATAATCAAGATTAGATAGTGAGGATTGACCACCATAAGATGAGGATCACAATGATGCTTTTAATTTGAAGAATGGTGATGATCAAGATTTTGACACATTTTGAAGATGTTATCGTGTTTTGAATTTGTGAGAGAGTTAGATGATTTTGAATGGAGATTATTGATCAGGGTGAAAAACTGAGCGGAATGATGTATAATTTTGTGATGTTTGATGACCTGTGGAAGATGACTCACCGGAGAAGACGGTGGCGCCACTGCTCAAGCCACCGTCTGTAAACTCTCTCCATCTGAATTCAAATTGGGGACGATGCACTGCAAGCGTTGGATGGATGTTGGACTTTGACCAAGTAGGAGCATTGCACGGCCACGATTGCTTTGAATTCTCAGACTTTGACCTTGAACCAAAACGCCCCGTTTCACTTATTGGAAGGCAATGGGCTTAAGACTCTGAATGCTATCCACACACCCCCTTCAGCCCAACCCGTTGGAATGAATTGATCAGAGTTGCTATTTGACACGCTTGTTTTGTTAATTTCTTTTGATTTTCTTTATTTTCATCATTTCATGATAGTTTGATAATAATTCATAAAAAATAAGAAAATTGATCAATTAATTCTGAGTTTTTTCCCCTGATTCATGAATAAATTTAGGAATTTAAGAAACAAAAAGATTAGGATTAGCATTTATTTTCATTTTATTTGATTTTTTCCCATTTTATTTGATAATAAAATTGTATTAATTGATTCATCTGTTTGGTGAATTTTGTTTGAGCACTTGGTATGGAGTTTTTGCTTTATTTTTGGTTTGTTATTAGTTTAGACATGTATGCTCCCATAGTATTTTTCTCACATTTTTGTGATGAAACTAGGTTCTGTTTTTAGGTTGAAACCTTAGGTGCTCCCTTTTAGGGTTTAAGTTTAGTACCTTGTAGTTTAGAGTTTATTTCTAGGTCTTATTTGAGGATTTGATCTCTGGAATTAACATGGTAGAGTCATGATTGACATAGGTTCCCATATTTATTTTTGTAGGATTTTATAATTGATTTTAGTATTTTAGTTAGAATTAACTTTAATACTAGGTTTTAGGTGATCCTAACTTGCTAACTCAACTAGAATGACTTCATTAGTTCCCTTAGAATAGGGTTTTGCTTCTCTTGCTTTTGGATGATGATGAAGACTTGTGTGGGCTGCTGTGGAATGCATGGTGGAACTTGTACTTGAAGATTGCTCTCCCTTTGGTGTAGTTTGTTTAGGGTTAAGGATTAGGGTTTTTAGGGAGATCTCTTAGAATAGATTTTCTTCCTTCATGAAACATGGAAGGTGTTGATCACTTCCATTCCTCCCTATGATGTAAGGTCCCCTTGTGAAGGCCTCATCCCTCCTTTGGTAGGATGTGTGGCTCTTCACAAGTTGGTAGAACCTTTGAGGGTTCCTTTCTTTGATGGTGGAGTGCTTAGTGGTGACCTTTGGTCTTCACCTTGCTTCTCCCTATCCCACCTTGCTCTTGTTAGATGAATCTTTCTCCCTTGCTATTGAGGATGAAAGCCTGAAGATGGAGTTCCTTGTTAGAAGATTGAAGATGCTAGAGGTTGCACTTCCCCTTTGTTTGAAGACTGCCATTGAAGCTGAAGCTTGAAGATCAAGAGGAACAAGTTGATACTTATGTGAAGAAGATCAAATTGAGATTGAAGAAAGAGCTGAAGCTTAAAGAAGATGAAAAACAAGTTGATACTTGTGTTTGATGCATTGAAAGCTTGAAGAAGAAAGTTGATACTTGCTATTGAGGATGAAAGCCTGAAGGTGGAGTCTACCATGAAGATTGAAGCTTGAAGATGGAGTACCTTTCATTCCCTGAAGATGATAGACTTGAAGAACAGTTACAGACTGAGGACCGAACTACTGCCAGGAGATTGCTTTGCTGTGAAGCCGTGGAAGTTGTTGATCTGCTTTCTTTCCTGTCTGTTTGCTTTCTGTGCAAATGTATTGATGTGACTTGTTTGATTTGCTTGATGCATTAGAATAAGTTCATGTTTAAATTGTTTTAAGCTAGGAGCATGATTGCATTAGAGGTTGAGTTGCTCCCTCTTCTTGTATTTTTACTGTATGGCTTTGCTTGCGGGTATTCGGTAGAGCTCTGCTCCCTTGCCTATGTGGTCTGTGATTTGCTTGATGGCATTTTATTTTTCCTTCATGATTGTAGTTATTCATATCTGGCTTGAGGTCGAGACGAGCTTGTGGAGGCTGATACCCCACACATATTTCCTCCCTCACTTGCATTGGATGCATTTTACAGTCGTTAACTGTTTACTGTTTAAGCTGATGCTTTATCTGTTTTTGGTTATCATTGACATGATCCCCTAGGAATCTCACTTCCTTTGATAAGGAAGTGATGATTAGAACCTTAGGTTGAAACCTATGCATGATAAATTCTAGAAGTTCCCTGTTTCAAACCTCAACTATAGGATGAATCCTTGGCATGACAACATTAGGACTTGATAGTCTCCCCGTAGTTGTCCCTCTCTTTTCTCATCTTGAAACAACAGTAAAAAACGTAATAAAGGCAAGTTAGTATAAGCGCGTTACGAGCCTTAAGCTACTTGGGTAATGATAATTGAGCGGCCTCCTCTCAATCGTCTAGAATGTTTAGTATACGTCCTTTGGACGATATGCGACGCATTTGTTCCCAGGCCATAGTCTTTAGTGCTGTACAAACTACAGACAACCATAAAAAACAGTTCTTCCGTAAAAAACAGAAAACAAACTTCAAACCTTTTTGCCCCGTGGGCCCATAATTCAAAGGAAGCTTTTCTGAAGAAAAGAGTGTCGTTAACTCTCAGTTCTACCGCAAACGGTAACGCCTAAGTCACCAAGGGTCGAGCTGCGTACACCAAACTGCTGGAATTGTTTGTTAACCCTACTCGATAAAACAGATGAATCTGAATCCCCGTAAGCCGTATTATCCCGAACTACGTAAGCTCTGATCTCTCATATCTATTGAGAGTACGTAGGCACAATACTGACGTATTGGCGAGCTACCTTCCCCCGTCCGTTACCCGTAGTTAGTCGAACTACGTTGACTTTGATTTCTCATTCTCTGATGAGAATACGTAGGCATAAAGTGTGACGCTTTGCCGAGTCATTTTCTTTTCTTTTCAGACCAGCCTTGATAGGTAGATAGATAAAACCAACCCGTCAGATAAACACAACAAGCATGGATCCCATCGAGTACGATGGACGTGAGGGGTGCTAATACCTTCCCCTTGCGTAACCGACTCCCGAACCCAGACAACGGTTGCGACGACCTTGTCTTATACCTTTTTGTCAGGTTTTTCCGATCGTTTCCTTTCCCGTTCTGAGGGATAAATAACGAAAGGTGGCGAATCTTTTATTTTGCCGGCATCTTATTTTCGCGGTAGCGACAGCTGGCGACTCTGCTGGGGACTTGATAGTTTCCTGGGATCCAACGTCCCTTATGCGAGTCAATCTGGGGATCCAACGTCCCCTGCGAGAGTCAATCCTAGCGCTTGTATGTTTACTTGTCGGGTTGTTTTTATTTATTGCATCTTATTTCCCGCACTTTATTTTCAGTATGATATGATTATCTATATTGTTGTGGGAGGGGCATTCTGATGAGTGAGAAGCCATACCCAGGCTTGAGAGCTACATAGTATTAGAGTGGGTTAGTGGAGGACGTGCTTGCTTTGTTTGCATCTGTTCCCATGTAATCCACACTCAGACGAGGTTCCCTTTGATGGCTTCCTATCAGTCCTTTGAACTCGAGGGGTTGTTGGATTTGAGGATTGTCGACTCTGGGAACCGATCATTTGGAATTCAGCTAAGTGAGACCGCTTCAAGAGATGATGATGCCACACCTCCTGGGTATCGTATCATCGTTTCTTGAAAGTCTGTGACGCTGATGACCGCATAGGATGCCGAACCTTTTCCGTGATTAGGTCCATACCTGTGAGCAGGGTCGGGTTTGTTGCAGGAAACCTTAACCTTCAGACTACCTGGTTTTCTTGACAGTAAATCAGTTTTGTTGGTATTAGAGGTTCTCATCATCAGATATGTGTGTTCTTGACAAAGCAGATTTATGGTCTGGTATAATGGGTTCTTCTCATCAGAGATATGGTTGTTCTTGACAGAGCAGTGTTGTGGTTTTGTTGATGCAGAGCCTTCATCTCCTCAACAGCACAATCATCTTGATCTCCTGCTGCATGATTGCATTTTGCATTGTTTGCATCCTCATTTGCATGTCATTAACATGTGTCTGTGTTGCAGATGCATATTTCTCCCCTGGTTCTAGTAATCTTGATCCTCATGGCAGATATGGCATCTCTGAAGAAGACTGTGGCTTACAAGCTACCAACACCTGACATCCGAGAATTACGAGCTTTGATTTCTTTGGCTGATAAGACAGTGATGGGGAGTTTCAAAAAGAGTTATGGGAGACTTCTGAGTATTGTGTATAAGCTTCTTACGTACGAGTTGAATGACCTATATGATATGCTACAGTTTTACGACCCACAGCTCAGATGCTTTGTGTTTCTAAACTATGTCCTAGCTCCGACCCTGGAGGAGTACTCTGACCTGTTGTGAGTGCCTTTGATGAATCAAATGCCTCATTACCGTGTTGAGGGTGAACCCAAATTGAGTAAGCTGATTGACGCTCTTCATGTAGATGAGTCTGAATTAGAAGGGATGGTATCCAGGAAGATTGGAGTTCATGGTTTCCTTTTGCATTTCCTGATGGAAAAATCCCGAAAGTTTGCCGAGAAGGGTTGCTGGGATGTGTTCAATGCCTTCTTAGCCCTTTGCATTTATGGGATCGTGCTATTCCCAAGTCATCCGGACTTCATAAGCATGGATGCTTGCCACATATTTGCCTCCGGGAATCCAGTACCCACTCTCCTCGGAGACGTCTACCATTCAGTTCACAGCAAGAATGAAAACAGAAAGGGGAAGAACGTGGCATGTTGTGCTCCTTTACTGTATAAATGGTTTGCTAGCCATCTTCCTAAGATGAGGCCGTTCATTGATTCTGCTGAGTCTTCACCGTGGTATGCGCGTTTGATGGGTTTGACTGCTGACAATATTATCTGGTTTGATAGAGATCTGTTGGGCAAAGATATTGTGTATAACTGCTGTGGCTTTCCGAACGTCCCCTTGATCGGAAGGAATGGATGTATCAACTACAATCCATCTCTGCTGGTACGAAAATTTGGGTATGCACTACGAGGTCCTCCTGAAGAGGAAGAGATATAGGAATCTCTGTATCTCACAGGGTTGCTTGAAGGCGACACTTTGATCAAGGTACAGAATGCTTGGAGTAAAATTCACCGAAAGGGGAAAGTCTTGCTAGGGAAAAGCAACAACAAGGCCTTTGATCCGTATGTGACTTGGGTTCGAAAAAGAGCCGCCAAGTTTCTAATGTCTTTTCCTGCCGTGGAACCATTGTATCCTCCCGTGTACAAAGAGCCTACCACAGTTGATATTCAGAGATTCAACCAGGTACTCCAAGAGAAGGAAGTGCTACGAAAAGCCAACGAAGAGTTGGAGAAAGAGATCGCTCAACTTCGGAAAGAGAAAAGTGAAGCTGTTTATACCTGCAAGAAGCAGACGGAGATGATCAACCGTCTAGGCTCCAACCTGACCAAAGAAACTGATGCTAGGGAACGTCTGGGGTTGGACCTGAAGTCAGTACATGGCGTGTTGACAACCAAGAAACAGGATCTGGACAGAGTGTATCAGAAGCTAACCCAATACGAGAGGGTCTGGAGCAGCACCCTAGCCAAATACAAAGAGCGGGAAGAAAAGCTGAAGCAGCAAGTAGCCGAGCTAGAAGCTCAGATTGTGGTGAAAGATAAGGAGATAGAGGTTGAAGCCTCACTGCGACGAGACGTCCAGTATAGATTGGCTGAGGCCAAGGCGAATTTGCAAGATTTTCAACTTCGGGTTGATGCTAAGAGGAGTAGAGTCAAGAACCATTCTGAAGAAGGTGTTTCTAGGAGCGTTGCTGAGAACCTCCCAGAGTCCATCAGGCAGAGGGACCTGCTGGCCCAGGGTTTGCTTACTCAGCCAGGTCATCCTGCTACAAAGAAGTCGGTAGAAGATTTTCGTGCCCGCAGCCGCACCTGATCTTCTATATCTCTTTTTGTACATTTTATGCATTGATATGCTGATCACCGCCAGGTCTGTTGGTTGGGGTCATGCCTTATTTCTTCAGTTGTATGTGATTACAGTTGTACGCTACCCGAGCGGGCTTTTCAGATGAATATATGAAGATTTCTTTTCCATGATTGGATGATAGACTTTATTTGTCTCGGAAACTAGGATCGGGGGGGGGGGGGGGATCTCCCCAAGGCACAGACACACGTTTGCATTTACATGAAGCATTTGCATGACGAGCACCTTGTCGTTTTTCTAACCCTTTGTGTATGCAGTTTGTTCCAGGATTGATCGAAGACCGATCTACCGCTATCCGACCAGAGCGAATCAAGCTAGAGCAATGGAACAAGTGCAAATTGACGTCTAGGAACTCCGAGAGAGGATGGACCGCTTCATGGAGCTCATGCAAGTGGTTGCCAACGGCCAAGACCAGCTCAGAACACTGGTCCAGTCTCTGATCTCAAGGGTTGACAACAACGGTGTGCTGCATGGAGGGAACGTTCCAGTCCCTCCTCCTGTTGAAACTCCTCAGGGTGGCATCCCCGTGACCAGGGGGAATGGAAGTGGTAACGGAAATGTGATCACTAACATCAGGCTCAACGGTAATACGACTGGCGTCGATAATGGAAACTTTGAAGCCAATGGCAACACTGGACTAGGCAATGGCAACACAGGTGCTGGAAATCTGTATGGGCCTTAGCCATGGCTAGAAGATCGCCAAGAAGATTTATTCTCACAGAGGAGTGCTGAAGGAGAACTGACTGCTGAAGCACGTCTGAGGTTTAAGGCACTCGAGGACAAAATGAGGAATTTTGAGAACCAGAACACTATGGGTGTCGACATGACTAAACTGGGATTGATTTCTGATTTCAAGGTGCCTCCTAAATTCAAGGTACCCGACTTTGAAAAATACAAGGGCACCACTTGCCCTCGTGTCCACTTAAGGTCATACTACCGAAAGATGTCCGCTCACTCTGAAGACGAGAAGTTGTTGATGCACTTCTTTCAGGATAGCCTGTCCGGGCCATCCTTGGAATGGTACATGGGTTTGGAACCCACCAGTGTGCGCACATGGAAGGAACTGGCTGAGGCCTTTGTACACCATTATCAGTATAACAGTGACTTGGCTCCGAACCGGGTTCAACTGCAGAACTTGTCACAGAGGAACAACGAGGGGCTCAAAGAATACGCCCAGCGATGGCGTGAATTAGCAGCTAGAGTTCAGCCGCCGATGGTTGAACGAGAGCTTGTTGAGATGTTTGTAGCCACTCTCCCGGGGATCTATTACGAGAAATTGGTCAGCGGTATGTCAGGGAGTTTTTCTGTTCTCATCATTACTGGCGAGCACGTTGAAAATGGGATCAAATTGGGAAAAACTCAAGGTGTTGATCTGTCCTCAGCTGGAGGAGGAAAGAAACCGTACGGTAACAAAAGGCGTGAAGGAGAGACGAGCGCCGTGTCTAACGCTCGAAGGAAGGATAAGGGCCAGCGCCAACAGGTGGCTAGCATAACCATCCCTGCTGTCCAGCAACCCCAGCCGCAACAGCAACAGCCAAATCAGCAAGGGTACAGAAGGTATCAAAACAGGGCACCTCTGTCAAGTCGTCACCTTGAGACACCACCCATGTCTTATGCTCAGCTGTTACAGACTCTGCTTCAGTTACAGCTAGTCCAGAAAAGAACCCTTGCTCCCTTGACAGGGGCACCTCCGCAGGGTTATGATGCGAATGCAACGTGTGATTTTCACTCAGGGGCACCCGGCCACACGATACAAAACTGCAAAGCCTTCAAACACAAGGTACAAGATATGGTGGATGCTAAGATCATCAATTTCTCAGATAATGTGCTGAATGTCACAAAGAATCCTATGCTGAACCATAGGGGAGGTGGGGTGAATGCCATTATTGAAGAAGAGGACTTAGATTTGTTGACTGATGTCAAGGATCTGAAGACACCGCTTAGCTTCGTTAAAGCCAAGCTGATGAAGAGAGGCTTCTTTCCGGGCTGTGGAGAATTGTGTATGGGCTGTGTGACTCATCCTGATGGATGTGAACAGTTGATAGTGGGGATTCAGAGTCTGATGACCGAAGGAATCTTGCAGTTTAGCCGAAGGGTCGAATGTGGATCTGGAGAGGTAATGCTGAAGCAGGATAATGAGGTTGCCACCATCACCATCCCTCGCCAAACGCTAACCATTTCTGCACCCAGGCCGCCCACAATTACCATCACAAAAGCAGGGCCGATACCTTTTGAAAGCACCAATGCTGTCCCATGGCATTATGGGGCAGACGTCTACTGTAACGGACAGAAGTTGGAACTGGAACCATCTGGGCAGTCTGTGGATAACCTAGTGGGAATTGGCAGAATCACGCGCAGCGGAAGAGTATTTGCTCCACCTGAGATTGTGGTCGACAAAGCAGATAAAGCTGAGCAAACTGATAAGGGAAAGAGTAAAGTCATTGAGGAAACCCCTCGTGGGGTAGAGAAGGACTTACTTGTAAAGTACGCTGAAGAGTTAATGAGGTTGATTAAGAAGAGTGATTACAAGATCATTGACCATCTTCATCAAACACCCTTGAAAATCTCCATCCTGAATTTGTTGTTGTGTTCGAAGTCACATCGCAACGCGCTGTTAAAGGTTTTGAATGCCATGTATGTACCGCAGGAAATCTCGGTCAACCAGTTGGAAGGGGTAGTAGCCCACGCGAATGCTGGAAACGGGTTAGGGTTCACTGATCTGGAGCTAATGCCGAAGGGAAGAAACCACAACAGCGCCTTGCACATCTTGATAGAGTGTAGGGGAATGGTTATGGCTCATGTGTTGGTAGACACTGGGTCATCGCTCAATGTTCTTCCGAAGAAGGCATTGATGAAGTTAGATACTCGAGGATTGATTTGCACACCTAGTGATCTGGTCGTGAAGGCTTTCGATGGAACCAAGCGTCATGTCTTTGGAGAGGTAACTTTGCCAATCCAAGTTGGGCCGGAAACTTTCGACACAGTCTTCTATATTATGGACATCATGCCAGCCTACAGTTGTCTCTTAGGCTGGCCATGGATCCATTCTGCTGGTGCCGTGACCTCCACATTGCACCAGAAGCTCAAGTATGTTGTCGGAGGCAGCATTGTAACTGTATGTGGCGAGGAAGACATAATGGTGAGCCATTTGTCGTCCTTCAAATATGTTGAGATGGATGGGGAAATCCACGAAACCCTATGTCAGGCATTCGAAGTTGTTAAGGTCAAGGACGTGACTCCAGTAATGATTGAGAAACCAGAGATGACTCTCTCTTCCTTCAAGGAAGCCCAAGCCGTTGTTCAAGCCGGATCTACCCCAGGCTGGGGGTAAGTTCTAGAAATACCTAACAAACAGGACAATTTTGGGTTAGGATACTCTCCTACGGCTGAAGCCTCCTCTTCTCACAGTGCGTCGCGAGGTAAAGGGCCGATCCAGTTTACCAGTGGCGGGGTGATATTTGAAAATGTCAACGCAGTGTCTGAAGACGGCGAAGACAACGATTGCGACCTGGATTCCTGGATCCAGCCAAGCAAACCAGGCCAGAGCCTCGCCAACTGGTCCATCAGGGATACTATCCAAGTGACAGGCAAAGAGTAATGATTTACTTTCTCCAATTATTGTACAACCCTATGTCCTACCCGGGACATAATGGTTTTGTTGTCAGGGCCTTGTTTGATTATGTACATGCATTTTACCAATAAATCAAAAGGCGTTTTTCTTCGCATTCAAATGTTGAGATCTCTGTTATTCTTATTTTATATTTGTTTTGAAAAATAATAAAATGGCAATAGGGTTTGTGCTAACCTGCATATCCTTGTTTTAAGCTTAACCTTTGTTATTGCAGGATCCACATCACATATGACATCGACTCTGGACCTTCTACGACTCACTTCGACTTCGGTTGCCCGATCTATCAAGCCGAAGAAGAGATTGATGAAGACGAAGACCTTCCCGAAGAGTTGGCCTGCTTGTTGAAACAAGAAGAGAAAGTTATTCTGCCTCACAAGGAAGAGATTGAGATTGTGAATCTGGGTTCTGAAGAGCAGGTCAGGAACGTCAGGATAGGGGCTGCATTGCAGAGCGATGTCAAGCAGAGATTAGTCAAGATGCTTCGAGAGTATAGTGACATCTTTGCTTGGTCATACGAAGATATGCCCGGACTTGATACTGATATTGTGGTCCATCACTTGCCGCTGCGAGAAGATTGTCCTCCCGTTAAGCAGAAGCTTAGGAGGACACGACCAGATATGGCTGTTAAGATCAAAGAAGAAGTACAAAAGCAGCTTGATGTTGGCTTCTTAGCGGTCACTACTTACCCTCCGTGGGTCGCCAACATAGTGCCTGTGCCGAAGAAGGACGGTAAGGTACGAATGTGCGTCGATTATCGGGATTTGAATAGGGCGAGCCCTAAAGATGATTTCCCACTCCCTCATATTGATGTGTTGGTCGACAATACAACTCAGTTCTCCATATTTTCGTTCATGGATGGCTTCTCCGGCTACAACCAGATCAAGATGGTGCCGGAGGACATGGAGAAAACTACGTTTATTACCCCTTGGGGAACATTTTGCTACAAGGTAATGCCTTTCGGTCTGAAGCACGCAGGGGCCACTTACCAACGAGCAATGGTCACTTTGTTTCATGACATGATTCATCATGAGATTGAATTCTATGTTAATGACATGATTGCGAAGTCCCAAACGGAGGAGGGACATCTGGTCAATTTGCTGAAGCTTTTTGAGAGGTTTAGGAAGTTCAGGTTGAGGCTGAATCCTAATAAGTGTACTTTCGGAGTACGGTCTGGAAAACTACTGGGGTTTATCGTGAGTGAAAGAGGCATCGAGGTTGATCCTGCGAAGATAAAAGCAATACAAGAAATGCCAGCGCCAAAAACTGAAAAAGAAGTTCGTGGTTTCCTGGGCAGAATAAACTACATTGCAAGGTTTATCTCTCAGCTCACGGCCACGTGTGAACCGATGTTCAAACTACTGAAGAAAGATCAGGCAATTATCTGGAACGAGGATTTCCAGAAGGCATTCGATAAGATAAAACAGTATCTACAGGAACCTCCGATCTTGATACCCCCAGTGGCCGGAAGACCCCTAATCATGTACTTGACAGTTCTTGAGAATAGTACGGGGTGTGTTCTCGGTCAGCACGACGAGACGGGCAGAAAGGAGCATGCCATTTATTATTTGAGTAAAAAGTTCACAGATTGTGAATCTCGTTACTCGATGTTGGAGAAGACGTGTTGTGCACTCGCCTGGGCTGCCAAACGTTTACGACAGTACATGCTCAACCACACAACCATGCTAATTTCGAAGATGGATCCGATCAAGTACGTCTTCGAGAAGCAAGCACTTTCGGGCAGGATTGCCAGATGGCAAATGGTGTTGACAGAATATGACATTCAGTATGTTTCCCAGAAGGCCATCAAGGGAAGCGTATTGTCTGAATACCTCGCCGAACAACCGATCGAAGATTATCAGCTGATGAAATTTGAATTCCCTGATGAGGATATCATGTTTCTCAAGGTGAAAGTTTGTGATGAACCGTTGCCCGACGAGGGGCCAGATAGGAAATCCCAATGGAAATTGATATTTGACGGGGCGGTTAATTCTTACGGAAGTAGCATTGGGGCAATCATCACGACTCCCCATGGGTCCCACATCCCGTTCACCGCTAGACTGACGTTTTCAGTCACCAATAATGAAGCAGAATACGAAGCATGCATCATGGGTCTAGAAGAAGCAATTGATTTGAGAATCAAGAACCTAGATGTATATGGTGACTCGGCACTTGTGATCAACCAGATTAAAGGGGAGTGGGAGACTCGTCAATCGAATTTGGTGCCGTACATGAACTATGCCAGAAGGCTTCTCCCGTTCTTTGATCGAGTGGAACTCCATCGTGTGCCCAGAGTTGAAAATCAGATGGTTGATGCCTTAGCCACGTTAGCTTCGATGTATAAAGTCAATTTTTGTAATGAAGCTCCAAGAATTTTCCTTTCTCGTCTTGATAGACCTGCATTCGTCTTTGCGATCGAGGAGGCCTCTGATGGCAAGCCATGGTTCCATGATATCCAGACTTTCCTTATGACTAAGGAGTATCCTGCGGGAGCGTCAACCCAGGATAATAAGACTCTGAGGAGGCTGTCTGGAAATTTCTATCTCAATCCTGATGGAGTTTTGTATAAAAGAAACCATGATCTCGTGCTACTCAGATGTGTAGATGAGAAAGAAGCAAGTATACTCATGGAAGAAGTCCATGAAGGCACATTTGGTACGCACGCCGGCGGGCATGCTATGACAAGGAAGATCCTGAGAGCAGGATATTACTGGCTGACGATGGAATCGGATTGCTTTAAATTCGCAAAGAGATGTCATAAATGCCAGATTTATGCTGATAAGATTCATGTGCCGCCGTGCCCGTTGAATGTCATGTCCTCCCCGTGGCCGTTCTCCATGTGGGGCATCGACATGATAGGCAAGATCGAGCCCACTGCATCTAACGGTCATCGCTTCATTTTAGTAGCCATCGACTACTTCACCAAGTGGGTGGAGATAGCCTCGTATGCTAACGTGACCAAGCGGGTGGTGGCTAAATTCATAAAGAGGGACATCATCTGTCGTTACGGAATTCCCGAGCGGATCATTACTAATAATGGTTCGAATCTGAATAACAAGATAATGAAGGATCTGTGCCAAGGTTTCAAGATTGAACACCACAACTCATCTCCTTACCAGCCGAAGATGAATGGTGTCGTTGAAGCGGCCAATAAAAACATTAAGAAGATTGTACAGAAGATGGTTGTAACCTATAAGGACTGGCACAGGATGTTGCCATTTGCAGTGCACGGTTATCGTACGACTGTACGTACATCAACCGAGGTAACTCCTTTCTCACTGGTGTACGGTATGGAAGTTGTCCTACCGTTAGAAGTTGAGATTCCTTCTTTACGAGTTTTGGTTGACGTGAAACTCGATGAGGCATAATGGATTAAGAACCGACTAAACCAACTCAGCCTGATGGACGAGAAGAGATTAGCATCGATTGCATATGGTCGTCTGTACCAGAGCCGAATGAAGAAAGCTTACGATAAGAAGGTGCGTCCTAGAAGCTTTCAGACGGGTGATCTCGTCCTGAAGAAGATTCTTCCTCCACACTCCGATCACCGGGGCAAGTGGACTCCCAATTACGAAGGTCCCTACGTCGTTAACAAGGTCTTCTCGGGAGGAGCCTTGTTGTTATCCACAATGGATGGCAAAGATTTTGCATCCCCGGTGAACGCGGACGCAGTTAAAAAATACTTTGCTTAAAAAATGACCCGCTGGAAAGAAAAAGAATATCCAGGCAAAAATGGGGCATCCCGGCGAACCATAAAAAAGGAAAAAGGTTCGGGTAAAAGTTAGGGATATAAATGGAAAAATGTACACCCGCAAAGTTGAAAACCTGGAAGGGCGACTTTGGCAAAAAAGGGTATCCCGGTGAATCGAAAACCCGAAAGGGCGATTCAGGAAAAAGTTAGGGATTTGAAAAAGCAAATGATTGCGTTCCACGTATGGACTTTCATTGTTTAGTGGTTCAGAAGACCTGAGGGTCGTTTATCTGAATCAATCTCTTCTGAGGCTGAAGCGTCGGAGAAGTATCGAAGTCGAGTGGGTCATAGAGGGATTAACTCATGGGGTTCGTCTACGCCATATTGCCGACATTTGTGTATATACTGATGTATGTTTATGTTTTTATATTTGCGCAGCTTCCTCATTCCAGGAGCTTGCATATGTTGTAAAACATTTTTACCCATTCAGGGGTTCGTTATCAATGAAATATATACTATTCAGCAATTCTGTTTGATTGTTTAGCATCTATCCATTTTGTTTGCGAAAAAACGCCGATGTTTTTGATAAAATGCGCATACATAAACTTACTGGCCTAGGCCCCTAATTGTTGAAACAATGAATTACCTGAACATTGTCGCGGGATGATAACCTTGATAGGTCCCTTTGAGAAGGGTATCTTGTCTGTTTGTTTGTGTTGTTGCAGGTATAGCATATTCTAGGCAGTACGCCGTATGTTTCCCAAACAGGATGATTCCTTCTACCTCAGCGAGTTCAGCAGCATTTCCCCACGGAGTCTGAACACGGGACCAAGAGCATTGATATGTCTCTCAAAGCAGAGAAGATTCTCTCCCCAACCATATGTATCCTGAAGGATCATCATGTCCCCAGCTGAGTCATACGCAGAGGCGTATGTTCATTTCCCAGCACCGAGACAATGTGCAGTTTTCTCGTAGAAGACTACTCGCAATTATGCAGCTTTCGATAATTCAGACTGAGGTCTCCTAGAGAATTGAAATTCCCCACAGAGTTGTACTCTCCCCGGCAAGCAGGATGATTCCTTCTTCCCCAGCCGAGTTGGCAAATCCCCAAGAGAGCCGAGTCCGTGGAGGTCGTTGAAGCCATGATTGGTTTTCCCCAGTAGAATGTTGAATAGCTGATGCTGTATTTCCCCAATGGAGTCGTTATCTCCAGGAAAGTTCTATCTGCAAATGCCAGGCAGTTTATTTCTGCGATTGACATTGTTTCCCTCAACAGATTGTGGGTCGTATACCTAGCCGAGCAGGTCCAAGTTCTCGGAGAACTTTATTCCCCTGCAGCAGTCGATTGAAGATCATTTCCCCAGGCGGAGTCCAATTGAGATTGGTGTGACTTCTTCTCCTCGGCAGGATGAGTCCTTCCTCCACCAGAGTGGTTCTTTCTCCTTGGCAGGAGGCGTTTCCCTTCAGCATTTATTTTGCTGATGGGGTCGTAGCATCTTGCATGATTGCATAGCATTTACCCTAAAAATGCGTAGCATTTCCATCGTGTGGAGCATTGCGCCATTGTCAAACATATGCATACGAAACATGAGCTAGGGCGTTACCGTTCTTGTTTTGCAGGTGTTCCTCCGCAGAATGGTTCGCTCAAGATGATTCTTGAATTCCCCAGCGAAGTTGATTGCTTAAGATGATTCTTAAAATCCCCAGTGAAGTCGCCAGGGTTGATCGCTCGAGTTGATGCTTAGAGTCCCCAACAGAGTGTTTGCTCAGGATGATTCCTGAAATCTCCCGCAGAGTTATTGGTTCAGGATGATTCTTGAAGTCCCCAACGAAGTTGTTTGTTCAAGATGATTCTTGATTTCCTCAGCAGGGATGATTCACCCAGAATGATTTCTGGATCCCCGAAGCAGAGTTACTTGATAGTTCTCCAGAATCCCCAGCGGAGATGTGTCATCCCCAGCAGGTCTTAAACATAGAAGTTGAAATTTCCTTGAAGACTTGATGATTGAAGTCTGGCAGCGGTGCCAAAACCCCAGACTTACTGACAAAGTCCAACTGCAATGTTGAAGCAGTTATCTCAGCTGACGCGGAGTGCCTGACGGCAAAAGAATGTATATCATGATGGATTAAGGACCCCACTTTAAGACTCACTGACGAAGTCCAACTGTGATGTCGAAGCAGTTCTCTCAGCTGACGCGGAGTGCCTGATGGCAGAAGTTCGGATATCCTCATTTGGTTCATGATTGACCAAGAATTCTATTCCCGACCTACTGATGAAGTCCGGCCGACGACCGAAAATTTCTTTGAAAACCCGATGGTATGATTAACTTGATTGTTAAGAAGTTCCTAATGACCTGATGAGTCCCGAGGGATCCTTCTGCCGCAGCGACGCAGAACGCCTGACGGCATGTTCAACCATCCATTACTAGTTACCGTGTAGCCAGTGACCCCTTGATGACTTGAGGACGAAGATCTACAGCAAAATCAGATGATCATCCTGACGGAGATTTGAGCTTAGACCCTTCACCAATTACCGTGTGACCAATTCCCCGGTAGAGTTGTCATACAACTGTCATGCTCAGTTTCGAAGATGTTCTTACCAATCGGAGTACCGTTTACCCGTACGGTCGGCAAATCACCAGTTACCGCGTAACCGATGATCCCCCGATGATTTGAGGATGCAATGATATCAGATAAATCAGAGAATCATCCTGACGGAGGTTCAGATCAATATTTCTCCAGCTAGTTGTCGTGCAGCTATTATTTCAGTTTCCGAAGATTTGTCCCATCAGAGTACCGTGTACTTATGCAGTTGGCAAATTTTCGGGTTTGTTGGTATTCAACCGCCTTTTACCTTGATTGTTTGAGAGCCGTTCGCTTCTCACCCAGTCAGGTCCAAGCTGTTTGAATAGGGGCAGCTGTTGCACCCCAAAATTTGACCAACATTTCTTTACCTAGCTTATGTTTCATTTCATTCACATTAGCATTGTCATTTGCATTTCATTGATATGTATGCAGGAGATCAAGAGGTATGATTAACAATCAAGAGCTATACAATACTGTGAGGCTAGCTAAGAAGGTTATTCATATGTTCAAGGGTTGATATCCTTGTCATAGAAGTTAAAGGATCCTCAGAGAGAGTGGTTGAAACCAAAAGTGTGTAGGTCTCCTAACTTGAGAGTTGTGGGAAGCCATCAGATGATTATGAGGTCATGGATATGGACTTGAGGTCTTGAGAGAGCTCATGAGAAGTGTTGAAGATCCCTTTGAGGCCTAGACAGGTCATTGTGCAAGATTAAGAAGACTCAGCCATTAGTGGTGCAATTAGGGTTTGACTGGGTCAACCCTAAGTCAACTGATGATTTGAAGGAAGGTTGAGACTTAATTCAAGAGCCATGTGATCATGGATTGATACATTGAGATGTTATAAGGATGATTCCAAGGTTAACTCATCATGATTGAAGAGTTTGAGAAGTTTCAGGCTAGGGTTTCTAAGACTTGACAGTGTAAAATCCCCTAGTTTGACCCCTGTCTTCAAAGCAATGTATCTCAAGATATGATTGTCACCTCATCTTGACCCCAACATGATTGTTGTAGGTCATGATCGTAGCTTTAATTTGAGTACTATAAGTCCTTGATAGGGTTTATAGAACTCAAGTTATGAGCCAGACAAGTTACAAGTCATCTGAGGCATGTGAATTTGGAGCTTGAAAGTTACCCAACTTGCATGACACTTTTACCCAAGAAGGATGATTCCTATGAACTTTTGGTAAACATGAATGTTTCTCCTTATCCTCGTAGCTTTCTAGAGAGTACTATAAGTCCTTGATAGGATTTGTGGAACTCAAGTTATGGCTTTGACAAGTCAAGGGCATTTTGGGAAGTTGTGATTATGGGTCATTTTTGGTTATGGGTCATTTTCACCAACTTAGACATCTCAAATGAAATTTTGTTCAACTTGAAAGTTGCTCAAAGTGGGGTTTTAACCTTGACCATGTATCAAGGAGGCATTAAAATGGCTCAAGGAGAAACTTGATTCAAGAATTTGTGAAAAAGGAAGAATTAAAGAGAATTAAAGACCAAAAATCCAAAATAAATGATATGTGTGCAAATGAAGCAAAATAATAGCATTTTTTAAATGGAAAATGTATTTTAGAAACATTGGCAATATTAGATTTTTGATTTGAGTTCAATTTCATGGACTTTTATCTCATTGCTTCATGATGAAGTAACATAACATACATGAGCCATTGGATTGAAACAAGGGGAGAATCACCACCAGTCATGTTCAATATCTTATGAGAAGTTGAATGCAAGCTAACTGAGGCCAAAACAGAGAGGAAATGGTGACTTCCATGAATGAGATTTTGGTGATAATTTGAAATTCCAAAATCTCATTCTGAAGCTTTGAGAAACTTCTGGATGATTCCATCAAGTTCTATATAAACCGCTGAGTGTGTTCAACCATCTTTTTTGGAGGAGTTTGGAGCTGGTAGCAGAGAGAGCAATTGAAAATTCAGAGTTGCAAGTGGAGATCGTGTTTTGAGTTCAAGGAGGAATCAAGGCAAATTTAGGATGGCATTAGCTTCAGAAGGTGATTTAGAGTGAATCTGCATCATCTTGAAGGTTGAATCGAGCAAGAAGTGCTTCTGTTACACCTCTGAACTCAGGTTGGTAACTTTCATCCTTGTGCATCATTTAGGAGGAGATAGATAGAAATATATAGGTGGTTAGGATCCTTGCAATGTGTAGTTGGATTCTAGAATAAGAAATCACGGAATAGAGACAAACTAGGATGTGGATCATTTTCTGTTGAGGCTGAAATCTAGCAGTTCTTGGATGGATAATCAAGATTAGATAGTGAGGATTGACCACCATAAGATGAGGATCACATTGATGCTTTTAATTTGAATAATGGCGATGATCAAGATTTTGACACATTCTGAAGATCTAATCGTGTTTTGAATTTGAGAGAGAGTTAGATGATTTTGAATGGAGATTATTGATCAGGGTGAAAAACTGAGTGGAATGATGTATAATTTTGTGATGTTTGATGACCTGTGGAAGATGACTCACTGGAGAAGACGGTGGCACCACTGCTCAGGCCACCGTCTGCAAACTCCCTCCATCTGAATTCAAATTGGGGACGATGCACTGTAAGCGTTGGATGGATGTTGGACTTTGACCAAGTATGAGCATTGCACGGCCACGATTGCTTTGAATTCTCAGACTTTGACCTTGAACCAAAACGCCCCGTTTCACTTATTGGAAGGCAATGGGCTTAAGACTCTGAATGCTATCCACACACCCCCTTCAGCCCAACCCGTTGGAATGAACTGATCAGAGTTGTTATTTGACACGCTTGTTTTGTTAATTTCTTTTGATTTTCTTTATTTTCATCATTTCATGATAGTTTGATAATAATTCATAAAAAATAAGAAAATTGATCAATTAATTCTGAGTTTTTTTCCCTAATTCATGAATGAATTTAGGAATTTAAGAAACAAAAAGATTAGGATTAGCATTTATTTTCATTTTATTTGATTTTTTCCCATTTTATTTGATAATAAAATTGTATTAATTGATTCATCTGTTTGGTGAGTTTTGTTTGAGCACTTGGTATGGAGTTTTTGCTTGATTTTTAGTTTGTGATTAGTTTAGACATGTATGCTCCCATAGTATTTTTATCACATTTTTGTGATGAAACTAGGTTCTGTTTTTAGGTTGAAACCTTAGGTGCTCCCTTTTAGGGTTTAAGTTTAGTACCTTGTAGTTTAGAGTTTATTTCTAGGTCTTATTTGAGGATTTGATCTCTGGAATTAACATGGTAGAGTCATGATTGACATAGGTTCCCATATTTATTTTTGTAGGATTTTATAATTGATTTTAGTATTTTAGTTAGAATTAACTTTAATACTAGGTTTTAGGTGATCCTAACTTGCTAACTCAACTAGAATGACTTCATTAGTTCCCTTAGACTAGGGTTTTGCTTCTCTTGCTTTTGGATGATGATGAAGACTTGTGTGGGCTGCTGTGGAATGCATGGTGGAGCTTGTACTTGAAGATTGCTCTCCCTTTGGTGTAGTTTGTTTAGGGTTAAGGATTAGGGTTTTTAGGGAGATCTCTTAGAATAGATTTTCTTCCTTCATGAAACATGGAAGGTGTTGATCACTTCCATTCCTCCCTATGATGTAAGGTCCCCTTGTGAAGGCCTCACCCCTCTGTCGCTACTCGAAAAATGCGTCGCGCAACGACGGGGAGGCGAAAAAGATAGACAGAAGAGTCGCCACCGAACTTTATTTATCCCATGAGGGGAAAGGAAAATATCGAGAAAACCTTAAGAAACGAACGGATAAGATGGTCTCGCAACCAAGAACGGGTTCAGAAGCCGGTTATGCGAGGGGAAGGTATTAGCACCCCTCGCATCCATCGTACTCGATGGGAACCTTTTGTTTGTCGACATGTGAATTTATCTGCTTAAATATTATGCTATAAAAGTGTTCCAATGGGTAAAGAGAAGGGTTTAGAAACGGGGAAAGAGAGGAAACGGGGGGAAGATGAGAAAGAACGGACTCGGTAGGACTTCGCAGTCCTATGCCTACGTATTCTCAATAGATGTGAGAAAGTCAGAGTCGACGTAGTTCGGGGAACTACAGATATGGGGGGAATGTGCTCGGCAAGGATTGTGGCCCTTGTGCCTACGTATCTTTACTTAAAAGAAGTAAAGAATCAGAGCAGCCGTAGTTCGGCCTACGGTGTGTTGATGTTTTTTTATGGATGATGCTATCGTGCGCATTCTAGCAGTTTAGGTGTTTTGCTGCTCGCTCGTTGGAGACTTAGGCATTACCTGTTTGCGGTAGAACGGACGTAACATATCCTTTTTGAAAGATTGATTAGTTTTCGCCACGCGGGGCTAGAAGTCACATTTGATTGATTGGATTGTTTTTTAGGGGGCGAGACAACTCCTCGGATAGTAACCCCTACGGGTAGTACCCAATTCGTTATCTCAAAGTTTTTGTTATAAAAGGGTGTGGCGAACGAGGCGTCTTTGTATTGAAAGACGAGCGTCGAAGCCACCCTCACTACAGTGGGCATCCCAACGCTCGGAGAAGAAGAGGTCTACACCCAATCCTCTCTCGTTAATTCAATGCAAAGAGAACTTCATTCTCTTATTTAAGATGTTTCTGGTTTTGAATGGTAAGTGCTTTGCGACAGAGAACCCTACGGTAAACGTCAGCACTCGGGATAGGAGAAGGCCTACGCCTAACCACTCCACGACCATTCAAGTTTTTGTTATAAAAGATTTGAAAATGCACCCGGTACGTGACCGAGGTTTTAGGTGTGAAAATTGTGGAAGGAATTGTGGAAAGGGATAGGTGGAAGGAGTCGCGTCTTCATATCGAAAGACGAGTATCGAGACCACCCTCACTACAGTGGGCATCCCAACATTCGGAGAAGAAGAGGTCTACACCCAATCTTCTCTCTTTAATTCGATACAAAGAGAAATCAAATTATTATTGAAAGTAAACTCGGTACGAGACCGAGGTTTTATGAGGAAATGTTGGAAGCGTCTTTGTATTGACAGACGAGCATCGAGACCACCCTCACTACAGTGGGCATCCCAACACTCGGAGAGGAAGAAAGTCTACACTTAATCCCCTCTTTTTAATTCAATACAAAGATAATTTGATTTTGAAAATTGTTTGACAAAGTTTTTGAATCGAGTTGGGACAAGTAATGAAGAGAGAAAAGAGGTGGTCTCAGATCCAACATTACTCATCAATAATTTGACTGGTAATGAATTACAGAGGTCTCGTCATCGACCAAAAGAGGAAAATGGGATGGAAAGCCCAATAACAAATGCGAAATGAAATCTATCTCTAAAATATAAAAAAAAAATGTTTTAATACAAAATAGTATAAACTAGAAATATTAATCTAAAGTTCTATAAAATAAAATTATATAAAATTTCTAAAAGAAAAGTTAATAAAAACTCTAATAATATAGCTAATATAAAACTATATATATTATACACAGCTTATTTACAAAATTGTTGTTAGGAAAATAATATGTAAAAAAAAAATAAACAAACTATATATAAATTACGTAAAATAAAAGGGAAAGGGGTTAATCATTGAAAACAGGGGGGTGTATCACAAGGAAACCCGGTGGGAGTAGTGATATAAATTGTCACGGTGGGCTTAAACCAAAATCAAACAAATAAAAATAATTAAAAAAAAAATAAAATAAATAAAAAAAAACAAGAAATCCTCTTCCATTTCCACTCAGGCTTCTCTCTGTTTACTGTTCAGAAACCAACCTTCTCTCCATTCACGTTCATTTTCCCAAAATTCTTCAAAATTTCTCAAACCTTCAACTTAAACCATCACCTTCAATCCTGGATTCGTTTTAAGATCCACTTTTGTCTTTGATTCGGTTCAAGAATTCGTCGGAAAAAGGATTGGTTGCGGATTCAAAGAGGGTTTATTTCTGGGTTGAAGGATGAATCGCGGTAAACGGTGGACAGAAGATGATGGATTGGGGATTTTGATGCTTTCGATGGGTTGAAATCAAAGACGGGTTTGAGAATAGTGAGATTGGAGGTGCTTTGATGGTGCTGGTTTAGATCTGATATTTTGATGTTATTGAGGGTAAGTTTGAGTTTGGTTGTTGTGTTAAGTTTCGAACGGGTTTGGACTTCTACCTCTCAAAAACGAAGATGAGGATCTCCGGTAAATACGAGCAATAGGTCGGGTTTTTTAGCCGGGTTTGATGTAGGTTTGGGTTGTTTGAAGGTTTTCTGGGTTTATTGAAGGTGACTGGGGTGTTACGATTCTGGGTTTAAGCGGTTAGTGATGGAGTGTCAATGGTGTTTTGGGTTTCTGGGCGAGTTTCTGTTTGTGTGGTTGTGAAATTTTGAGTTGACGATGTTTGTTTGGGTTTCGCGGAAGGTGTCTCGCGGAGGTCGGAGGTGAGTTTGTGGGTGGTGGTTCGGAAATGAGTTGAAAGAAGGATCAGTTTAATGGAAGTTATCTGGGGATGGATGAATGTTTACGGCTGATGCTGGTGATTGAAGGTGATGATGTTTGAAGTTGATGATGAGAACTGATGGGGCTAGGGTTGGCGGCTCATTTTTTTTCTCTAGGGTTGTCCTCCAGATTTAGGTTTAGGGTTCTCTGTTTTGGGGTTGAGAGAATTAGGGTTGGGGTACCCTATATAGGGCTGCCACGTGGCAGCTGGAGGGATTAAAAATAAATAAATAAATAAATAAAATAAAATAAAAAACTTTTTCATAAAAATTGAAAAAAATAAAATAAAGAAACTTTTTCATAAAATTGAATAAAATAAAAAAAAACGCTGGGGGTAGGATTCGAACCCCCAACCTTCAAACAAATACGCAAAACTTCATCCGCTGGGACGGATTTGCTTTTATTAACAAAACGCACAAACAAAATATATATTACATAATATAATAAAACGGAAAAAAATCAATAAAACACTGAAGCTGGGATTCGAACCCCCAACCTTCAGTATAATACACACAAGTCTAACCGCTAAGACATATATACATTCATTAATTCTCACGCACAAACAAATATATATTACGTAATATAATAAAACGGAAAACAATCAATAAAACACTAAAGCTGGGATTCAAACCCCCAACCTTCAGTATAATACACACAAGTCTAACCGCTAAGACATATATACATTCATTAATTCTCACGCACAAATAAATATATATTACGTAAACATTAAAAAAATCAAAATTAATTAATAAAAACTATTTTTAACTAATAAAATAATAATAAAATATTCTATACTAAAACTAATTTTAATATAATAAAATGAGAATAATTTTAAAAAGAAAATTCTAACAAAACTATTAAATAAAATTAATTACAAATGAATCCTAATATTAAAAAAACCTATTTAATATATAACTCTAAACAACTTATAAACAAAAATATTTAAAAACTATTAAAACAAAATAAAATAATTTCTATAAGAAAATAAAAATCTATTCAAAACTATTTAATATTCTAAAAAATATTTAAATCCTAAAATATCTCTAACAATACTAATTTAATTCTAAAATCCTAAAATATCTCTAAAATTAAATCAAATCTAATTAATTCTAATACTAAAATGATTCTAAAATCAAATTAATTCTATGCTATAAAAATAATCTATTTCTATTCTAAATAAATAAAAGACTATTTCTAATAAAAAAATTCTAACTAAATTAAAAAATCTATATAAAAACTTATAAAAATAAAATCTATTCTAAAGAAATAAATAACTATTCTAAATGATTAAATAAAGCAAAAAAATAATAAATAAATGCAAAATGCCATGGGAAAACGGGCGAGCACCGAAATGTGTTGATATTATCAACATGGATTGAATTATCAAGAGGAGAGCGACTTTCGCTCGATTTTGACACTGAGCTTTTCGTTTGAATTAATTTGATTCGCCTGAAACGCGAGCAAAGCAGCTAAAATCCTGACAAATTCAATCCGGATAATACGGGCAAAATGCGAAAATGATATGCAGATGAAAAACGAAGCAAAAGCCAGTCAAAGTCGGAAAACCGGTGGGCAAATTTTGGGGTGCAACAGCTGCCCCTATTCAATCGACTTGGACCAGAAGGGATGAAAAGTAACCACTTTCAGACATCCATGGTAAAAGGTGATTGAATACAAAAGAACCCGGAAATTTGCCAACCGCAAAAGAAACCTCTGACATCGCCGTCAGCCCTCAATATCAAATTTCTAAAACATCTGACTCCACCGTCAGAACTCCACATAAAATTCCTCTGGCATTGCTGTCAGACATTCAAAATAATCAATCGGTAAATCACACCTGACATTGCCGCTAGTCATTCACATAAATAAAGCGTGTGACATTGCCGTCGGACAACCAAAACATCCAACATCGCCGCTGGAAAACTAAAACACCTGACATCGCCGCCAGAAACAAACATCCAACCTCGCCGCTGGGAAAACAAAATTACCTGACATCGCCGCCAGCTAACATCCAACCTCGCTGTTGGGAGAACGAAAATATTTGACATCGCCGCCAGAAAAAGACATCCAACCTCGCCGCTGGGAAAACAAAATTATCTGACATCGCCGCCAGAAAAAACATCCAACCTCGCCGCTGGGCAAACAAAATTACCTGACATCGCCGCCAGAAAAATACAAACCTAGTGAGATAACCCTGACATCGCCGTCATCAATCATAAATTCGACAAACATCTGACATCGCCGCCAGCTAACAATAATTCTGAGAAGCACCCGACATCGCCGTCAAGTACTTGTGGGGATACAGAATTCTGACATCGCCGCCAGACAACCACGATGCTAATAAACCTCTGACATTACCGCCAGACAAACATAAATTTGATAAGCACCTGACATCGCCGTCAACTCTCAACATCGTCCAATGATGGACGGAGAAACATTATATCCAAAACTCACATTGTCTAATGGTAGACAGGAAGAACAATATCCAAAATACTCACATCGTCCAATGATGGACGAGAGGAACATCATATCCAAATCTCGCATCGTCTAATGATAGACGAGAGGAATATCAAAACCAAATCTTGTATCGTCTAATGATAGACGAGAGGAAAATCATATCCAAATCTCGTATCGTCTAATGATAGACGAGAGGAACATCATATCCAAATCTCGCATCGTCTAATGATAGACGAGGGGAACATCATATTCAAATCTCACGACGTCTAAAGATAGACGGAGAAGACCATACCGAAGGCCAGATCAACATGCACTTGATCTTATCACATTGTCTAAAGATAGACAGGAAGAAACGTGCCCGAACCTCACATCGTCTAAAGATAGACGGAAAGAAAACCATGCTCAAAACTCCCGACGTCTAGAGATAAACGGAGAAAACCAAACTCACGGTGTCTAATGATAGACGGAGAAAAACAACCTTTCCGAAGGCCAGATCAACATGCACTTGATCTTATCACCTTGTCTAAAGATAGACAGGAAGAAAACTTGTCTGAAGAACCACATCGTCTAAAGATAGACGGAAAGAAAACCAAACTCACGACTTCTAATGATAGACGGAGAAAAACCTTGCTGGGGAAACACATCGTCAATAGGAGCTGACGGGAAGAAAATCTGTTTGGGAATGTCATCATCAGAAGATTGATGGACAAAATCATAACTGTCATATGATCTGAAATCCGAGTAAACAGATAAGCTGTCTGAACAAAGCTGCTGGATAAATGCCCCTGAACTGATTACAGAGTGATTCACACTGCCACAGAAGGCTAGCAAAAACTGGCTTATGCTTCACATGCATATGTTTGAAATGTTTTATGGCGTAATGCTCCATACGAAATGGAAATGCTACGCATTTGAGGATGAAATGTAAAGATAATGCAAATATGATAACTATATGCAAAAATGCAGATGCAGGCTCGGGTTGCCGGGGGAAAGCTGGATGTGAAAGAACCACTCCAGCAAAATAAATGCTGAAGAGGTGAAGCCAACTCCGCTAGGAATAACCAGAGGTGCCAAATATGATTGGAATCTCCTGGGGATGGCTTACACATGCCAATGATGATTGGGCTTTTGCTGGGAAAGACAGGTGAAGGGTTACGACTTCCCGACATTCATCTTGAACCTGAAGATTGACTGCACCTGCTTGAATAGCTCTGAGTAGCTTTGAAGATGTGGAAAGGAAAAGTTCCTTTATTTCCAAACTTGCCCCAGCCTGTGGGATATCTATGTAAATCTTCCTTGAAAGGAGATCTAAAAGTTTTGTACCCTGCTGTCGCTACTGCGAAAATCGGCGCCGGCTGAACAGAAGAGTCGCCACCGTGCGTTATTTATCCCACGGGAGGGAAAGGAAACGCTCAGAGTAAACCTCGCACAACACGGGAAAGGTATGGTCGTCGCAACCAAAACCTGGATTCGGGAGTCGGTTACGCAAGGGGAAGGTATTAGCATCCCTCACGTCCGTCGTACTCGACAGGATCCACGCTTGTTTTCGGGTATGGATTGTTATTCTATCTAAACTATGGGTTAAGGGTGAAAAAGAAAATAAAACTGAAAATAAAAATGACTCGGCAAAGTATCGCACTTTATGCCTACGTATTCCCGTCTGGAACGAGAAATCAGAGTCAACGTAGTTCGCCTACCTACGGGAAAGGAGGGGAAGGTTGCTCGCTAGGATATCGCATCCTATGCCTACGTACTTCCACACAGCATGGAAGATCAGAGCAAACGTAGTTCGGGCCACGTACGACACAAGCTTGCCTTGGTTGATTTTATTCCTTCTGAAAAAGGTTTTCTGATTAACAGTCCCGGCGGACAAAAATGACGTCTTGATGAGTTCACATTCTTTTACGGAAGAAGTGTCTTTTATTGTGTTTGAAATCTTTATTGTGTTTTTCTGTTTGTTTTGAGAAAGAAAGAGACAGAACTCTAACCTACGGTTGCAAAGGGAAACAAACTAACCTAATGTTATCATGCATGGGTTAAGACCTAGTGTCTATCATGCTCCTCTCTTGCGCAGAGAGAAACAGAGATCCTAAGGGATAGGCAGAAACAGAAACAATATCAGATATATACAGTAAGACAGTAAAATGCATGGATGCAACAGTACAAGCGAGGCAAGGGAGTCCCACTCAACCTCGAACCTAGAAAACAATAGGCAAAAGTGAACAGGCTTCACTTTCAACCCAACAGGGTAAACAGCAAACAATACAGTCCAGAAAACCAATCAATACATCAGCAATAAAATACAACAGCAAAAGAAACAGCATCAGCAGCTCTGAATCAACATCTGGCTTCAAGCAATCTCCAATCAGCTACAGGCTTCAACAAGCATCAATCTCCATCTTCATGGCCTTCAGGCAAGGGCTTTGATCATCAGTCTTCTATCTGCAATGGCTTTTCTTCAAGCTCAAACCTCCAGGATGAGGGATCAGTCACAAGAGTGAATTGGGTGTTAAGCAATCAGTTGACTACCAAAGGTGGTGAACAAACTGCTTCTAACACAAGAGACATTTTCTCTCAAGAGTTCTATCTCATAGACACTGTCACCAAGCCTTCCAAAGGAAGGGGGTGAGTGTCTTAGAGAGACTCTGAATCACAGAGAAGAATGGATGCAGACAAGGCAATCCATGTTTGAGAAACAAACTTTCTAATCTAGAGCTCTGCCTAGCTCCTAAACCCTAGCCTCCTCAACAGCTGCTGGCAAGAACATCCCCTTCAACTCTGGCAGTTGATCTTCAATCTTTGGATCTCCAATGGTCTCCATCTTCACAAGTCTTCAGCTCCCCAGGGCCCCAGACAAACCCAATACCCAAACAAACAAGCAACAATCCCCAGAGGGCACACCACACCAGACAATCAGATATACAGACAGTATTAATAGCAGTAGGGGAATCCTGACTTTTTCTAAGGGATCTAGTAGCTACCCATAGCCCTTATAGTCCCATAACTAATCTACTCAAACCCTAAGTCCTAAGGGAAATGAAATCAAACTTCTTAAGTTGTCACCTAAAACCCTAGTTTTGTTCATGATGTTCAAGCATTTATTAATCACCTAAAATTAATCTCTAAAAATGGGAACTAAAATATTTCTACAAGATCAACATCTCATCTAAACAACATAAAAAGAATGACCAAAAAATATTAAAGCATGTAAGAGAACAAAAATCATTAAAATGATGCATGAAATGAATCTATTTAATATGACATTTATTTAGAAAATATGGAAAAAATATGGAATAAAAATAAAAATGCAATTTTATTTTATGAAAATTTTCTATACATTTTGAAGAAAATGATGTAAAAAGAATGAATTAAAATGCATTTTTTATGGATTTATTATGAATTTATGAAATGAATGAAAAATTAAAATGGAATTAAAAAATAAAATTGGAATTAAATGAGGGAGGGGTGTTAAAAGAAACCACGCCCAGTTATAAGCAGAGGATGGGCCAACAATGGGGGTGCGCTTAGCATTCTGGTTAAGGCCCAGCTTCATTCAGAAAATAAAGAAATAGAAGGAAATGCCAGGGGGGTGAGAAAAGAAGAGGAATTACGTTAAAAATGGAATTGGGCCTATTACTGGGGGTGGGGATAACAATAACCAACTCAGGCCCGCCCGTTTCAATTAATGAAACGGTGCGTTTTGGCCAGCTTCTTTCCCTCCAAAACTCAGATCAAATGAGAACCATTGGATCGTGCTCCAAGTCAAAGGTCTTACTCACAATAGACGATCCAGATTTCGTCTTCTTCCTCAATTCAACTGAACTTAGGGTTTCACCATTACACCTCCATGCACGAGCAGAACTTACACCTCTCCGTTCTCACTCTACAATCCACGAATCCACATGCTGTAAACATGAAAATCATGCTAAATCTCTCCCTCTTCAATCCGGTGGTCTTAATTCAATCTGAAACTCAATAAATCCCTCAACCCGATAGCATCAACTTCTGATCACCATGGAAGTGCACTGATATGCATCATGATAATTCTTCCTCAAACCTATCCTAATCTAACCTATAACTAAAGGTGATTAATCTAAGCTATCAACACAACATCCTAATGCACTAACCTAATAGATTCAAGCACTAACAGTTGGTTGCACCTGTTAACAACCATCACCAAATCATTCCAAATTCATCCTAACTGTTCTCCTAACCACCTAGATTGCATCTAAACTAACAACAACATGCCTAACTAACTGAATCGAGCAATTTGAATGAAAACATACCTGGTGTGAAATCTTGAATACAGCTATGGAACTCGTGGATCTGAAGCTTCTAGGTTGTGGATCTTGATCAATCCTTGATGTACTTGATTCTGTTTGCAAGATTTGGATGAGACTTGGCCTGAATTGTGCTGTCCACTTGAATTTGTAGTTTTGATGTTCTTGAAAAATGCACTCGAAAATGGATGATAATCACCAAAACCTTGCTTCAATTCTGATCTATGATGATAATGGAGCAAGATTGAATTAATGTGGATGATGATTTTGTGAAGAATTTGAGAGAATTGCAATGAAACTTCAATGAAAGGATGAGAAAATTTTGTGGAATTTTTTGGTGCAAATGAAGCCAACCCTTGCCAAATTCTCATTTCATGAATATATAGACCCCAATGGTACATTCTAGATCCATCTTGCACATTCCCTTGCTTTCCAACTTTGATCCATTTTGGTTATGTTTCTTCAATCACAAGTAACCAAAGATAACTTCATTTTTTCCTTCTAAACTCAAAAAAGTGTTTGAACCATTGTTCTTAGAATTGTTTTTCCATTCAAAATCATATATTGGAAGTCTCCATTTGGACTTAGAAATCTCCCAAACCATTTTCCATCTTGAATTTATTCACTTTATAAGCCATTTTAGTTCATATTTTGACCAATCATGCAACTTCATGCTATGAGCTTCTCCAATAATTTGTGACCTTCTTTCTAGACTTAAAATCCCATTTGGAGCAAGTTTGATGTTGTAAGTTTTTCCATTTGAGGCCTCCTTGTATGAGTTTTGGGTATAGGTTAAAATGACCTGTAATTCACAAATGCCCAAAATACCCTTTGCTTGCCAAGACCATAAGTTGAGTTCTCCACATCATATGAAGGCATACTATACCATTCTAGAAAGCTAAGACAATGAGGAATAATTCTTATGTTGACCAAGAATTCATTTGAAATCTCCTTGAGGGGTAAAACTAGCTTGGAAGTCAAGTCACTTTCACAGACAAAAATTCAGACACCTCAGATGACCTGTAACTTGCAAGGACCATAACTTGAGTTCTATAAATCTCCTCAATGTCTTCCACCACTCAAATTAAAGGTCTTGAGATCCTCTACAAGTTTCATGTTGTCCAAGAAGCCATTTGAAGCTAGAATTTTGACTTATCTTGCTTGGAAATTTGACCTAAACTAGGGGATTTTACAGAGAAACCCTAATTTAGTAACTCCTCTTCTCCTTGATTTCTCTTGAATTCTCCTTGTCATATCTCCATATCTTTATTCTCCATGTCAAATTATGAACCCCACATCTCTCCAATAGACTTGAATGCCCTTTTAAATCAGTCAATTGACCTAGGGTTGACCTAGGGTTGACCCAGATGAAACCCTAGTTAACTGTCTTCAACTGTAGCTCTTGTGCTCTCCTCAATGACTTGTCTCCTTCTCCCAATGAATTTTTAAGTCTCTCATAAGGTCTAGATACTCTCCATGTCTTCACTTCACAGCTCACAAGCCTCTTGTTGATCCTCAGATACCCTCAGCTAGGAGATGGACTCAAGGCTTGATCTGCTGAGCTCTTTGCTTTCAAATTCTTTCCTGATGACTTGAATGAGGTTGAATTGGGATAATAGCCATCTTGATAGGCCTCTAGAGATGAAAATAATGATTGGTCCCCTGTTGAATGACTTGATATGCTTATGCTATGCAGATGGTTAGTCTATGTACATGACTCTATATGCAAATGCTAATGATAATGAAACATAAACCAAAGTGAATAAGGTTGAGCAAATTTTAGGGTGCAACAGCTGCCCCTATTCAAGCGACTTGGACCCGATTGGATGAAGAGCCCGGAGCCTTCAGACATTCGCGGTACGAGACGGTTGAATACTAGTGAAACCAGAAATTTGCCAACCGCAGAAATAAACTGCGCTCCTGCTTGAGGAACGACATTCATCAGCTGAATTTAATTGTTACGGCAACCCACTGATCTCGTGTGACCGTGCTGGGGATTGTCTTCATCGTTCTGAAGAGGATTCTGTCATAACAGATTGCTTGCTTGTCCACGTTAGGACTCCGTCTGTCATCAATATGAAGAAATCTCAACTAAAACCTGTCCACGTTAGGACTCCACTTGCTGTTAACCCAGAAAAATCTCGGCAACTCCGCTGGGGATAATTCGTCTGTATTTCCATAAACTGAATCGTCCACGTTAGGAATAAAACTCTACCACGTTAGGAGTAACCTGTCCACGTTAGGAATCATCTTTTCTGCGTCTGTCCACGTCAGGACTAACCCTTTCATCTTTCCATGTTAGGAAACAATCTTCTTTCCGCGTCAGGAAAACTATATCAATCTGTCCACGTAAGGACTCCAATACCACTTGACATGTCCGCGTCAGGACTCCAATCTTTCCACGTAAGGAATAAACTCGTCTTTCCACGTAAGGAAACCATTTTTCTTCCACGTAAGGAATGCTCTCGATATGCCCACGTAAGGACTCTGATCTTTCCACGTAAGGAATACCAACTCTTTCTCGATTTGTCCGCGTCAGGACTCATTTTTCCACGTAAGGAATGCCATCTTAATCTGTCCACGTAAGGACTCCAATCTTTCCGCGTTAGGAATACCGTCATTTCCACGTAAGGAAACTATCTTTTGATACGTCCGCGTAAGGACTACCTCGTCCACGTTAGGACCCATTTCTCCTTATTAGGAATAATAATTTCTCTGATTCGTCCACGTCAGGACACTGATCTCGTCTTGATTCGTCCACGTTAGGACTCAGGCGTCTTCGACTCGCTGAGGAAATAAGACTTGTCCACGTAAGGACTTACACCCTCGACCCACTGGGGAAATAACTTGTCCACGTCAGGACACCAACATAAAGAGTAATCACTTTTGTCAACGTCATGACCTCCCCTTTCCCAAATTTCGAGAAACCGAATCTATCCACGTCAGGACTAACACACCTTACCAATCCGGTAAAACAAACCTGTCCACGTTAGGACGCCCACTTCTGAAGAAATCCCGTCAATATAGGAATAAATTGTCCACATCAGGACTTGGTTCTTCACTGATCCACACCTACAAACTTCTCAGCACTGACGTGACAACGACTTTGAGACGAACTCTACTGAGGATGTCGGGAAACCAACTATCGGACGCCTGCTCTGATAACCGGCGGCGGCCTCTAAAATTCTGATTCATGAAAATCCTTTGAATGTTGACGTAACAACAACTTTGAAGGAAACAATCCGCTGATCGGACTAGAGGAACTTCAACAAAAACTCTGGTGGGGCCATAAGTAACTCTGCTTGGGGACAAAGAGAAACTTATCCTGCAGACTTTGTGGGGAATACTGCCGAAACTGACATTATCATTGAATGTCTCATGCCGAGATCTTGACTGTTTGATTGTTCATCTGAGCGAGAGCTCTCTCCGCCTGAACTGCTGGAGTACAGAAACTGCTCCAGCAAAATAAATGCTGGAAGGATAATACCAACTCGCTGGGGATAGCCTGATGCTACAGAATTATTCCAGCAAAGTAAATGCTGGAAGGGTGAAGTCATCCCGCTGGGAAATTGGGAACCCACCAAACACCTTGTTGAAGTACCATCCTGCTGGGGAATATAACTCTGTTGGGGAATAGCAGATGTGCACAGTATGCTCAGACTTTCTGCTGGAACGTGAACTGATATCACCAGTATCTCTGACAAAATAAATGACAGGACCCACCATCGACTCTGCCTGGGGGAGTCTTGATCTTCGAATTCCACTGGAAGGAATGAAAACACTTGCAAAGAGAATTCCTCTGGGGATGGCTGGATTCCCTTGGGGAAAATTAATTGACCCTGCTGGGGGAGAGATGAACTTGTCTGAATACAGCCTCACGATCTTGGAATCGCCAAACTCTGCTGAGGACAAATGCTCTTCTGGAGCACGTCCTTTGGATAAGCTACGGCTAGCTGGGGAATTCTATCCTTTTTCAGGAAGAACATGCATGACCTGCATGAAGATCGGGTCTTTCGTTGTTGCAATCTTTTGATCCTCTCCCTCGTAGGGTTATGAAACCTGCAACAACACAAACAAGACACGACAAGCCTGTGCAACCAAATCAATTCAGGTTAGTGACGTTACACTCAGTCAATTCAAAGCTTTAATGATTGTTGGCAAGGGCCAATGATGTTATACTCATGCTAGTTTCATCAAACTTAGGCGTTTTATCATGCGCAACACAATAAAGAACAGGCATCAAATACTGAATAACACATTTTCATTGATTGGGCCCCTGAATGGGCGGAGTTCTTGTACACGGGATGTAACTCCTGAAAAGAGGAAGCTACGCAAAGCAAATATACAAGTATGCAAGTATTCACAAGAAGCATAAATATCTTGACAAATTAAATTTGGTACACATGTCGGCAACTGGATGCAGATGAACACCACGAACTGATCCTCCCATGACTCGTCCAACTCTAACGCTTTCCCGGTATCCCCACTTCTGAAGAGGTTGTATCCGATAACTGACTCCTCAAATATATTCTCCCGCATTGATGCTCATTGCAATATCAAATTCGGACCGCAGTCATTTGCTTTTCAAATCCCTAACTTTTGCGTGAACCGCCCTTTACGGGTTTTCAGTTCACCGGGATACCCTTTTTTGCCGAAGCCGCCCAGTGTAGGTTTTCAACTTCGCGGGTGTACATTTTTTCAATTTTATCCCTAACTTTTGCCCGAACCTTTCATTCTGTTTTTGGTTCGCCAGGATGCCCCGTTTTTGCCTGGACTCTCTTTTTTCTGTCCAGCGGGTCTATTTTAAGCAAAGTATTTTTTAACTGCGTCCGAATTCACAGGCGATGCAAAGTCTTCTCCATCCATGGTGGACAATAACAACGCTCCTCCTGAAAAGACTTTTCTAACAACGTATGGCCCTTCGTAGTTGGGGGTCCACTTGCCCCTGTGATCTGCCTGCGGCGGGAGAATCCTTTTCAGCACAAGGTCGCCCGTCTGAAAGCTTCGCGGAAGTATCTTCTTGTCGTACGCTTTCTTCATGCGTCTTTGGTATAAACGACCGTATGCCAGAGAAGCTAGCCTCTTCTCATCCATCAAACTCAGTTGGTTCAATCTATTCGTTACCCATTCTGCCTCGTCCAGCTGAACGTCTCGCAATACCCTCAGAGAAGGGATCTCAACTTCCAATGGTAATACCGCTTCCATTCCGTATACCAACGAGAACGGAGTTGCCCCGGTTGATGTGCGTACCGTCGTACGATAACCGTGCAAAGCGAAAGGTAGCATCTCGTGCCAATCCTTATAGGTCACCACCATTTTCTGGACGATTTTCTTGATATTTTTATTGGCCGCTTCGACAGCGCCATTCATCTTGGGTCGGTAAGGGGAGGAGTTGTGATGTTCGATCTTGAAATTCTGGCAGAGCTCCTTCATCATTTTGTTGTTCAGATTTGAACCATTATCCGTGATTATCCGCTCGGGGATCCCATATCGGCAAATGATATCTCTCTTGATGAATCTAGCCACCACTTGCTTCGTTACATTTGCGTAAGACGCCGCTTCCACCCACTTGGTGAAATAATCGATTGCTACTAGGATGAACCGATGCCCGTTAGAAGCCGTCGGCTCGATCTTTCCAATCATATCGATTCCCCACATCGAGAATGGCCATGGAGATGACATCACATTGAGAGGACTCGGAGGCACGTGTATCTTGTCAGCATAGATTTGGCACTTGTGGCACTTCCTCGCGAACTTGAAACAATCAGTTTCCATCGTCAGCCAAAAATAACCTGCCCGCAGCAGTTTTCTCGTCATAGCATGCCCACCAGCGTGCGTACCAAATGCACCTTCGTGAATTTCCTCCATGAGAAGCTTTGCCTCTTTTTCGTCTACACACCGCAACAACACCAAATCGTGGTTTCTTCTGTATAAGACGCCATCCGGGTTCAAGTAGAAATTACCCGCTAATCTCCTGAGAGTCTTCTGATCTTGACTGGATGCCCCAGCCGGATACTCTTTATTCTTCAGGAAATTAAGGATATCGAAATACCACGGTTTGTCATCAGATGCTTCATCAATAGCAAATACATAAGCTGGCCTGTCCAACCGAGAGATAGTGATTTGGGGAGCTTCGTTCCAGAAATTGACCTTGTACATGGAAGACAAAGTGGCAAGGGCGTCAGCCATTTGATTTTCTGCCCGCGGCACGTGATGCAATTCAACTTTGTCGAAGAAAGGCAATAATCTCCTTGCATAATTCATGTAATGTATCAAATTGGGCTGACGTGTCTCCCATTCCCCTTTGATCTGATTCACCACCAGAGCTGAGTCTCCGTATACGTCTAGATGCTTGATTCGCAAATCAATGGCTTCTTCAAGCCCCATTATACAAGCTTCGTATTCGGCCTCATTGTTGGTAACGGCAAAGGTCAATCGGGCAGTAAACGGGATGTGCGACCCGTGTGGCGTAGTAATGATTGCCCCTATTCCGCTACCATAAGCATTCACAGCTCCGTCAAATATCATCTTCCACTGGGACCCCGGCTCTGGTCCCTCGTCCGGTAACGGCTCTTCGCAATCCTTCATCTTGAGATACATGATATCCTCGTCAGGAAAATCAAACCTCATTGATTGATACTCTTCAATAGGCTGCTCCGCCAGATACTCAGACAGCACACTCCCCTTTATCGCCTTTTGCGAGACGTATTGAATATCATATTCAGTCAAGATCATCTGCCATCGGGCAATTCTACCTGACAACGCCTGCTTTTCGAATATATATTTGATTGGATCCATCTTCGAGATGAGCATGGTTGTATGGTTCAGCATGTACTGCCTCAAACGCTTGGCGGCCCAGGCTAGCGCGCAACAAGTTTTCTCCAGCATTGAGTATCGAGATTCACAGTCTGTAAATTTCTTACTCAAGTAATAGATTGCATGCTCTTTTCTCCCTGTCTCGTCGTGTTGACCGAGAACGCAACCCATGCTTCCCTCAAGAACCGTCAAATACATTATCAAGGGTCTCCCTGCCACCGGGGGTATCAAAATAGGAGGCTCCTGCAAGTACTTCTTTATTTTGTCGAACGCCTTTTGACAATTTTCGTTCCACGTTACAGCTTGATCTTTCTTCAACAGCTTGAATAATGGTTCACACGTAGCAGTTAGGTGAGATATGAACCGGGCGATGTAGTTCAATCTCCCTAAAAACCCGCGCACCTCTTTCTCTGTTTTAGGCGTCGGCATTTCTTGAATCGCTTTTATTTTAGCAGGATCGACCTCTATTCCTCTTTCGCTTACTATGAACCCCAGGAGCTTACCCGATCTCACCCCGAAGGTGCATTTGTTAGGGTTCAGCCTCAGCCTGAACTTCCTAAGCCTTTTAAACAACTTCAACAGATTCACCAGATGCTCTTCCTCCGTCTGGGATTTGGCAATCATATCGTCAACATAAACTTCGATCTCTTTATGCATCATGTCATGAAAAAGAGTCGTCATCGCACGCTGATATGTTGCCCCAGCATTTTTCAAACCAAAGGGCATCACTTTGTAGCAAAATGTTCCCTAAGGCGTTATGAAAGTAGTCTTCTCCATATCCTCTGGCGCCATTTTAATTTGATTATAGCCTGAAAAGCCATCCATGAAGGAAAATACAGAGTATTGAGCGGTATTATCAACTAACACGTCAATATGAGGAAGTGGAAAATCGTCTTTTGGGCTTGCTTTATTCAAATCTCTATAATCCACGCACATTCGAACCTTGCCATCTTTCTTTGGCACTGGTACGATGCTGGCAACCCATGAGGGATACTTCGTCACAGCCAGGAAACCAGCGTCCCACTGTTTCTGAACCTCCTCTTTGATCTTCATTGCCATATCTGGTCGTGTTCTGCGAAGTTTTTGTTTGACTGGCGGGCAATCTTCTTTCAGTGGCAGGCGATGCACAACCATATCTGTATCGAGCCCTGGCATATCTTGATACGACCAAGCGAATACATCATTATACTCTCGGAGCATTTCAACCAGTTTTCGCTTGATATCACTCTGCAGTGCGGCTCCAATACGAATATTCTTCTCAACCCCTTCCGACCCCAAATTGATAATTTCGATAACCTCGTCGTGAGGCAGAATGGCTCTTTCCTCTTGCTTCACCAACCAAGACAGTTCTTCAGGAACGTCGCTATCTTCGACAACCTCTTCTTCGGTCTGGAATACCGGGTGCTCGAAGTCGGGACGAGTCATAGGTGGCTCAAGGATGTCATCTGAAAATGTTATCCTGCAAAAGGAATGGTTAAGTGCTTCAAAATGCGTATAAAGCGAATAACCATATTGCCATTTTATTGAAAAGTACAAAACAGGAAAGACAGGGATTACAGTATTTGCACATGAAAAAAACGCCATTTATTTAATGATTAACACGCAATGTTTATAACAACACAGCCCTAAGCAAATCCTGATGCCCCGGGCAAGACATCAGATTATTCAACAATTAATAAAGCAAAGCATTACTGTTTAAAAGTCACAGGAACAAGCTCCTGAATAGACCAGTTGCACAGTCCTTGTCCTGGCGTGCTTGGCTGAATCCAGGCATCCATATCACAGTCGCTGTCCCCTTCATCGGACTCTGAAGCAGCATTGACAGTTTCATGACATACTCCACTGGCAGAGATGGTGATTGACTTTCTGAAATGAGGGGCCCCCACGGAAGGAGTTGATGACGACGGTCGGTACCCCAGTCCGAACCGGTCCATTTTCACAGGAATGTCCAATACTTTGCCCCAGCCCTTGGCTCCTCCTGCTTCCACTAGCGCTTGAGCTTCCTTATACGATGAGACAACTATCTCTGGCACTTTGCGCGGCCCGGGACCCTTGTCCTTTATGCGCAAACCTTCGAATGCCTGGCATGGTGTCTCGTGGATCTCTCCGTCGACTTCCACATATTTAAACGAAGATAGATGGCTGACAAGGATGTCTTCTTCTCCGCACACGGTGACTACACTGTCTCCGACCATATACTTTAACTTCTGATGCAGGGTAGACGTGACTGCCCCTGCCCCATGAATCCAGGGTCTTCCCAGCAAGCAGCTGTACGCAGGCTGTATATCCATGATATAAAACTCCGTTGCAAACACTTCTGGCCCCACCTGCAGAGGCAAGGTAATCGATCCGAAGACTGCTCTACGCGTGCCGTCAAACGCTCTGACTACCAAATCACTGGGTGTACACAAAATCCCTCGAACATCCAGCTTCATCATAGCCTTCTTAGGCAGCACATTCAAAGACGATCCAGTGTCAACCAATACGTGCGACATTGTCGATCCCCTACACTCCACAGACACGTGTAATGCCATATTATGATCCCTCCCTTTCGGAGTCAAGTCAAAATCAGTAAAGCCCAGACTGTGGCCCGCATTCACATGTGCCAATACTCCTTCTAGCTGATTTACCGAGACGTCCTGGGGTACAAAAGAAGTGTCCAGGACTTTCAGCAAAGCGTTCCTGTGAGCTTCCGAACACAACAGCAAAGACAGGATAGATATTTTGGACGGTGTCTGCTGTAGATGCTCCACAATTTTATAATCACTTTTCCGAATTAAGCGCATGAATTCTTCTACGTCCTTCGACGCTGCTTCTTTTTCACTTGCTTGTACCGGAACATTTTCAACCGCTTTCCCTTTTCCTTTTGCTAGCCTTTCGGCCTCCACCTCAGGAGATATAAAGATCCTGCCGCTCCTCGTCATGCCTCCTGAACCAACAACATTATCCACAATCTCCACTGGCTGCTTGTTGACATCGATCTTAATCCCATCACAATACACCTCTAGCCCATATGACCACGGGACTGCTCTCGTGTTCTCATACGGGATTGGCCCGGCTTTAGTTATGGTAATCGGTGGTCGCTGAGCTGGTGCTGAAATAGTGATCGTCTTCCTAGGAATTGTCACTGTGGCCACATCACTCCGATTATCCACTACTGCCCCTGCGGGCTCATCAGTTGCCGCTCGATCAAACTGCAATACACCTTCATCAATTAAGGCCTGAATGCCTTTCTTCAGATCCTCACACCCCCCAGACAGGGCCCAACAATCTAAGCAGTACTCATTACAACCCGGGTAAACACCTCCTTGCAACAGTCGGCTCTTTATTTCGCTCAGCGGCGTCTTTAAATCCTCAACATTCATAATAAGATTCAGACCTTCCTCAGTCAGCACGGCGTTCGCCCCATGATTAGGCATGGGTTTCTGGACTATATTCGGAACTGCCGTTCCGAAGTTGATAGACTTGTTGTCTAAGAGATCCTGCACAACGTGCTTAAAAGCATGACAACCTTCGATATCATGGCCCGGGGCCCCAGAATGAAACTCACAGTGCCTATTCGCATCATAGCCGAACGGGGGAGTTCCCGTTATCGGCGCCAGGGTTCTTTTCTCTACCAGATTCAATCCCAACAATGTCTGCAACAGATCAGCATAGGTTGAGGGAGGCTTCTCAAACACCCTTCTCGGCTTATTACCCTGGAATCTTCGCTGAGCTTGCTGTGCCCCCTGCTGAGGCTGCTGCTGCTGTGGCATTGGTTGCTGCTGAACCGATTGTTGTTGCTGGATTGGTTGCTGTTGATAAGGGATAGTAACACTCGACACCTGCTGCGGCTGACGATATTGATTTCTTCCCCTGCCTCGGCCTCGGCCTCGGCCTCCAAATACAGCGCTAGCTTCGCCCTGACGGCGCCCACCATAAGCTTTCTTATTACTGCCAGATGCAGTTGATTCGTCAACTTGGAACTTTCCTTGCTTAATATTACGCTCAATCTTTTCACCCATCAGAATCAGGTCTGAAAAACTGGCCAGAGACGTATGAAACAGCATATCATGAAACAGCCCGGTGAATGTGCCAACAAACATATCATTCATTTCTTTATCTTCCACAGGAGGACGGACCCTGGCAGCCATATCGCGCCACCTTTGCGCGTACTCTTTAAAACTCTCCCCCTTCTTCTGTGAAAGCCCGGCCAACTGGACCCGATTGGGTGCCAGGTCGCTGTTATACTTGTAATGGGCTACAAATGCCTCCGCTAATTGCTTCCAAGTCTTGATATCAGTTGGCTCCAACCCCATGTACCACTCTAGGGAAGGACCCGATAGACTTTCCTGAAAGAAATGCATGAGCATTCTTTCGTCAGTGGAGTATGCAGACATCTTTCTGTAATAAGCTCGTACATGCACTTTCGGACATGTATCTCCTTTGTACTTATCGAACGCAGGCGCTTTGAATTTAATTGGCACCCTCAAGCCAGGTACCAAGCCCATGGTTGCCATGTCCAGACCCACAGTGCTTTGATTTAGGACTCCCTTCATTTGCTCTTCCAGCATTCTAATCTTTTGAGAATCATCCATCGGTCCTTCAAGACCTCCTCCGGAGAAGGCGTCCTCCTGTTGATCCTCTTGCCACATACCGTTTCCAGCCCCGTATCCATCATATGCATTATTACGTCCAGCTCTGATCTGGTTCATCCCGGGACCTCGGCCTCTGTTGCCGTACCCTTGAACACCTCCAGCAGGACCAAAACCCATAAATCCAGTACCATTTCCGTTTCCAAAGCCTCCGTAACCCTGATTGACCATACCATAACCATCTTGCCCAAAGCCTTGAGCATTAAAGCCATACTTGCCAGTGTTGTCGAATCCCTGATCGTTAAATCCGAACCCAGTATTGACAAAGCCGTTGCCTCCGAGATTATCTCCCACATTGACATCACCCAGCCCGACATTATGGACTGCAGTATCATTTCCAACTCCGACGTTACCATTCACAGCAGCGGTAGCGTTGTTGAGATTAGCGGCAGGTATATTGACCACGGGCGGAGCCACTGGCGTGGGAGTGCCGTCTCCATGAGCAGTATCAACCCGGACAGACTGATGATCTTCGTTACCATGACCAGCGTTGCGAGCCAACAGAGGCTGGACCATGGCCTGCAAATTCTCTTGCCCTTTTGCTATAGCCTCCATGGTCTGCATGAAGAGGGCGAGCTTCTCGCGCACATCCTGCATCTCGTTCTGAATTTGGTCCATGACTTTCCGACAGTTGGAGCGTGTAGAATAGCGGTGCGGATGTTGATCTGGAATCCTGTTAAGTACCTGGTACAGAGCAGGAGATAAGACACCATTCAAAGATTACCTGTTATGCAATATGAATATGAATGCAATGCAATGTGCCTGTGCATTAGGGAAGTTCATTCCCCCAGTTCTAGTGCGAAGGTGCCGGTGCAGTGACAGTGCTGACAATAGGAATATCGGAGCTGAATCATAGAAAGCCTCATATATTGCAGAGAGAATCAATAAGCCCAGGGTACAATATCACTGAGAATACAAAGAAGGCATGACCTCAACCAACAATCCTGGTGATGGTCAGCACTATGCAAATAAAGCATACAAATAACAACGTGAAATGATCAAATCCTCCCAAAAGTCTGGTACTCGTCTATCAACTTCCTGGTCTCCGGATGGCTTGGTCGATCAAGCAGCCCTTCAACAAGCTGGTTTCTCCTCTTAAGGACACGGCGTACGTCTTCAGCAGTTTCTTCCCATGTTGCTTCTCCGAAGCTGTCTTCTAATTTCCGCTTCTGAGACACTGCTTCATCTCTGGATTTGATTGCCTTGTTCAGTGCATGCTGGACACTATACCGGTTCATCACTTCTTCCTCACACTTCTTGATACTAGACTTCAACTTCTCTTCGAGGTCGGAAATTTGCTGCTTCAGCTTATCTTCCCTCTTCTTATTGTTGGTGAGTGTAGCATTCCAAGTCTTATTGCAAGAAGATATCTCTCGGTGTGCTGCGTCGAGCGCTTTCTTCTTGGCTTCCAGCATGTCATGGGAACTTCTGAACTCTTGCCCCAGACGTTCACGCTTTTTCTTTTCCTCGGTCAACTCAGCCCCTAGTCTGTTTACTAGCTCGATCTGTTGCTGGAAAGCATATACGGCCTTGTTTTTCTCACTGCGTATCTGGGCTAGCTCTTGCTCTAACCCTTCGTTAATCTTCATTAAGGCTTCTTTCTCCTTCACAACCCGTTCATAGGCTTCCCGAGAAACAGTGGTTGGCTCTGCTACCGGAATGGGAACAAGGATTGGTGCATCTGGAAACGGCATCCTCAACTGACTAGCCCTTTCCTGAATCCAAACTCTATAAGGTGCATAGGCCTGACAGTCATTCTTACCTAACAGTGGCTTCCCTTTGCGGTTAATACGCGTCCAGGCATGTTGCAACTTGGTCAATAACTCCCCCTTTACGTCACCAGTGAAGTACAGAGATTCCTGTACTTCTTCCTCTTGAGGTGGATTCTTCAGCGCATAACCGAACTGACGAATGAATAGAGAAGGGTTGTAATTGATACACCCTTTTCTTCCTATCAATGGCACATTAGGGTACCCAGAACAACTGAAGATGAGCTCAGATCCCAACAGATCTCTATCAAACCACTCCATATCTTCCGACGATAGCCTCATCAGACGCTCTGGCCAAACAACTGGAACTGTAGTCTCTGCAGCAGATCCTCTCTTAGGAAGGTGACTCTCAAACCACATACTCAACAAGGGTACACAAAGATGAACATTCTTCCCTCTTCCCTTCTCATTCTTATAATGCAGTGAGTGGTAGAGATCTCCGAGTAAGGTAGGTACAGGATTACCAGCGGCGAACAAGTAGAAAGCATCGAAGTCCACAAAATCCGGTATATTGGGGAATAAAACTATGCCATAAATGCACAAAGCCAACACAGCATTGAAAGCAACCCAGCACCCATTCTTGGCGTACTCTTGGGCTTTACCAACTAAGAACTGAAATGAGAAGCCTGGAACTCCACGGGAAACAGTAGTCACAAGTTCAGAAGCATCAACATGCAAGGCTCTTGCCAAGTCCTCCGGCTTAGGTTTGGCATCATAATGAATGAATGGAACCTGGTTCTGCACGGACAGCTCAACATACTCAGCGTATTCCTCCAAGGTTGGTCCCATAATAAAGTCAGAGAACGTAAAGCACCTCAAAGCAGGGTCGTAGAATTGCATCAAAGCATACAGCCCATCTAACTCTACCTCTGTAGGTTTGCACACCAACCTCAATAATCTACCATAGCTCATCCGGAAGCTCCTACGAACACCCTCATCGGCAAGAGAGATCAACCCAAGTAAAGGAACAATATCAGGCGTAGGCAATTTGTAGGCAACCGTTCTCCTTAGGCTAGTCATGATCAAACACTCAGAAGTCTGGGCACTAGAACTAGGGAAATGCAAATGCACCTGCAGCACAGACACACGTTAGTGAAATGCAAATGGTAATGGATATGCAGGCAATGCAATGCAAGTAACATTCAACAGGGACCAAAGCTGCAGCTGAATAGCCGAAACCCAATCAAGAAAGGTCTCAGATAGACCATCCAGAAGTCATCAAACCCTGGTCTCAGATAGACCTAGAATAAAACTCCAATACTGGTCTCTGACAGACCTCAAATCATAACTCCAACTGGTCTCTGATAGACCTCAAATCCCATCTATAATTGGTCTCTGACAGACCTGAGAACACACCTCCAAATGGTCTCTGACAGACCTCATAACACATCTCCAAATGGTCTCTGACAGACCTCATAACTCTCCATAAATAACCAGGATCTCTGATCAAGAAATAACTGGTATCTGAAGGTCTGGTTACCTGCATGACCCTGAATCCCCTCACAGGTGGGTGGCCCTATAACTGGCACAAGGTACGGCATCCTATGCGGTCGTCGGCGTCACAGACTTTCAGGGTTGATGATACGATTCCCAGAAGGAGTGGCATCATCAATTCCTGAAGAGGCCTCACTTAGCCAACTTCCAAATGATCGGTCCCCAGAGTCGACAATCCAACTAACCAGCAACCCACGCCAACCAAAGGAAGGGGCAGGAGGCCAACCAGAGGAACCTCGTCTGAGTGTAGATTTCATGGGACACCAAAGCAAGCAGAGCAAGCGGGCGCCCACTAATTTCTACTCTAATTCTAGGTGCACTCAAGCCCAGGTCCGGCTCATCTCTCAATATCAGAACACCCGTCACACCCCAGATACAGCAACAATAATCAATATATAAAGCTGAAAATACAAGGTTAGAAATATAAAATAACTCCATACAAAATCCTCGACGGGAAAACAAGCGTTAGGATTGACTCTCTCAAGGGACGTTGGATCCCAAATGCATAAGAACTATCGCAGTCCTTAGCAGCCAGGGGACGTTGGATCCCCAGCAGAGTCGCCAGCTGTCGCTACTGCGAAAATCGGCGCCGGCTGAACAGAAGAGTCGCCACCGTGCGTTATTTATCCCACGGGAGGGAAAGGAAACGCTCAGAGTAAACCTCGCACAACACGGGAAAGGTATGGTCGTCGCAACCAAAACCTGGATTCGGGAGTCGGTTACGCAAGGGGAAGGTATTAGCATCCCTCACGTCCGTCGTACTCGACGGGATCCACGCTTGTTTTCGGGTATGGATTGTTATTCTATCTAAACTATGGGTTAAGGGTGAAAAAGAAAATAAAACTGAAAATAAAAATGACTCGGCAAAGTATCGCACTTTATGCCTACGTATTCCCGTCTGGAACGAGAAATCAGAGTCAACGTAGTTCGCCTACCTACGGGAAAGGAGGGGAAGGTTGCTCGCTAGGATATCGCATCCTATGCCTACGTACTTCCACACAGCATGGAAGATCAGAGCAAACGTAGTTCGGGCCACGTACGACACAAGCTTGCCTTGGTTGATTTTATTCCTTCTGAAAAAGGTTTTCTGATTAACAGTCCCGGCGGACAAAAATGACGTCTTGATGAGTTCACATTCTTTTACGGAAGAAGTGTCTTTTATTGTGTTTGAAATCTTTATTGTGTTTTTCTGTTTGTTTTGAGAAAGAAAGAGACAGAACTCTAACCTACGGTTGCGAAGGGAAACAAACTAACCTAATGTTATCATGCATGGGTTAAGACCTAGTGTCTATCATGCTCCTCTCTTGCGCAGAGAGAAACAGAGATCCTAAGGGATAGGCAGAAACAGAAACAATATCAGATATATACAGTAAGACAGTAAAATGCATGGATGCAACAGTACAAGCGAGGCAAGGGAGTCCCACTCAACCTCGAACCTAGAAAACAATAGGCAAAAGTGAACAGGCTTCACTTTCAACCCAACAGGGTAAACAGCAAACAATACAGTCCAGAAAACCAATCAATACATCAGCAATAAAATACAACAGCAAAAGAAACAGCATCAGCAGCTCTGAATCAACATCTGGCTTCAAGCAATCTCCAATCAGCTACAGGCTTCAACAAGCATCAATCTCCATCTTCATGGCCTTCAGGCAAGGGCTTTGATCATCAGTCTTCTATCTGCAATGGCTTTTCTTCAAGCTCAAACCTCCAGGATGAGGGATCAGTCACAAGAGTGAATTGGGTGTTAAGCAATCAGTTGACTACCAAAGGTGGTGAACAAACTGCTTCTAACACAAGAGACATTTTCTCTCAAGAGTTCTATCTCATAGACACTGTCACCAAGCCTTCCAAAGGAAGGGGGTGAGTGTCTTAGAGAGACTCTGAATCACAGAGAAGAATGGATGCAGACAAGGCAATCCATGTTTGAGAAACAAACTTTCTAATCTAGAGCTCTGCCTAGCTCCTAAACCCTAGCCTCCTCAACAGCTGCTGGCAAGAACATCCCCTTCAACTCTGGCAGTTGATCTTCAATCTTTGGATCTCCAATGGTCTCCATCTTCACAAGTCTTCAGCTCCCCAGGGCCCCAGACAAACCCAATACCCAAACAAACAAGCAACAATCCCCAGAGGGCACACCACACCAGACAATCAGATATACAGACAGTATTAATAGCAGTAGGGGAATCCTGACTTTTTCTAAGGGATCTAGTAGCTACCCATAGCCCTTATAGTCCCATAACTAATCTACTCAAACCCTAAGTCCTAAGGGAAATGAAATCAAACTTCTTAAGTTGTCACCTAAAACCCTAGTTTTGTTCATGATGTTCAAGCATTTATTAATCACCTAAAATTAATCTCTAAAAATGGGAACTAAAATATTTCTACAAGATCAACATCTCATCTAAACAACATAAAAAGAATGACCAAAAAATATTAAAGCATGTAAGAGAACAAAAATCATTAAAATGATGCATGAAATGAATCTATTTAATATGACATTTATTTAGAAAATATGGAAAAAATATGGAATAAAAATAAAAATGCAATTTTATTTTATGAAAATTTTCTATACATTTTGAAGAAAATGATGTAAAAAGAATGAATTAAAATGCATTTTTTATGGATTTATTATGAATTTATGAAATGAATGAAAAATTAAAATGGAATTAAAAAATAAAATTGGAATTAAATGAGGGAGGGGTGTTAAAAGAAACCACGCCCAGTTATAAGCAGAGGATGGGCCAACAATGGGGGTGCGCTTAGCATTCTGGTTAAGGCCCAGCTTCATTCAGAAAATAAAGAAATAGAAGGAAATGCCAGGGGGGTGAGAAAAGAAGAGGAATTACGTTAAAAATGGAATTGGGCCTATTACTGGGGGTGGGGATAACAATAACCAACTCAGGCCCGCCCGTTTCAATTAATGAAACGGTGCGTTTTGGCCAGCTTCTTTCCCTCCAAAACTCAGATCAAATGAGAACCATTGGATCGTGCTCCAAGTCAAAGGTCTTACTCACAATAGACGATCCAGATTTCGTCTTCTTCCTCAATTCAACTGAACTTAGGGTTTCACCATTACACCTCCATGCACGAGCAGAACTTACACCTCTCCGTTCTCACTCTACAATCCACGAATCCACATGCTGTAAACATGAAAATCATGCTAAATCTCTCCCTCTTCAATCCGGTGGTCTTAATTCAATCTGAAACTCAATAAATCCCTCAACCCGATAGCATCAACTTCTGATCACCATGGAAGTGCACTGATATGCATCATGATAATTCTTCCTCAAACCTATCCTAATCTAACCTATAACTAAAGGTGATTAATCTAAGCTATCAACACAACATCCTAATGCACTAACCTAATAGATTCAAGCACTAACAGTTGGTTGCACCTGTTAACAACCATCACCAAATCATTCCAAATTCATCCTAACTGTTCTCCTAACCACCTAGATTGCATCTAAACTAACAACAACATGCCTAACTAACTGAATCGAGCAATTTGAATGAAAACATACCTGGTGTGAAATCTTGAATACAGCTATGGAACTCGTGGATCTGAAGCTTCTAGGTTGTGGATCTTGATCAATCCTTGATGTACTTGATTCTGTTTGCAAGATTTGGATGAGACTTGGCCTGAATTGTGCTGTCCACTTGAATTTGTAGTTTTGATGTTCTTGAAAAAGGCACTCGAAAATGGATGATAATCACCAAAACCTTGCTTCAATTCTGATCTATGATGATAATGGAGCAAGATTGAATTAATGTGGATGATGATTTTGTGAAGAATTTGAGAGAATTGCAATGAAACTTCAATGAAAGGATGAGAAAATTTTGTGGAATTTTTTGGTGCAAATGAAGCCAACCCTTGCCAAATTCTCATTTCATGAATATATAGACCCCAATGGTACATTCTAGATCCATCTTGCACATTCCCTTGCTTTCCAACTTTGATCCATTTTGGTTATGTTTCTTCAATCACAAGTAACCAAAGATAACTTCATTTTTTCCTTCTAAACTCAAAAAAGTGTTTGAACCATTGTTCTTAGAATTGTTTTTCCATTCAAAATCATATATTGGAAGTCTCCATTTGGACTTAGAAATCTCCCAAACCATTTTCCATCTTGAATTTATTCACTTTATAAGCCATTTTAGTTCATATTTTGACCAATCATGCAACTTCATGCTATGAGCTTCTCCAATAATTTGTGACCTTCTTTCTAGACTTAAAATCCCATTTGGAGCAAGTTTGATGTTGTAAGTTTTTCCATTTGAGGCCTCCTTGTATGAGTTTTGGGTATAGGTTAAAATGACCTGTAATTCACAAATGCCCAAAATACCCTTTGCTTGCCAAGACCATAAGTTGAGTTCTCCACATCATATGAAGGCATACTATACCATTCTAGAAAGCTAAGACAATGAGGAATAATTCTTATGTTGACCAAGAATTCATTTGAAATCTCCTTGAGGGGTAAAACTAGCTTGGAAGTCAAGTCACTTTCACAGACAAAAATTCAGACACCTCAGATGACCTGTAACTTGCAAGGACCATAACTTGAGTTCTATAAATCTCCTCAATGTCTTCCACCACTCAAATTAAAGGTCTTGAGATCCTCTACAAGTTTCATGTTGGCCAAGAAGCCATTTGAAGCTAGCATTTTGACTTATCTTTCTTGGAAATTTGACCTAAACTAGGGGATTTTACAGAGAAACCCTAATTTAGTAACTCCTCTTCTCCTTGATTTCTCTTGAATTCTCCTTGTCATATCTCCATATCTTTATTCTCCATGTCAAATTATGAACCCCACATCTCTCCAATAGACTTGAATGCCCTTTTAAATCAGTCAATTGACCTAGGGTTGACCTAGGGTTGACCCAGATGAAACCCTAGTTAACTGTCTTCAACTGTAGCTCTTGTGCTCTCCTCAATGACTTGTCTCCTTCTCCCAATGAATTTTTAAGTCTCTCATAAGGTCTAGATACTCTCCATGTCTTCACTTCACAGCTCACAAGCCTCTTGTTGATCCTCAGATACCCTCAGCTAGGAGATGGACTCAAGGCTTGATCTGCTGAGCTCTTTGCTTTCAAATTCTTTCCTGATGACTTGAATGAGGTTGAATTGGGATAATAGCCATCTTGATAGGCCTCTAGAGATGAAAATAATGATTGGTCCCCTGTTGAATGACTTGATATGCTTATGCTATGCAGATGGTTAGTCTATGTACATGACTCTATATGCAAATGCTAATGATAATGAAACATAAACCAAAGTGAATAAGGTTGAGCAAATTTTAGGGTGCAACACCTGCTGGTCTGATATGAACTGCCTCAGCGTCATGAACCTCGGAGAGGTGCTTCAGATTAACTGCCTTCTGGATAAAGATAGCCTATGTGCTCTTAGGGTGATCTGCCCCAGCCTTGAAGTGCTTTGCCCCTGATTGGCTAATTTGTAGAGAAGTGCCCTTGGCTGACTTCGAGAGATTTATCGAATCTCGACCTGATTGCCCCAGATTAACTGACCTTCGGATGGCTGATTCCTTTGATGATCATTTGATATGCCTTGCCCCTGCTCAACGGAGTACTCAAGTGTTCTGCATCTTACCGATCAAACTTTCCACTGTAGAAACTTTCCTGCTGTCAAGTACTTACTCGCAAGTAAAACAAATTGTTTTGTAAATGATAATATCAATGCAATGCATATGACAGTTTTGAAATCCAAGTCTGTTCACTAGAAAAAAGTTGTGATGTATAGTGAATGAATCACTTATCGGAATGTCAATATCAATACCCATGGGGTAAGAAAATCCTTTTAGGAGTCAGTTTCGACGCGATCTTTACCGAAGTATGCTCTCGAAACAAACCTGCTTCAATTAGGACTTTTGAAAGTTGTAACTTGGTTAGGTCCACGGTTTGAAAGAAAGGATGTAAGGCTCAAAGTTCTGTTTAACCCACCCACTCTCCTTGATGTTCTTCAATCCTATATTCAGCTAATTCGACACAAGCGCTCACCTCTCAAAGGTTGTATGACAGGAATGATGGTTCAGGAAACCACAAGTTTCATGAGTGACAGCCACTCGCTTTTCGTCTTTGGTGCCTGGAGTCACACGACTTGTTTTTCATCATCATTCATTAATTTCCCTATTTTTGCCTGGACTGACTCTTTCGAGTATATATTCTGATTTCGAAGTCCAGCGGGATGCCCTAATTTTTTTTTTTAAGCCACTTGCTTTCAAGTTATTGACTTAGCGGGCTTTTTTTCTTTTCTTTTATTTTCTTCTTTTTGAACAAATCGTGTGACACCGGCTTGTCTGACCTGCTGAAAGGGATTGTGACTGTCTCACTCCTTGGCTGGTGAAGGATAACCACCGTGGTTCTTTAGGTACGACCTATACAAGCGTGATTGTTCCTCGAACGGGGACACTCCTTTTGCAATTTGGATGTTAGGTCGAATTAACTGACACCTACCCTGCCCTAGGTTAAGATTGAGGGTTTTTCGTTTTCAGAAAGAAACTCCTACAACTAGGCTCAAAGGGGTTGACAAGGGATTAACATCCTTATATCTCCTGTGTTTAGGGACTTGAAACAATGCCTGTACATCATCAGCAGAGATTTTATTCAAAAGCATACATTCGGAAGCTTGCGTCTTTAAACTTCGTCATCCTCCCTTAAGGAATTCCGCTTAAACAAGCGTTTGACATTAATGGAAAAGCAATATTGAGTGAACACGAATGGATTTAATCAAAACGTGCATATTCATTTCATTATCATTATCAATCGAAAACAAACACGTCTTACAAATGAAATTTGCAAATAAGCTCACACTTAAACAGAAAAGAAACTACAAATGCAAAGGGATAACATGATAGAGAGATTGCCAGCTTCGGGGAACTGGGCTTTCATTCTTGACTTGCTGCTGAACCAACCATCTTTAGAATTGCTCATCGAAATCCGTCTGATACTCTTCTGAACATATGCTCTCGGTGAATCCCTCCATGACATTAGCTGCCGAACCCATATGGCTTGACGAAGGAAGATCGTTGATCTGAATACCCTGAGGCGTGATTGAAAACCTGTTGGAGTCCAGCAGAGTCTGAACCTGGCTTCTAAGCACCTTACAGTCTTCAGTTGAATGCCCCTGTGCCCCAACATGGTACTCACAGCGGGCGTTGACATCAGAATCTGAAGGATGTGGAGAGGTCTCTGGATCAGCTTTCTTCGGCACTATCAAACCACCTCTGATCAAGTCTGGCAATATCTGACTGTACAACAATGGCAACTGAGTGAAATGTCTCTCTGGCTTCCTCAATCTTCGTCGAGCGTGCTGACGCGGCTGATGACGGTATGAATGTTGACTCTGTAGGGAAGCAGATATCTGATACGCAGACCTAACAGGTTGCTGACTCTGAATACTTGAAACGTCTGAAAACTGAATCTGAGGTAATGGAGATTCTGGGATAGCATTACTTTCTTTCTCCCATTCCTCTTTAGAGCTGACAACTGATTCACTTTCATAAACTGAGGTATCTGAGATGTCTCGGATCTTTCCACTCTTGATTCCGCTCTCAATACGTTCTCCTGCTATCACTAAGTCAGCAAAGTTTAACGTTCCGCCACTAATCAATATATCATAGTAATGGCCCTTCAAAGTACCCAAGAAGATGTCAACCAATTCTCTATCCTGAAGCGGTGGTTGAACACGAGCAGCAAATTCTCTCCATCTCTGCACATACCCTCTAAAGGATTCATTCTCCGCTTGAGATAATTCTTGCAACTGCATGCGGCTGGGATTCATGTCGAGATTGTAGTTGTACTGCTTCACAAAGGCATTGGCTAAATCTGACCATGATCGGATGCAACCACTTTCCAACTGCATATACCAACTCAACGATGCCCCACTCAGACTTTCCTGGAAACAGTGAATCATAAGCTTGTTATTGTGGACATGCGAGGTCATCCTTCTGCAATACATCACCAAATGCTGCTTCGGACAACTATCCCCTTTGTACTTCTCAAAATTGGGCGCCTTAAACTTCGGAGGCATCACAAGACCTGGCACCAAACACATGCTCGAAGCATTCAAATTAAGAGTGTTTTGACTCATCAGGGCATCAAGCTTTTCATCCAACAGACGATACCTTCTCATAAACTCAACAGTCTGTGGGTTTTTAGGATTAATCTTTGGAACAACCCTTTGGGAATCTGGCACAGAGAAGGTGAAGTTCTGATAGTCCGAGTCATGGAGAGAAGATGAATCTCTATCTCTGACAATAGTATGCTCTTGATCTTCGACAGGAATCTGCACATGCTGAGCTTGAGCAACAGTGTTCACCGGAGTCCTCTGAACATTGGTATTTCCTCTTGTCATAGCTGACATGGCCTCCATGAGTTGATCCAACTGATTCTTCATCATCTCAAACTCTGCCCTCGTAACAACCAAATTCTGCTCCTCTGAGTCCATGATCCTTCCAGAAGCTAACTCAAATCCAATGTGAATGTCGGGAAATCAACTGCGGGTTGGACAAAAGACTGGTAAGCTCTCTGCTCCGATTGAGGATGGATATGCAAAAATGAGATGCAAATGAAATGCAATGCAAAATGCTAATGCAACATACAAAGGATCAAAGTCACAAATTCTGCAAGACAAAACAACGAGATATCTCTCACCTCGGGTGGGCAATCTACTGGTTTATAAGAGGGTATTCTAAAGGCCTTTCAAACAAAGTCCCATGCACTAACCCTCAAAAGTTTCCCATCATAACGACTACTCGTAAGACGGTAATCCTTTCAAAAGGATGAACACAGAGTTATGTTTTAGCAACCTTCGGAATAAGGTTCTACAAAAGGTCCTCAGAATCGCGGACTCTCAGGTTGAAGATAAGAACGCCATTACGACTACATGTAAGACATAATTATTCCAACGAAGTCTCATCTGAGCGGTGAGATTCAATCCAACTCAACGAGTCCTAAGTCTCGTAAATCAGAAAGAATCCACCTCCTAACTTAGTGTGTATGCTCGAAAGCTTCATCCTCACAAACCAAACCAAATGAACCCAACAGGTAGAGAATAAAACACAAAATAAATTAAAGCAAAAAACAAAACACAAACACGATAAACAAAATAGGCTTGGCCTGCTAGGCTTCCCCAGCAGAGTCGCCAGTTGTCGCTACTCGAAAAATGCGTCGCGCAACGACGGGGAGGCGAAAAAGATAGACAGAAGAGTCGCCACCGAACTTTATTTATCCGGGGAAAGGAAAATATCGAGAAAACCTTAAGAAACGAACGGATAAGATGGTCTCGCAACCAAGAACGGGTTCAGAAGCCGGTTATGCGAGGGGAAGGTATTAGCACCCCTCGCATCCATCGTACTCGATGGGAACCTTTTGTTTGTCGACATGTGAATTTATCTGCTTAAATATTATGCTATAAAAGTGTTCCAATGGGTAAAGAGAAGGGTTTAGAAACGGGGAAAGAGAGGAAACGGGGGGAAGATGAGAAAGAACGGACTCGGTAGGACTTCGCAGTCCTATGCCTACGTATTCTCAATAGATGTGAGAAAGTCAGAGTCGACGTAGTTTGGGGAACTACAGATATGGGGGGAATGTGCTCGGCAAGGATTGTGGCCCTTGTGCCTACGTATCTTTACTTAAAAGAAGTAAAGAATCAGAGCAGCCGTAGTTCGGCCTACGGTGTGTTGATGTTTTTTTATGGATGATGCTATCGTGCGCATTCTAGCAGTTTAGGTGTTTTGCTGCTCGCTCGTTGGAGACTTAGGCATTACCTGTTTGCGGTAGAACGGACGTAACATATCCTTTTTGAAAGATTGATTAGTTTTCGCCACGCGGGGCTAGAAGTCACATTTGATTGATTGGATTGTTTTTTAGGGGGCGAGACAGGTCCTCGGATAGTAACCCCTACGGGTAGTACCCAATTCGTTATCTCAAAGTTTTTGTTATAAAAGGGTGTGGCGAACGAGGCGTCTTTGTATTGAAAGACGAGCGTCGAAGCCACCCTCACTACAGTGGGCATCCCAACGCTCGGAGAAGAAGAGGTCTACACCCAATCCTCTCTCGTTAATTCAATGCAAAGAGAACTTCATTCTCTTATTTAAGATGTTTCTGGTTTTGAATGGTAAGTGCTTTGCGACAGAGAACCCTACGGTAAACGTCAGCACTCGGGATAGGAGAAGGCCTACGCCTAACCACTCCACGACCATTCAAGTTTTTGTTATAAAAGATTTGAAAATGCACCCGGTACGTGACCGAGGTTTTAGGTGTGAAAATTGTGGAAGGAATTATGGAAAGGGATAGGTGGAAGGAGTCGCGTCTTCATATCGAAAGACGAGTATCGAGACCACCCTCACTACAGTGGGCATCCCAACATTCGGAGAAGAAGAGGTCTACACCCAATCTTCTCTCTTTAATTCGATACAAAGAGAAATCAAATTATTATTGAAAGTAAACTCGGTACGAGACCGAGGTTTTATGAGGAAATGTTGGAAGCGTCTTTGTATTGACAGACGAGCATCGAGACCACCCTCACTACAGTGGGCATCCCAACACTCGGAGAGGAAGAAAGTCTACACTTAATCCCCTCTTTTTAATTCAATACAAAGATAATTTGATTTTGAAAATTGTTTGACAAAGTTTTTGAATCGAGTTGGGACAAGTAATGAAGAGAGAAAAGAGGTGGTCTCAGATCCAACATTACTCATCAATAATTTGACTGGTAATGAATTACAGAGGTCTCGTCATCGACCAAAAGAGGAAAATGGGATGGAAAGCCCAATAACAAATGCGAAATGAAATCTATCTCTAAAATATAAAAAAAAAATGTTTTAATACAAAATAGTATAAACTAGAAATATTAATCTAAAGTTCTATAAAATAAAATTATATAAAATTTCTAAAAGAAAAGTTAATAAAAACTCTAATAATATAGCTAATATAAAACTATATATATTATACACAGCTTATTTACAAAATTGTTGTTAGGAAAATAATATGTAAAAAAAAAAATAAACAAACTATATATAAATTACGTAAAATAAAAGGGAAAGGGGTTAATCATTGAAAACAGGGGGGTGTATCACAAGGAAACCCGGTGGGAGTAGTGATATAAATTGTCACGGTGGGCTTAAACCAAAATCAAACAAATAAAAATAATTAAAAAAAAATAAAATAAATAAAAAAAAACAAGAAATCCTCTTCCATTTCCACTCAGGCTTCTCTCTGTTTACTGTTCAGAAACCAACCTTCTCTCCATTCACGTTCATTTTCCCAAAATTCTTCAAAATTTCTCAAACCTTCAACTTAAACCATCACCTTCAATCCTGGATTCGTTTTAAGATCCACTTTTGTCTTTGATTCGGTTCAAGAATTCGTCGGAAAAAGGATTGGTTGCGGATTCAAAGAGGGTTTATTTCTGGGTTGAAGGATGAATCGCGGTAAACGGTGGACAGAAGATGATGGATTGGGGATTTTGATGCTTTCGATGGGTTGAAATCAAAGACGGGTTTGAGAATAGTGAGATTGGAGGTGCTTTGATGGTGCTGGTTTAGATCTGATATTTTGATGTTATTGAGGGTAAGTTTGAGTTTGGTTGTTGTGTTAAGTTTCGAACGGGTTTGGACTTCTACCTCTCAAAAACGAAGATGAGGATCTCCGGTAAATACGAGCAACAGGTCGGGTTTTTTAGCCGGGTTTGATGTAGGTTTGGGTTGTTTGAAGGTTTTCTGGGTTTATTGAAGGTGACTGGGGTGTTACGATTCTGGGTTTAAGCGGTTAGTGATGGAGTGTCAATGGTGTTTTGGGTTTCTGGGCGAGTTTCTGTTTGTGTGGTTGTGAAATTTTGAGTTGACGATGTTTGTTTGGGTTTCGCGGAAGGTGTCTCGCGGAGGTCGGAGGTGAGTTTGTGGGTGGTGGTTCGGAAATGAGTTGAAAGAAGGATCAGTTTAATGGAAGTTATCTGGGGATGGATGAATGTTTACGGCTGATGCTGGTGATTGAAGGTGATGATGTTTGAAGTTGATGATGAGAACTGATGGGGCTAGGGTTGGCGGCTCATTTTTTTTCTCTAGGGTTGTCCTCCAGATTTAGGTTTAGGGTTCTCTGTTTTGGGGTTGAGAGAATTAGGGTTGGGGTACCCTATATAGGGCTGCCACGTGGCAGCTGGAGGGATTAAAAATAAATAAATAAATAAATAAAATAAAATAAAAAACTTTTTCATAAAAATTGAAAAAAATAAAATAAAGAAACTTTTTCATAAAATTGAATAAAATAAAAAAAAATGCTGGGGGTAGGATTCGAACCCCCAACCTTCAAACAAATACGCAGAACTTCATCCGCTGGGACGGATTTGCTTTTATTAACAAAACGCACAAACAAAATATATATTACATAATATAATAAAACGGAAAAAAATCAATAAAACACTGAAGTTGGGATTCAAACCCCCAACCTTCAGTATAATACACACAAGTCTAACCGCTAAGACATATATACATTCATTAATTCTCACGCACAAACAAATATATATTACGTAATATAATAAAACGGAAAAAAATCAATAAAACACTAAAGTTGGGATTCAAACCCCCAACCTTCAGTATAATACACACAAGTCTAACCGCTAAGACATATATAAATTCATTAATTCTCACGCACAAATAAATATATATTACGTAAACATTAAAAAAATCAAAATTAATTAATAAAAACTATTTTTAACTAATAAAATAATAATAAAATCTAATAAAATATTCTATACTAAAACTAATTTTAATATAATAAAATGAGAATAATTTTAAAAAGAAAATTCTAACAAAACTATTAAATAAAATTAATTACAAATGAATCCTAATATTAAAAAAACCTATTTAATATATAACTCTAAACAACTTATAAACAAAAATATTTAAAAACTATTAAAACAAAATAAAATAATTTCTATAAGAAAATAAAAATCTATTCAAAACTATTTAATATTCTAAAAAATATTTAAATCCTAAAATATCTCTAACAATACTAATTTAATTCTAAAATCCTAAAATATCTCTAAAATTAAATCAAATCTAATTAATTCTAATACTAAAATGATTCTAAAATCAAATTAATTCTATGCTATAAAAATAATCTATTTCTATTCTAAATAAATAAAAGACTATTTCTAATAAAAAAATTCTAACTAAATTAAAAAATCTATATAAAAACTTATAAAAATAAAATCTATTCTAAAGAAATAAATAACTATTCTAAATGATTAAATAAAGCAAAAAAATAATAAATAAATGCAAAATGCCATGGGAAAACGGGCGAGCACCGAAATGTGTTGATATTATCAACATGGATTGAATTATCAAGAGGAGAGCGACTTTCGCTCGATTTTGACACTGAGCTTTTCGTTTGAATTAATTTGATTCGCCTGAAACGCGAGCAAAGCAGCTAAAATCCTGACAAATTCAATCCGGATAATACGGGCAAAATGCGAAAATGATATGCAGATGAAAAACGAAGCAAAAACCAGTCAAAGTCGGAAAACCGGTGGGCAAATTTTGGGGTGCAACACCCTCCTTTGGTAGGATGTGTGGATCTTCACAAGTTGGTAGAACCTTTGAAGGTTCCTTTCTTTGATGGTGGAGTGCTTAGTGGTGACCTTTGGTCTTCACCTTGCTTCTCCCTATCCCACCTTGCTCTTGTTAGATGAATCTTTCTCCCTTGCTATTGAGGATGAAAGCCTGACGATGGAGTTCCTTGTTAGAAGATTGAAGATGCTAGAGGTTGCACTTCCCCTTTGTTTGAAGACTGCCATTGAAGCTGAAGCTTGAAGATCAAGAGGAACAAGTTGATACTTATGTGAAGAAGATCAAATTGAGATTGAAGAAAGAGCTGAAGCTTGAAGAAGATGAAGAACAAGTTGATACTTGTGTTTGATGCATCGAAAGCTTGAAGAAGCAAGGTGATAATTGCTATTGAGGATGAAAGCCTGAAGGTGGAGTCTACCATGAAGATTGAAACTTGAAGATGGAGTACCTTTCATTCCCTGAAGAGGATAGACTTGAAGAACAGTTACAGACTGAGGACTGAACTGCTGCCAGGAGATTGCTTTGCTGTGAAGCCGTGGAAGTTGTTGATCTGCTTTCTTTCCTGTCTGTTTGCTTTTTGTGCAAATGTATTGATGTGACTTATTTGATTTGCTTGATGCATTAGAATAAGTTCATGTTTAAATTGTTTTAAGCTAGGAGCATGATTACATTAGAGGTTGAGTTGCTCCCTCTGCTTGTATTTTTACTGTATGGCTTTGCTTGCGGGTATTCGGTAGAGCTCTGCTCCCTTGCCTATGTGGTCTGTGATTTGCTTGATGGCATTTTATTTTTCCTTCATGATTGCAGTTATTCATATCTGGCTTGAGGTCGAGACGAGCTTGTGGAGGCTGATGCCCCACACACATTTCCTCCCTCACTTGCATTGCATGCATTTTACAGTCATTAACTGTTTACTGTTTAAGCTGATGCTTTATCTATTTCTGGTTATCATTGACATGATCCCCTAGGAATCTCACTTCCTTTGATAAGGAAGTGATGATTAGAACCTTAGGTTGAAACCTATGCATGATAACTTCTAGGAGTTCCCTGTTTCAAACCTCAACTATAGGATGAATCCTTGGCATGACAACATTAGGACTTGATAGTCTCCCCGTAGTTGTCCCTCTCTCTTCTCATCTTGAAACAACAGTAAAAAACGTAATAAAGGCAAGTTAGTATAAGCGCGTTACGAGCCTTAAGCTACTTGGGTAATGATAATAGAGCGGCCTCCTCTCAATCGTCTAGAATGTTTAGTATACGTCCTTTGGACGATATGCGACGCATTCGTTCCCAGGTCATAGTCTCTAGTGCTGTACAAACTACAGACAACCATAAAAAACAGTTCTTCCGTAAAAAACAGAAAACAAACTTCAAACCTTTTTTCCCCGTGGGCCCATAATTCAAAGGAAGCTTTTCTGAAGAAAAGAGTGTCGTTAACTCTCAGTTGTACCGCAAACGGTAACGCCTAAGTCTCCAAGGGTCGAGCTGCATACACCAAACTGCTGGAATTGTTTGTTAACCATACTCGATAAAACAGATGAATCTGAATCCCCGTAAGCCGTATTATCCCGAACTACGTAAGCTCTGATCTCTCATATCTGTTGAGAGTACGTAGGCACAATACTGACGTATTGGCGAGCTACCTTCCCCCATCCGTTACCCGTAGTTAGTCGAACTACGTTGACTCTGATTTCTCATTCTCTGATGAGAATACGTAGGCATAAAGTGCGACGCTTTGCCGAGTCATTTTCTTTTCTTTTCAGACCAACCTTGATAGGGAGATAGATAAAAACAACCTGTCAGATAACACAACAAGCATGGATCCCATTGAGTACGATGGACGTGAGGGGTGCTAATATCTTCCCCTTGCGTAACTGACTCCCGAACACAGACAACGGTTGCGACGACCTTGTCTTATACCTTTTCGTCAAGTTTTTCCGATCGTTTCCTTTCCCGTTCTGAGGGATAAATAACGAAAGGTGGCGACTCTTCTGTTTTGCCGGCACCTTATTTTCGCGGTAGCGACAACAGTCACTTGTTAATCGAACGCCACTTATCCTGCTTAGTCATGGGAAAGCATAACTACTCCCTCCATTATTTTAATTTCAAAAACCTTTACTAATCTTCAGCCAATGTCTCGGTCGAAGGCCATTTTCCTTAATGTTTGGAAATTTCTCTAAGTCCTAAAACACTTGAATTCCCATTCAAAGGTCTCCTTGCTCGAAACCTTATTTCATTCTAAAAAAGACTAATATTTTATTTAAATATTTTAATTTATACCCAAGGCGTCGAATTTGTGAGTTAACAAATTGCCCCCCAAAAATGTCTTTTTTGACCCTTCTGTAGAAAAAGAACCATTTTTTGACAGCGTTCAATTCGACACCGTCTTTCGACTCCCACGTAGGCATCAATGTGATTGACTACCCATGTTTTGGGAAGAAAAAGAGAAGAAAAGAAGAAAATTGTTCTGCTAACTCCGTACATGTCCCTGACGTCATGGGTCATTATGACAAATTTCTTGGAACTCTCACAAAATCCTCAGACCATCATCATTCTTTTTAAGATCTAAGACAATCATGGGTCTAGGTAGTAACTACCACCGCCCCTATCTCCCATCTTGAAACGCCGCATGGCCTACTATCCCTAGCCATTAATGATGATGAGAGGCCTTTGATTTACTTCCAAACACCTTATAAATAATTCCCCAGAAGTCACTTCAAACTTTTCCCTTCTTCAGCAAATACTTACGCATTTTTTTCAAACAACTTCTAACTTTTTCCAAAACCCATTTCTTCCCCAAACTTTATCAATGGCGTCCTCCATGGCTACCACCCAAGCTCAAAAGAAGAAATCTGAAATCAAAGGTCAATCAACTGCGTCACTCCTCCCTCCTTTCACCACCCTAAGTGGACCCAAGATGGTGAAGAACCAGCAGTTCATCCCCGAACCATTGTTGGAAGAGAAGAGACATATATATATATATATATATATATATATATATATATATATATATATATATATATATATATATATATATATATATATATATATATATATATATATATATATATATATATATATATATATATATATATATATATATATATATATATATATATATATATATATATATATATATATATATATATATATATATATATATATATATATATATATATATATATATATATATATATATATATATATATATATATATATATATATATATATATATGAAGCTCAGGTAATGATTCCTATTACTGTTGCAGGTAAATCCTTGGCTCTGTATGGCCTACTATCTCCATTAGGCCTCAACTATTCCACCCTTAACGATTTTTTCCCTTCTTACTGTAAGACCAAACCTCTAGGGCAAAAAGGCTCTAGCAAAGTCCCTACTGAAGGTCCAGATAGTCTAGCACTTCATAAGGTAGACCTTAAATACCTCAATGACGGAGCCAGGTTATTCAGAGCCACTCCCTACTTCAAAGATTCTGGTCTTTACCTGAATTGGCTATCGAAAATGGAGAAGGTCAAGGCAGACGATTGGAAGGAGACTGGTATCTATGATTTAATCATGATGTCGAAGGTTGGTCCGACTTATTATCCTCTCATGCTGGCTTCCTCACTATACTTTTGAGGTAGTACCCACTATACCTTCCACCTCCCATGTAGGATGGTCACGCCTACCCTTTTCGACTTAGCCGCTATCACATGGCTAAAACCCCATGGGTTGGTGTACGACCCTGAAGTAGATTGCCAAGATACCATAGAATTCTCCAACACAAAATACACCTATACCCATTTCATTAACCACTATCACAACAAAGAAACAACCACAGTCGAAGACGAAGAACATATAGCCTTTCTGGCCATGTGGCTATCTCGCTGTGTTTTTTGTACAAAATCTTTGCATGTGGCGAGGAAGTATCTCACACTGGCCAATCAGTTGCATCTGAATCGAGGCATCTGTGAAATCAAGATTCTCAGAGATCAACCTATGTTTTGATGAAGACAAATCACTTGACAAAGAAGGCAAGGATGATCAACCATTTCAAGACATCAAGAAGCAAGACAAAGACTTGACATGAAGAATATTTCCCTCAGAAGGTATAATGAGAATTCTCATCAAGTGTTTAAGTCCTGATTGCTCAAAACATTAAAAAATCTTTTACATTATTTTTCACACTAACACAAGCTTTTTAAAACAAAATTTTTCTAAGTTTTTGTAAGTGCAATTGATTGCACTCTTAGAGAAATCGATTGCATGATCAAAATTTTAAATCATTTTTACTTCTGTTTCAGTAAGCAATCAATTGGTGCCTTGGTGCAATCGATTGCATGCTTAAAAATCTCTCTTTTTTCGCTTCTGTTTTAGTGTGCAATCGATTGGTCCATTTGGTGCAATCGATTGCTCTTTTGAAAATTTGAATTTTCAAGTGTTTTTGTGAAGGTGAAATCGATTGGTCTATATGTGCAATCGATTGCTCACTGAACGTTTTTGAAAAATATTCTGAAAAATTGCATCTCTTCAACCAATCTTCCATGAAATGTTTCCTTTGAAACATGGCAATTGTTCATCAATTTTTTCTGAAGATTTGCATGATTTTTTCAAGAGGTGTTTGTGTAATCTAAATACCCAAATATTTCAAATTCAAAAAACACATCTCTTTCAATTATCTTTCAAAATCTCTATCACAATTTCATCTTTCCACATCTAAGTGAAATCACTTTTATAAAGAATTTTTTAAATAATTTTCATATACTTTGAAAGAAAATTCTTGAGAAATAAGTCTTAGATACTTGTGGAAACTCTCATTGAAAGAGAAGATCAATCTACAACATTGATAAACATTTTATACATTGTTTCAAACTCATTACAAAATCAGATTGTATTATTTCCCCTTGTTATTTAGGATTGTTGAAAGCAAGTGTGTGCATTGAAGCGGACTGTTCTTCCTGCACTTAGTGTTTTAGATCTTAAAGGTGTTTAAGAGCCTTTGATCTACCTATAGGTTAGAAAGAATTTTACACTGATCCTAACTATAGTGAAATCTCTTTCGTGTTGAAAGAGGACTGGAGTACCTTCGGAGTGTGAAGGGAACCAGGATATTTCTTGGCATTCTTTACTTTACGGCTTTCATACCATCATCATATCTCAAGAAAGTAATAAATCAGTCTCTAAAAATCAGAAAATTTCAAAGAACCTAATTCACCCCCCTCTTAGGTGCAACTCAGACTTTTAGCATCTGCCTGAGTGAGATGATCTTGGCTAGTCTATACGAATCCTTAAGTGAAGGTGCTAACAGGTTAAAGGACAAAGAAAGCCGTGGGAACTTGTTATTATCAGGTCCTTTCTGGTTACTTCAGTTGTGGCTCAACGCTACTTTCGAAACCAGCCTCCCTTACAAAGGAGAAGTTGACGAAGAAGCCTCTGCCATTACAGAAAGAAGAGTCGAATGGACTCGACTAGTCCAACTTACTCCCAGCGAAGAAGGTCATACGCTCAGAGCCAATCTTTCTGGATTCATCCAGATGTTTGCCAAACGTCATGAGTTCACCTCGAGGATGGCTCCATTTGCAGGGAGGAAGTATGGTCCTGAGTGGTTTACCAGGCCTTTTCCTCCTCCATTTAAAAAGCACGAAGAGGAATCGAAGCTTGTCTTGGAAAAATTTTTGACACCTCGACTAATAGTTCATAAACTCAACCTTCTAAGAGGTCAAGCAGCTTTGGTGGCCTATCAGCCTAACCTTGTGTCCCGAAAATTTGGCTTGATTCAGACGTTGCCTAAATGCTTGTATGACAAAAAGGCCCATGTTATCCTTTCTCTCAGCGTCTTCAACCCTGTTAAATGTTCGACATGCTCACAAGTCCCTTTTGAAACCTATTTACTTTGAACCTTCTTATCTCTGCTCCCAAGAATTCTAGAACTGGTGGTTCAGGCACTACACCTCAGAATTTCTTGACATTTCAAGCTTTGTTCGCCTGATTGATCAAGCTTTCGTTGATGTGTAGGAGAAGATCAAGAAAGGTACATCTACTCACATCAAGGAGATTCAAGTCTTCCAGAAGTACTTTGAAACCGTCTATCAATCAGATGATGTTAGTCGAACCATCCGTGAGGCTGCTGTCACCCTGAGGGAAAAATTTTCAATGAAAATGGGGAACCTAAAAATCCCTTCATACGTTCCTCGTGAGAAACTTTATGAAGTAACCTTCACTTTATTCCCCCCGAAGATCCCTCGATTACCAACTGCTGACTTTTGCCCCTCAATTTCCGGATTAGTTTATCTGTGGAGATTCAATAAAAGTCCTTCGACATCAGTCAAAGCCGAAAGTGCAACGGGTGGTTCCGACTAAACACACACTCGATAATTTCAAAGGGCACCTTCATGTCGGTATTGAAGATGTTCACATCGAATCCGAAATCCTTGAAGGTCGTCACCCTTCGATTTTGGGCTCCTTTAACAAAACTTTATTGTTACTAACTTGCATCAACATGAATTTATTTTGCAACTGCCTTAAAAGGAGTGTTCCTCCTCCAAGAACTGAGGCAAAGGCCGAAGGTCATAAGGTAACTTGCATGCCTTTGTTGTTATGATTCTTCTCTTTTTTGGTTGTTTCTCATATCTCTTAATGCTTTAGGTGTCTCACAAGCCACCCACACCCCAAAAGAAACTTAAAAGGGCTTCTGCCCAAATTATTATTGACTCATAGGATGATGAAGAATCTCTTCTTGAAGATTTACATTTGAAGAAGAGGCGGAAGATTAGCCAGGGGACGGATACTACTGGAACCCCCTCTGAACCTTCGACAGCCAAGACTTTGAAGCTGAATACCCCTATTTGTGATAATGTCAAGGCTCCGATTGAAGGTACTTCAATTCCAACCATAGTCCCCATCGAGAGCGACAATTCTAGTCCTACTGATGAAGGCACCAAGGTACATTTTATGCCTTAGTTCCTCTTGAAGTCCTGGTTCACTTATACCTTGTTCTTATTTCTCATATCTGGTTCCTCTTTATGTAGGCTGGTGCTGGTGGTTCGAAACCTCCCTCGACCAAGTCTCCTTCTCCAACCATTCTTCTAAATAGCCAAGGTGAGCCTACTTACCATCCCACCTCCGACTTGGGCTCTGGTATGAGTTCTCTTGGTGAAATTAACAAACTTGAATTTGCAACAGCTCCTCTTTCACCCACCAAAACAACTACCCAACAGTCCCAAATTGATGGGTCTGATCACGAAGAAGATAATGCGCCACAGAATATTGAGGTAGCAGATGCAAAAGACACTCACATGGAGGAAGATACAACTCTAGCTGACACAAGTAACTCCCCTTTGGATCATACCTTTGCTGTTGAAGATACTGAAGCAACAAGGGGTAAGGACGCTGTCGAGGATGAAACCATGCACCAATCAGAACTGGATGGTTCTAGTGATGAAGGTATTGGGGGATGAAATAGACATAGACCAAGCAGGTGATGGCCAGAGTGAGGAAGAGAAGCTTAAGGGAAGTCCAGTCAACAACCCTGCCCCTGTCGATGTGACTGTTACTCCAACCATTGCTGCGGTTAAGGAGGGAGAAACAGTGCCTACCAGATGTGAGGAAAGTCTTACCAGTGCAGAACTTAACGCCTTAAAACTCACCAACCCTCGATAGTATGTCAATATTCTTCTTAGGAATCGAGGTTGTTCCTCTGGAAAGGCCCCCAGCAATTCGACTTCTGAAGATCATGCCTCAAGCAGACCAACAGAAAGCATCCTCGAGAAGGTCAAAGGAAAAATCTTCAAGGGAGATCTTTTTTCCATTCTGCAAATGGACCAAGTTACCCATCTTTCTTTAAAGATTCTTCTTCAGCAAGTGTACATTCATTCCATCTCCCCTGAATCTGCCACCGTCATCCTAGAAATTGGCGCTTTGATCGACCAAGTCTATGGTGACCTCAGACTGCTGCCTCAGATCGAGAAAGCTATTTTGACTAAAGCTGGTAGTGAGGTTGTTTCCTGGAATGTCGTTGCTGAATCCGAATGTAAAATAGCGGAGGTGGAGGAAAATAAGGACAAGCATCAACAAGAGATTACTGCTAATGAAAAGAACATCTCTTCCTGGGAGCGAAAGATTAAGAAGCTTCGAAACAGGATATCAAAGGCTAAAAAGAGAAATGCGGAGTTATCCACTTTCGACGACTCTAGTCTTTCAACAGAGCTTAACCATGCCATTATTTTTGCTGAGAAGGCTTGACGATTGAAAGCAGAGGTTTCCAAACTAGAATATGACAAGAACTTGTGTCAAAAGCGCCTCAAACTCCAGAAGTCGAGATACTTGAGGATGAAGGAGAATCTCCATTTTTAGTTTATTGTAACCTTTTGTAATGCTTTTTATTTTCTTGGTCCTTGGGTGTCATAGTCTTTTGACTTAATCGTGTAACGAACTTGAGCCATTTTGGCCTATATAAATACCATTTATGGCTTTGCTTTGTGTCTTGAATTACTCTGTTGATATTTTAACTTCTTGAAGCGCTGATTTATATTTTTTCAAATATTTACCGTTTACTTTTAAGATTCTCCTATCTTTGTTTAATTCCTCTACTTTGTATGCTCCATTAAAGAATACTTTCGTGACTTGGAACGGGCCCTCCCACTTTGGGGACCACTTACCCAAAGACCTAACCTTTCGATCCATAGGTAAGATTACACTCCAAACTAGATCTCCCGGTAGAAAGATCTTAGCCTTAACCTTTTTGTTATACGACTTCTCTACTCTCCTCTTTTGCCTTCTCAAGAGTTCTAGAGCCTTAAGTCTTTCTTCATTTAGATCTACCAACTCATCAAGCATTATGTCCCAATAAATCTCACGAGGGATTTCATGATGTCTCTGAATCCTAACTGACTGTATGTAGATCTCAACAGGTAACACTGCATCATAGCCAAAAGTCAGTCGATAAGGGGTGCTATTATCGACTGACTTTTGGCTATGATGCAGTCGATAAGGGGATGTTCGACATACCCAAAGGATCTGATCCAATGTTTTATGCCAATTTATTGGTTTTTTCCCACCTGTTTTTTTATCAAACCAATCACTACTTTATTCGCTGCCTCGACTTGACCATTTGCTTGGGCGTAGTAAGGCGTCAAGGTAAGGAGTTTGAATCCTATTTCTTTAGATAATTCTTGCATCTTTCGACCAGTAAATACTGACCCCTAATCTGTTGTAATTGTCTCTGGCACTCCAAACCTATAAATGATATACTTCTGAATGAAATCGATGACATCCTCTTGATCTACTTTTGGTAGAGGTATTGCTTCGATCCATTTCATAAAGTAGTTTATTCCTACCAAAATATACTTCTGATTTTTGGAGGACGCTGGTCGAATTTCCCCGATCAAGTCCAAGGCCCATCCTTTGAAAGGCCATGACTTAACTATAGAGTGTAGTTCGCTTGCTGGGACATGATGTATGCCAGTGTGGACCTGAAATTCCTGGCAACCCTTGGAGAATTCGATGCAATCTTTTAATATAGTAGGTCAATACACGCCTTGACGAAATAATAACCATTTCATCTTGTGGCCTACTTGGTGTGCCCCACATGTCCCGCTGTGGACTGTCGATAGGGCCAAATATGCCTCAGATTCACTAAGGCATTTAAGCAAGACCCCCTCAGAGGTCTTTTTGAATAACTTGTTTCCTAGAAGAACGTAACTTAGAGCTTGATACTTAATCTTTCGCTCTGTAGATGCTGATGGACTTCAAAGATACTCAACCAAAGGTTTCCTCCAATCTTTATCCGTCAAACCTTCCACCATGAAAATTTCAAAATTTTCTTCGTTAGCATAACCAAACTTTGTCGCTTCTAAATCTGAAGGACGTAGGCCAACAGACACGACCTTTCCCCTGGCTTCGATTACTTCTTGTAGGTTTTCTTTCGAAACCCTATATCCAGAGGCGATTTGTGCCAAGTCATTCGCTACTTGATTTTTTAATTGCGGTATATGTCGAATGGTTGATACTTCGAATTTTCTGAGTAACCTGTTGGCTATTACAAAGTACATAATGAGGTTTTCCTTAACACATTTGTATTCCTTTGTTATTTGCTTTATCACCAACTCTGAGTCTCCCATTATTTCGACTCGGGTTGCTCCTAATTCTAACAAAAATTCAAGTCCTGCTATCAAGGCCTCATATTCAGCTTCATTATTGGAGCAGAGCCCTTTGACTTTGCATTTAAATTTTGTTGGAATTTTATCAGGCGAAATAACCAACAAACCAATGCTTGTCCCATTTTTATGGCTGGAGCTGTTGAAGTATAACTTCCAGGGCTCTAATTCGACATAATTTAAAACGTTTTCATTTATGGAGTGGTCGATAATGAAGTCTGCCACTATTTGTTCTTTAACTGCCTTCAAAGGTTTATAAGTTAAAGAGTACTCGGTTAATGCCAGTGCCCACTTCCCTATTCGACTATGCAAAATAGGTTTAGACAACATATGTTTGATAATATCAAAATGCAAAGAGACATACACATCAACTGGTTTTATATATTGCTTCAGTTTCGTACAAGAGAAATACAAGCATAGACATAACTTTTCTATCATGCTATATCTAGTTTCTGCATCATTCAAAACTCTACTGAGGTAGTAAATGGCTCTTTCAACGCCATTCTCATCCTCCTGAGCTAACATGCTCCCTAAAGTCTTGTCTGATGCTGCTATGTACAGCCTCATGCTCTTGCTTCTGCAAGGTGGCGAAAGCACTGAAGGGTGACTCAGGTAGTATTTGATTTTGTCAAAAGCCTCCTGTTGATCCTTCCCTCATTTGAACCCTTCCTTAGTGAACCGAAGCAGTGGTGAGAAGGCCTGTGTTTTGCTGCTTAGGTTTGATATAAACCTTCTCAAGAAGTTTATCTTACCTAGTAGTGACTGCAACTCTTTCTTAGTCGATGGCGTTTTCGCTTCCATGATAGTTTTGGTTGATTTTAATCCCTTTTTTGTGGACCACGAAACCTAAAAAATCCCCCGCCTGCATACAAAATGCACATTTTAGAGGGTTCATCTTAAGACCATATTTCCTCATCCTTATAAAGGACTGTCAAAGATGGTCCAAATGTTCTTTTCCTGAAACTGACTTAACCACGATGTCATAAATATATATCTACATGAAAGTCTCTATATAATCAGGGAAAATTGAGTTCATTGCTCGTTGATAGGTTGCCCAAGCATTTTTTAGGCCAAAAGGCATCACTACCCATTCGTAGGTGCCTAAGGCTCTAGGACAATGAAAAGCTGTTTTTGGAACATCATCTTCTGCAATGAAAATCTGATTATATCCAGAGTATCCATCTAACATACTAAGGTACTCATGTCCTGCGGCGGAATCGACTAGCATCTCTGCCACAGGCATAAAATACTCATCTTTAGGGGTTGCTGAATTTCGATCCCTAAAGTCTATGCAAACTCTTAAAGACCCATTTTTCTTAATAACTAGGACAATATTAGCCAACCATTCGACGTACCTGGCGGTGCGAATGAACTTGCACCGAAGGAGTCTTTCGACTTCCTCTTTTATTTTCGAGAGAATTTCTGGGGTAAAACGCCTTGGATTTTGTTTGATTGGCTTCTTCCCAGGCTTGATTGGCAGCTTGTGCTCAACCAATTCCCTCTTTAAACCAGACATCTCATCATAATCCCAGGCGAAACAGTCTTTATACTCTCGCAATAATTGAATGATTTTGACCTTAAGCTCGGGGTCAAAGTTGGCACTTACATATGTTGGCCTTTTAACCTCATCCAATGGGTCCTGCGCTAGCATCTTGACATCATTCGCCAATGGATCCTTTTCGAATCCCAAAGGCTCTTCATCATAGATGGAATCAAGCCTTTGGCCTTGCTCTTTGTTTTGAATCTTGTCAGGTGGTTCTGGGTCGAAGTCCTTGCTAGGACCTTCTTGGCAAGATTCTAACTTGGCCTTTTCAGCCATCTGGTCATTAGCAGCCTCCAAGGCCGCTTGAAGTTTAGTTTCGTCCACGTAGGCCGAAATTCTTTGTAGTGCTTCGAACTCAGTCATTGTCACTAAATTTGCTTCCCTAACCTGTGGGGTCTACTGGAGGTTTGCCAAGGTATGAGAGTCTCTCTCCTGGGACCTTTTTGTCCCAACGGAAACCATTGACAGGGTGCAAGTACAATGAGCAAAACGTCTCATCATCTAAGACAAATTCGAAATCTGCTGGGGCACATGGGCTTATACTAGCCAGATGTTTGTCAAACTGCCTCCGGTCAACGTGGTTTATGGGCACTCTGAAGTACCCTTGGTCAGCTTCGATATTCTCCACAATGCCGTCTGGCCTCCAAATGGCAATTCGCTGGTGCATTGAAGATGGTACTGCACCAATGCCATGAATTCGTTCTCGTCTTAACAGAAGATTATAATTGGCCTTCGTTTCCACCACCATGAAAACGGTAGGTCTTGTGATTATTCCAACCGTTAGATCCACTTGTATCACCCCCATTGTCGAACCAACCTTACCTTCGTAATTCGACAAGACCATGTTATGTGGCTTTGTGTCAGTGTCATTTTTGCCAATTTTGTTCAGCAAGAAATGTGGCATCAAGTTCACCGTTGCGCCACAGCCTACCAGAATCTTATTTACTGGCACATTTTCCACCTTTCTTGTGATATAGAGGGGCTTTAAATGGTTCTTCATTGCCTCCGTGGGCCATTCGAAGAAGGCATTTTGCTCTTCCACGCAATCATTATTCATAACATAGTAACACACAGGTTTTCGACCTCTGAGATTCTGTCGAAATCCCTAGGCATTACTGACACTACATTAACCAGGATATCTAGAGAGGCGTCAGATTTAGAGTCGAATTTATCAGTCATCTCGTCATCATCTTTGATTGATTTTTTATGTCCCTCTTCTTGAGAAGGGAACAACCTTCGTCCCACAGACATTTTTTCAGCAGCCTCCGACTGGCCCCCTTTATTTTCAGTAAGGGCATAAATGCTGGATTCTGCCTGATTTTTCAATGAGGCCTCCCTAAGGGCTTTCCTTCTCCACTGCTCTCTTCTCCACTGGGATCGTGTCATTAGGTTTTTCCCTTTGTAGTTTTCAGAGATATGTGCAGTCTTGGAGGATTGGAATTTCTTTCGATAGGTAACTGAGGATCCTCGATTAACCTCGAGATTTTTCCATTTCTGCTATCCCCTTTTTCTGTCCTCATTAGGTCTTACCCACTTACCGTTAGAAATCTTGGAAAATGGCTTAAAGGTAGCAGGCCTGGCCCTTGGGGCCCTAATGTTAGGTTCAAACTTTCTTGGGATACTACATCGAGGGTCGAAACTAGGCTTCTCCCACTTTTGTTTTTATTTGCGTGCCCCTTCGAGTTTCTGGGAAGCCTTCATGTTGAAGATGGCACTACATCTAGGACACAACATGACACTAGACCGCTTCTTCTGGAAACGGTGGAGGAATTCGACGATGGACTCCACGTGTCTCGGATAGGCCACTTTGTTGTGTTCTTCTTGACAACTTGATTCATCATTCTACATGGTCTCATGTGGCGTTATTTCCACCATATTCACGTCGACGACCTCTCTCAGGTTGAGCTTACCCAGGTCCAACTCCATGCCTTTAGTGGCCTTGTCCATCTTAATGAAACTATCAGCAGTTTCTCTGGTCACCAGTATCAGGCTTGAACTCTCTGTGTCTTTTTGACTCGAGTCATCTATAACCTTGTCAAGGCCATCAGCAACCACCTTCACCCAATTTTCTTGTCCAAAGCCTACAATGGTCTTGGCCATTTCAGCTCCAGCAGCGAAATCCTCAGTGATTTCCACCATGTTGATTGAGAAATCATAGCCGTCAGTAGCTTCGACCACATGTGCCTTTGAGTAGTGAGCATCCACTACTTGTAGAGGGTCAGTGTCGACTTTCATCTGACTGTTGGCTTTCTCCCCAAACTTCAATCTTCCTTCTTGGATGGCATTCTGCACCAAATCCCTAAAAAGAAAACATTGAGACGTTTTATGGCCTAAAAAACTATGGTATTTACAAAACCCTCTCTTTTTCCTTTGTTCTAAAGATGGCATTTTAGCACCAGGTGGTACTATCATTTGCCCATCCTTAACTAACAAATAAAAAATTTCGTCACATTTTATGATGTCGAAAGTGTATGTTTTCTTTGGGAATCTGTCGTTCTTCTCAGATTCGACAAAACTTTTTCCAAGTGGAGGGCCAATACTTTGCAAGCGTAAAGAGGTCCCTGTTTTAGTTCAGCTACATCTACTTCATTTTCGTCGAAGTATAATGCGTCCTCACGTACACCTTCGATGTTTTTGTTATATTTGACATAAGCTACTTTCTTACTTTTATTGAATTTGGCTTTTTCGTCTTTAAGATGCTCTAGCTGTCGAACCCTATCAGCTAGTTAGGCCATGTCCCTCAGGTACTGGGTGTCTAATCTCTTTCTAATGGAATAGCCGAGGCCCCCTGCGGCCATTTCGACCAACTCGTGTTCAGGTACTTGAGTGGAACATCTAGCTTTGAGTAGTCAGAACCTATTAAGGTACTCTTCTATAGGTTCAGAGAACTTACGTTTCACGCTAGCCAATTCCTTTAGGCTGATCTTGGTTTGCCCCATATAGAACTGTTCATGGAACAAACGCTCTAACTGGGTCCAATTACAAATCGAGTTAGAGGGTAAGGTAGTAAACCAGGTAAAGGAATTTTTAGTGAGAGAACTAGGGAAATATTTTATCCTAAGGCTCTCGTCATTATCTATTTCTCCGGATTTGATTATATAACGAGCCACATGTTCGGCAGTAGATTCTGTCGTGTCCCCTGAGAATTTGGTGAATTTAGGCACCTTCGTCCTAGGGGGTAATTCTGACTGGGGAATATAGTCCACTATCGGTGAAGTGTAATTTGGCCTAGTAAAACCAGTGTTTACCCCGTTTCGAGCCATTATCCTTTCGACCATGGCTACCAATTTATTATTGATAGACATGTTGTTACGTCGAACCTGTTGGATAACATTGTCCGCATGTTGGTTTCGATTTAATATGATTACTCCTAGGTTTCTTTCTCCTGGGATTGGTATTTGATCCCTTGGCGGTTCGACTCTATGTGGTTCGAGCGTGGGGAGTTCGACCCTAGGGAGTTCGACCCTCCCTTAATTCTCTAAATTGGGCTCAGGTGGGTTTCCTAAGTCCTGTTGTGGAATGTTTTCCACAGTAGCCGTATTCCTAACAGTGGCTGGTACACCCATGAATTCAGCCAACCGTATCAATTGCACTGCTAACTGTAGGTTAGTTTGAGTAGTAATTTGGATCAAAGGTCGAAAGATTTCACCCATAGTCTGGGACAAAGTTTGAACCATTTGCAAATTGCTCTCATCCATTTGTTGTCTCAAACATGCTATCGAAGTATTGGTCAGATTAGGACCCTGTGTGGAATATCCCAAGCCTACACTTAGGGGGTTACGACAAATGTTCACCCTAGACCCTGATCCTTGTAATGGCAAAGCCATTGCATTATCTGAGAATATTAGGGAGTGGGGGGGGGGGGGCATTTTGGAGGCCTTGCATTACGGTCGTTGGCATTCCATGTGGAGGGTTTCTTGGTAATAATTGTGAAAACCCTAGAGGGACAAACTCTCTAGACATCGAATTTCCTCCTGGCGGAGTTTGGGGATTCGACGCTTGAGGTCCAATATATTCCAACACCGGCTGGGTGTAAGTCCTTATACTTGTTGACCCAGGCCCTAATACTGATGGTACTAGTTCCAATCTTGCTGGAGGTGCTATTTTCTCTCCAGTCGAAGATATTGAGGGTGGAACCACGTTATTTCTCAATTCTTCGTGAGGACTAATGGTGCTAGGTTGAGGGTCAGAACCATCTCCTCGTGGATTATGGTTGTTTGGCTTATTTGTATCTGTCGCCATGCCCCTAACATATTTTCTTCTTGGTCTCTCTTCGTTTATAGCGGCGATTTTGCCACTTGTTAATAACATGTAATGAATTTTTTACGAAATATGAACATAACTACAATTTTGCGAATTTTTTGAAAAACTAAGAAAGAAAAAAAACTCTTTAGCACTATCCCACTGGGCGTGCCATTTTGTTTCCCTTGAAAAATGGAAAACAACCGTTGATCTTCCAAATCTAACTTTGGTGACTGATAAGATCGATCAGATTGATCCTAGGACATGTGCTAAAGTTATGTTTTGAACTAGTATATCTAACCTATACACTTCGACAGTGTTTTAGTAATAGGACTTAACATAAAGTGTTGTTTGACTAAAGAGAGGAAATATAGAAAATTGCAAGAAATGCAGTAAATAACTTTGAGAAGAGTTTGACAAAATAAATAAGAATGCTTATAAGGGGTAGACTGTAGGAAAAGTAAAGGAAAGCCTTTTAAAGTTAAGTAAATTGAACTTCATTAAAAATAAAGATGGTGTGTTTACATAACGTACATTCTCCTTGAACTCGTTTCTCTACACTCGGGTACTTTGAGTAATTTGAAGAGTAGCTTGTACAAATAGTAAATTACAACACACTGAATTCTATGTCTAAAACTCTTATTTATAATAGTAAAAATAACTACCAATAACCTCCTAAAACCACCAGCTTCTGACAAGTGTCATAGTGCATGCAGTCACTTGCTAATTGAACGCCACTTGTCCTGCTTAGTCATGGGAAAGCATAACTACTCCCTCCATTATTTGAATATCGAAAACCTTTACTAATCTTCAGCCAATGTCTCGTTCGAAGGCCATTTTCCTTAATGTTTGGAAATTCTTTTAAGTCCTAAAACACTTGAATTCCCATTCGAAGGTCTCCTTGCTCGAAACCTTATTTTATTCTAAAAAATATTAATATTTTATTTAAATATTTTAATCTATACCTGAGGCGTCGAATTTCTGAGCTAACAACACGCAAGCTGGCACTCAAGCCCAGGCTTGACCGATCTTCAACAACCACCAGCCAATATTCGACATACTAGATGGTCTGAAGTTGAAGACGAAAAACATGAGAAGCGTCGGGTCGAAATGGATATAATGGCCAGGAAGATGAGGGCCATAGAAGGGAATAATGTCTTCGATTCTGACGCAAAAGACATGTTCCTAGTTTCAAACTTGGTATTTCCACAAAAATTTGTGATGCCCGTATTCGAGAAATACGAAGGCGCTACCTGCCCGAAAGTCCACCTAATAATGTATTGCCGGTGCATGGCTCCGCACATCGAGAATGATAAACTATTGATCCACTGCTTCCAGGATAGCCTAAAAGGTGCCTCCGCTAAGTGGTATTTAAGCTTGGATTAATCCAAGATCCACTATTTTCAGAACTTGTCTTATGCGTTCATACAACAATATAAATATAATATGGACCTAGCACCAGACCGACGTTAACTTCTGAGTATGACCTAGAAAAACTTTGAAACCTTCAAGCAATACACCCAAAGATGGCGAGGGACCGCCGCCCAGGTGGAACCTCCCCTAATTGAAAAGGAGCTTGCTAACTGGTTTGTGGACACTGTCAGACCAGAGTTCTATGAGAGAATGATCAGCAGTGTCACAATAAATTTCTCTGATATTGTGGTTGTTGGCATAAAAGTAGATGCTAGTACTATCTGTAATACCCCAAAATTTACCCTTAGATTAGTCGTTTCATTTTGCATTCCATCTCATTTTGCCTTGCATTATAACTAACCGCTAACCAGTTTGCTCAGTCCGTCGGTTTTGCAGGAAAAATCACATTGTGTGCAGTTTAATTGGTGAAGGGAAAAACGATCATTAATTTCCAGACTGTCGGTAATTTATGGAGCTGAGTGCATCACAGTATAAGTGGATTTGGGTTAAATCAGTGCGAGAATGTGCTTTGAGGAATTTATTTTAAGGTACACATGTATTCCTGCTTTCTGCCAATCAGCGGTTGATTTTAAAGGAACAGTGGGATTTTGGTGAGCGTTGGATTTATAATGAACATTTGTTGTTTTGATCATGACTTTTAGTTGAGCTGATTCAGGATTACCAAGTTAAGGTAGTCAAGATGGGGTTTGAATGTTCAATATGGAAGACAGGTCGTTTGGCCGTTTAACTGAATTTCTCTGCCTATCCGTTCAAGGCCATATTCACCGTTAATATCAGGTACGAATTATCTTGCAAGAGAATTTGTTTGGACTCAGCTACGTTATATTTGAATCGTGCAATCGGATTAATTGCCGAGTTCGGAGTTGGAACGTCACAGTTTAATCGGACAATTGTCATTGGATAAATTTAAGTAACTGAATTTATTTGATGAATTCAATCAGACGAGTTTTAACCAGATAAAGTTAGTCATTTGAATTTGTATGGTCAGGAAAATGGGATCAAATGAATTTAGTGGTATGGATTTAATTAGATAATGTAATACCCCAAATTTTACCCTTACATTTAGTCAGGCATTTCGCATATCATCTCCTATGAACATTTGCTAACCACTAACAAGTTATGGAGGTGTTTGTTTTGCAGATTTGGTCCCAGGGGTATTTTGGTCATTTCACGCAAATTCTGCTAATTTCTTGAAAATGGGCTGTTATTACGTTCTGAGGCATTTATTTGCCATTTGGGTCAAGGTGCCAGTATGTTTTGTCAGAAATATGATTGGACTCGGGGCCGTGATTTGTTTGATTCTGAAACGTTTCCAAACAGTTTTGTTTCCTTTTATAAAGTTGGGTTGAAAAGGAAGTGGATACTGTTAAGGTTATTGTGAGAAGTGATGTGATCAACGAGGTTTTAATTGGAATTTGTTTGGATATAATCATATGGCGGGATATCATTTATAAAAAGCAAAAGAGAGGTTAAGTTTTAATATTTGTGAGCTTTTATTCATGAATGTTCATAAGCTACAAATCAAAGTTGAATTTAAATAATTTATGGATGATTATTCATGGATATTTAAATTCATAATTGAGAAAATAGAAATGAATATTTACTGGATTTTATTTCATAAACATCTAGAATTACAAGTTGAAATGGAAGTAATTTTTGGATTTTATTCATGATGATCTTTCATTTACAAAAGGATTATACATTTACAATGAGTATCTATTCTAGGTCCTAAAGTCCTAAAAAGAGAAAAAACTACAAGTTTTCTTCATTGGTCCTCCCTTGAGTTCTTCACGCAACTCTTGATCACCTGCACATCAAAGCAAAACAAACAACAGGAAAAGAGGTTAGAAGTTGTTTGACACTCTCAGAACATTATCATCATCGAGTGTCGGGAGGGCACGACTAAAGCCGCATCCTACTCCCGTTACCAATCTGAGCCATCGGCGTCAGATCAGGTAGTTATTGTTCTTATCATAAGGGACTGTCGAAAGATGAAGAGTAAAAGAAGCAGGATTAACTGATTTGCCAAAAGGATTCACGCGACTTTGGATTCAAAACTAAAACAACATTCCATCAAGTAAATATGGTAAGTTCCAATTTATTTTTCAAACTGATACAAAGCAGCCAGCAGCAGTCAAGATTGGGTAACGCAAATTTCCAGATCTCTACCGTCTTCATCATATTGGGTGAGTGTGTTCGCATTTTATCCAAAGATTTCTCAACCTCCAAGCTAAACATCAAGTCGCCAAACCGATCCTGCAAAGATAATCCATTCAAGATTCATCATATGGTAAGGTGAATTCCGAGAAACAAGAAATAAACACCTATGTAAGATTTTAGCAGCTAGTTGCTTTAGCACGGGCCCTGCGGCAAGCCGGCTCCATGAATTCTTCTCGCATCAGTTCTGTGATGCTGCTGTTACTTTGCTATACATTTATTTGTATCAGAGAATATTGAAAATAGAATTTAAATACCGAAACGAAGTAAAGACATTAAAGAGCTAAGGTGAGTAATAACAACCCTCAGATTTTTTAATCATCATCGGGCAGTTTCGAGCGGCTGGAAGGGCAACAACCGAAGTTGCCGCCAACTCCCTACTGAACACCAAACAGCTCTTCGGCAACGGCGTAAGACAAGATAGTATCTAAAATCAAACAGCCCAATATCTCGTCACAAAGAAATCAGTAACAGCGGCATCAGCCCAAACAACTTCAAGCTGCAACAAACAAACAAGTTCAAGGCTACAATCGACCTCCAACAGGCAGAACCAACATCAGTCACAACAAGCAAAGAGAAGCAACACGAGTTTCGACCAGCAAACAACAAATTAGCATCAGCTATAAGCATCACAGCTTCGGCAACAAGCATCACTCATAAATACCAACATTGCAACAATGACCACCAACGACGGTTCAGATTCGCGAATCATCATCACCGTTTCAGAAGCAAATCTCCAAGCTACAAGCAATAACAACAACAGATACCAATTGCAAATGGCACCAACTCCAACACAGCAAGCAACATCATTCCAATGCCTGCAGACATCGATTACAAGTAAGACGAGCTAGTTAGCATCTGCCAAACAATTTCAAGAGCAACCATTAACACCACAATATCAACATCTGCATCAACAAGTATGGCAAGATTCTGCACACGGCGACAATGGAACAACAGGCGCAAGAAAAGAGTTCAGCCAACTCAATTAAGTTCAGAGATGCATCAAAATTGGTCCATAAAACAGGAATTCACGATAGCAACAAGGTAAAAAGGGCGTCCAGGGCTAGATGAATGCAGTTCAAAAGCATAAGCAGTTCATAAACAGAGTCAAGCTGTATCAGTTATGACAAAAGATGAAGCTGCAAGCCAAACGAGAAAACAGCAAGAATGATCCAATAGTTATCAAATCATGCTCAGTTCATAAAACAAACGAATCATCAAACACGGGGCTCCGTTAATCAAACATCATAGCCCAAGTCACCATCCCCAATTCAATTAGAAGCAGCAATATGATCAGAAGCCAGGATGTAGTATCCTGTTCCGAATGGTTCAGACAAAATTCATCACTACCATGTACCCTTCTCGGCGGCAAAGATCAAGGCAAAGTGTCCATCCTGAAAGAAGAAAAAGAAAAAGTAAGTGCCAATGGTCAGGATTGAATCAACACAAAATCACATCAGGAATCAAATCAGTATCCAAAATCCCCAAAAGCAATCCAATTCACATCTGCAAGAGTCTAATCAAAAGATGATCAACTCAAATTGAATCTGGGAAAAATAGAAACAAATCAAAATGAAACCATCAAGAAATCCCGTGAATTAATATCAGATGCTAATCAATCCAATCTGAAGGCAAACCATATCAGAAAGTAATAGAGATTTTGATGTCAATCCTGAAGCAGACCAAAACAAAATCAGTTCAGGTTATTAAATCGAATCAGCTGGAAATCAGAAAGGGGAAATAGGATCAGATGGAACCAAATCATATCCCATTGGAACTCATCAATCAACGAATCAGTATCAAATTCATATCATAAAAATGAAATTTAATCTCACCGAAATACCAATTGAATCCTAAAAGAGGAATAGAGTATCCAATCGTAATCCAATCAGTATCTGAGAAAATCACAACAAAATCAAATAATACCAACACAAAATCAAATCAGATCAAGTGCATATCTCAGAAAAAAACGCAAGTCCAAGGCCCAGAAGTTAAGTTATAAAAGGGAGGATACAACCTGAGAGAGGGGGATCACGAGCGGAACCCTAACGAAGAACGGAGATTGCAAACGAACAAACCCTAGGCGCCGTGAACGAAAGCCGCGAACTCAGACGAAGAACATCGTCGTCACCGTTCAAACGCGCCGTGTATCATCCATCATCGGCCTTTCATCGCAGATTGGAAGAGTTACGGTCGTAAAACGCAAGCCATCACGTAATTAACATGTTGCTTTGCTTTGTTTTCAGGATAAGGCGACATAACGAAAGCCATCAACGAAAAAGAAGACGAATGGTATCGTGAATGAGAATGAGAGCATGCAAGAGAGAGGGGAAGGGAAGAAGAGCAGCGGCGCCGCGAAAGGATTTTAGGGTTTCGAAACCCTAACCTCTGCTTTGACATATTGCTAACAAACTGGGTTGGGTCCGGGGTGATGACCGGCCCAACCTCTCTCTTTTTTTTTTGTTTGTTTTTTACCTTTTTATTTTATTTTGTTAACCATTTTATTTTTATAATTTAAAAAACCGTTTTTAAAAGAAAAAATAAATAAAACAAATAACTTTAAAACTTCTTTTAAAAAAAAATATATAAAAAAAACTTCTTTTCACTTAATAAAAAACTTTTTTTTAATAAATAACTTAAATAAAAAACCTTTTTTAAAATATCTAAGTTAAAACCTTTTTTAAGATAAAATTTTTAGATAATTAAACTAAGCTGTTTTTTTGAAAAAATTTAAATTTAACTTTTATATATTATCCTTTCTGTAAACTTAAAAATTGGAGACTTTTCCTTATGTCAAAAATAAGCGATAAAAATCTCAAAGTTTCGCGCTTTCGCTTCGCAATCTTTCTGACTATTGTTCGTTTTCGCCTGTTAACCTTGTTTGTTCATTTTGCAGCTTGTTACGTCGTTTTCATTCGTTTTGCGCGTTTTATTCAAATTTTCATTACTGTTGTATCTGTTTCCTATATGTAACCTCGCGAATCCTAATAATCGCGCTTTAATTCCTGCTCTTTAAGTTTCCGCTTGCATAGTTAAATTAGGTCATTTGTTCTCTGTCTGCATAATTCAATTATCTCACACACTCATCGAATATTCCAATCACACTACACACATCCGAAGGTTAGGTCTAGCCTTTGGCCGCTGCGCCAATAGTCCTCAACTTCAAACCCTTACAACTCTTACAAACCCTAATTTTCATAAATGCCTCGCCGCAGGCAAGATTACAATCTTACCCCTAGCATTAGGTCAAAGAGCCGCCGCGCTCATTTTAGGGTTTCCCGCCGTGGAATCCCTAACCTAACCTAACCCTAATTACAACTTAACAATTCAACGTAGAGATTTGGAGTTCCTACACTCCGCGTAAGCGTGTCCTTAAGATGCGTTTATTCCCCTCGAGACCTTGACCACAGTCAAGAAGTCTCTAACCTCCCTTTTGAGGGGAACTACGATTACTCTGATTCCACTCCCGTAAGGATACGTAGGCACAAGATGCGATGTCTTGCCGAGTAAACTTAGAACTAACCCCTTAGGTCTTTTTTCTCACTTTTAATCCTTTGTACATATACCTTAAGCAAATAAAATAAGCAAATAGTAAACATCTGAACAAAAGGTTCCTGTAGAGTACTACAGAAGTTTAGGGTGCTAATACCTTCCCTAAATTTAACCAACCCCCGAACCCTAGATCTTTCCCCGCATTGTGTTTACGATGCAAAAATAGGTTTTCCCTCTTTTGACCTTTTCCTTCGGATAAATCAAAGAGCGGTTGTGAATTGAATTGCGATTCAAACTCATTAATAGTTTGATATCCTATTTCCACCGCAACAGATAAACTTATTCAGTCAAATTTATTTGGAGGAGCTCGATCGATTAAATTTAATTAAAGAAAGTTAGTCGTTTAAGTTTATTTGGAGTAAGTTAGTCGGATCAATTTAATTTATCCGTTTAAGCTTAAATGGATGAGTTAGCTGGAAATTTTATCAGAGGAGTTTACTCAGAGATTTTAATCGAAACTTGGAGTCGGAAATTGTAATCGAGAAATGCGATTGGAAAGATAATTGGAATTTATTCATTTATTCAATTATTTTTTATTACAATATTACAAACGAATTACAAATTACAAAATAAAGGATTAAATCATAAAAAGTCCTATTTTTTTCTAAATTGGTCTTTTTGGCCGATTCTTCGATTTTTTGTCCGAACCTGCAAAACAAATCAACAACCAAAGAGCATAGTGTTAAAGTTAGAATCGGTAAAATTGGTTTTTGGACGGTCCCGATACCCTCAGAATAAAATCATCATTGGGTACGTCGGGAGGGCAACGACGAAGTCGTCGCCGACTCCCAACTTATTTTTTTGACCTCGGTAGAAGACTGGCAGAATCTATTCTAATTCCATCCAGGAGAGAGAAAAGAGAGTAAAAGTGATTTTGGAAAAAATGATTTTTGGAAAAGCACTTTTTTGAAAAGTGCTTATTCTGGAAAAACGGTTTTTGCCAAAAAGGGCATAAACACGTTTTTCCAAAGTTCTGAACCGCCAACAGATCTAACCACCATCCTGAAAAAAAGCAAGTTCGACAAAAAGTTCCAAATTCAAGCCATCAAAACAAAAACAATCCAACAATCATGCCACAATTTCCTCAACCATGATCAAACAAAACGAACAAGTTCAACAACAAAAATGCAAGCCCAGCTCCAAACCAAATCCAACAAAGTTTTCTTGAAGAACAACAAACAAATCCTGAAAAGAGGCAACAAAATTTAGCAGAAAAATAGTAACAAATTCGGCAGAGAAAACCATGGATCCAAGCCCACAAGTTAACAATATAATATAGCATCATGTGTTCACCAAAAAAGGGGATAGAAAAAACGGATCATCATCAAGAGGTTCAGGAACGAAAACCCTCAACTTCATCATGTTCATCCAAGAAGAACACAAGGGGGGCTAATCGAACTTCTTCATCGACATCCAACAACGATGAAGAACGCAGCTAGACTCAGAGAGGAGAAATCATTCGCGTCCTTCCCCATCATCATCGTCCAAGCAGAAGGAAAACGACTGAAACACTAAGAACTGAGATCATTTGGATTGAAAAACCCCAATCACTTCAAACCTCTACAAAGAGAGGTGAGAATTTGGTTTACCCTTAACAAGAGTACATGGTTTTCCCTTTCTTTTCAGGTAGTATGAAGAAGGAAAGCAAATCGGGAAGACATGCAAAGAAGAATGGACATGAAATATCAGAAGAAGCTCCAACAGCCATGGCCATGGAGGTATGCGCCGCCGACCATCTGGGGAAGAAGAAGATGAAAAACCCTAATACCCAAAATACTGATACATGAACCGTACCCCTTCCCCCTTTATTTCTTTTTCTTTCATTTTTTATCTTTTATTTTATTTTTTAATTTAGTCTTCTTAATTTGTTCAGTTATTAATTGCCACCAGGATAATACAAACTTTTGTTTAATTGTGTAAATTAAAAACCATTTTAACATTAAGACTTATTCTAATTAATAATTAACATTTAAAACTTAAGAAAAACGTTTTTTGAGTAACTTAACATTAAGATGTGACAAAACTAATAAAATAAAAACCATTTTTTTAGACTTAAGTTAACGTTTTTAAAACCATTTTTTTAATTAAATAAAACTCAAAATTAAAACTTCTTCTTTTCATAACTAAACTTATTTAAAACATTTTCTAAAACTTAATAAAAACTTTTTTTTCAAACTTGAAACTTATTAGAAAAAAAACTTATGAAATTATTTTCCAAAATTCATATTAACCCTTTTAAAAAATAATTTAATTAAAATCAAACCTTTTTTTAAATTAACATAGAGCCATTTTATTTAGAATTAATTTAAAACCTTTTTTTTTTCAAAAATAAGACTTTGTGAATAAATTTAAATTTAAATTTTAAATTTAATCTTTCAAACTAAAACGCTCTGTGTAGATTCTTCAGTTAATCTTGGAACTTTTTCGTAAAATATGGCTAACACCCCGATTTCAGCTTGCGAATTAATTTTGGCTCGTTGTTTGCCTCGTTTAATAGTCGCCTAACTTTCATTGTTTCTTATTCGTCTGTATTACCATTTCCTTACGTTTCGTATTGCATTTTGGGTTGTAATTTACGCGAGGCCATCGTCGCTGGTATTCTGTTTTATTCTTGCATTTTTGGGTTGTAATTTATGCGAGTATATCATCGTTGTGCATGTCCTTTACTATTTCGCACTTTTCTATATTTTCATACTGCCGCTTTAATTATTTTGCATGACATTATTTACCTTTAAACCCGTCTGAAGGATTAGGTATAGCTATTTGACCGCCGAGTCAATAGTCCTCGCCTTTGAATCTTTCACTGTCTAAACCCTAATTGCATAGGTGTCCCGCCGTGGACTAAATCAACCTTTACCCTAGCATTAGGTCAAGGAGTCGCCGCACTCCGTTTTAGATTTCCCGATGTGGAATGTCTATCTTACCCCTTTTAATTCAATTCAACTTTTCAACGTAGAAATAGGAGTCACCGCACACCACGTAAGCGCTTCCTTAAGAAAGCTTATTCCCCATTGAAACCTTGACCACGGTCAAGAAGTTTCTTTTCTTCCCTTTGAGGGGAACGACGGTTACCTTGATTTCATCCCCTACTGTCGCTTCCGCGAAAATAAGGTGCCGGCAAAACAGAAGAGTCGCCACCTTTCGTTATTTATCCCTCAGAACGGGAAAGGAAACGATCGGAAAAACCTGACGAAAAAGGGTAAGACAAGGTCGTCGCAACCATTGTCTGGGTTCGGGAGTCGGTTACGCAAGGGGAAGGTATTAGCACCCCTCACGTCCGTCATACTCGACGGGATCCACGCTTGTTGTGTTTACTGGACGAGTTGGTTTTATCTATCTACCTATCAAGGCTGGCCTAAAAAGAAAAGAAAACGACTCGGCAAAGCGTCGCACTTTATGCCTACATATTCTCATCAGAGAATGAGAAATCAGAGTCAACGTAGTTCGACCTACGACGGGATACGGGGAAGGTAGCTCGCCAATACGTCAGTATTGTGCCTACGTACTCTCAACAGGTATGAGAGATCAGAGCTTACGTAGTTCGGGCTACTACGGATTACGGGAATTCAGATTCATCTGTTTTATCGAGTAGGGTTAAACAGCAGTTCCAGCAGTTAAGGACAAAGCCTGTTTGCGTTGGCGCTGAAGTTTAACGACACTCTTTTCTTCAGAAAAGCTTCCTTTGAATTACGGGCCCACGGGGCAAAAAGGTTTAAAGTTTGCTTTCTGTCTTTTACGGAAGAAGTGTTTTTTATTGCGTTTGCAATTTCAATTGCACTAAAGACTATGACCTGAGAGTGAATGCGTCGCATGTCACCCAAAGGGTACCATACTAAGCATCCAGACTGTTGAAAAGAAACTCTCCAACAATCCTTTCTCAGATAGCTTAAGGCTCATAACGTACGAAAGAAATCATTCATGATTACTGTATCTTAAGCTGTTTTGAGATGAGAAGAGAACAGGCTCAACTACGGGGAGACTATTAAGTCCTACTATTGTCATGCCAAGGATTCATCCTATGGTTGAGGTTTGAAACAGGGAACTCCTAGAAGTTATCATGCATAGGTTTCAACCTAAAGTTCTATCATCATTTCCTTATAAAAGGAAATGAGAGTCCTAAGGGATCATGTCAATGATACACAGAAACAGATAAAGCATCAGCTTAAACAGTAAATAGTAATACAGCAAACGAATGTAGAATGCATGCAATGCAAGTGAGGGAGGAAATGTGTGTGGGGCAGCAGCCTCCACAAGCTCATCTCAACCTCAAGCCAGAATGAATAATAGTAATCCTACTGAAGGGAATAACAAGCTATCAAGCAAGAACAGCAAACTGCAATCATACAGAAGAAAATAAATCATACTATCAAGCAAGCAAACCACATGGGCAAGGGAGCTGGGCTCTACCGAATACCCGTAAGCAAAGCCATACAGTAACAATACAAGCAGAGGGAGCAACTCAACCTCTAGTGCAATCATGCTCCTAGCTTAAAGCTAGTCTAAAAATGAACTTATTCTAATGCATCAAGCAAGTCAAACAAGGCGCATCAGCAATACAGAAAAGAAAACAGACAAGAAAGCAGATCAACAACCCTCTTCCAATTCCAAGCCTCAGCTCTTCTAACAGCAACTCAGTCTTCAGACTTCCATCACTCTTGACAAATATCAATTTGCTTCTCCAGGTTTCAACCCTTCCACATAAGTTTCAACTTATCTTCTTCTTCAAGCTTCAGCTCCTTAATCAGTTCCACCTTCAGGCTTCACTCTTAACCACAAGTATCAACTTGATTCCTTCAGGATCTCCAAGCTTCAAAGTAAGTATCAACTTATCCTTTGTTCTTCAAGCCCCAGCTCTACTCTCAATCTCAATTGAATCCTCTTCATAAGTATCAACTTAGTCTTTAAGCTCTCAAGCTCTCTTTGCTTTACCAGTCGCAACTTGGTCTTCTCTTCCTACAAGCTTCAGCTTCTCAGAGTAGTCTTCAATCATCTAGAAATGTCAACTTTATCCTTCAATTTTTAAGCCTCAGCTCTTCATTCAATCTTTACTGGATCTTCAAGTATCAACTTGCTCTTCTTGCTCTCCAAGCTTCAGCTGCAATGGCAATGCTCAGGGAATCATCCTCTTCCACACTCTTCAGTGAAGTCTTCATCTTCACACTCAAGCTCAACATCTCTCAAGATACTCAAACCTGAAGAAATCACTTAACTGGATAAGCTAGGATATTAAACTGCTTATTGACCACCAAAGGTGACCTATAAGGGTTCAACATCAAAAGAATGGTTCCCTCAAAAGTTATACTTCCTAGGTACCATCACTTATCCCTCCTAAGGAGGGAGGTGAATACCATGGAAGGACCTTGAATCATGGGGAAGAATGGAGGTGAAAGATACCATCCATGTTTAAGAAAGAACTTAACTAAGTCTGAGCTCTACTTAATTCCTAACCCTAAAACAACAACAAAACACACAAGTCTTCAAGCTCTCAAGCTCCTTCTTCAATCTTCAAGTCTTCCACTATGCTTCTCCATGCTCCACAAAGCAAGACCAAGCCCACCAAGCCAACAAAGCAAAGCAAAACAAAATACAAGCCCACAGGGGCAACACAAACAACCATCAACTACAAAAATCAATTAAAAATAGTATACTATTATATTAAAATGTAATATAATTTCTAGGGGATCCTATATACCTACCCTTAATACCCTATATGTCCCAATATCTAACTTGACCTAGAAACCCAAAATTCTAGTGTTATTGTGGACCTATGTTAAGGATTGACCTAAATCTACACAACCTAAAGTCATCTAATCAAAACTAATCAAAAACTAATCACAAAATTATGGAATAAATCCAGAGGGGAGCTGAAGTCCTAATCTAACTATCCTAAAAATAATGGCCTAAAAATATAAAGGGAACTAGCTAAACAAAATTCTACAAATCTATGCATCAACATAAAATGAATTAAAAAGCTATTAAAAGAGAAAATATACAAAAAATATAAAAAATGCATGAAATGCAAATGTTATGATTTTATAATTTTTTAGACATCAATGTGAAATAGGAGAAAAAATCCCCATGCAAAAATCATCATTTTTATATTTAATATGATTTTTCAAAGATTAAAATAAAATGGAGAAAAAGAAAATAAAATATGAAATGTTTGGTGCAGATAGCAATGATGTGCAGTTCAATATGAGAATGGGCTTGAAATGGGGGTGTGATCAGCAATGCGCGCTGGGCCCAATTTTTAATCAGAAAACAAATAACAAAATATAAAGAAAAAAGAAAAATACTCGGTGCATTAAGTAACGAAAACTAGTTCAAATTCTGACTGGGCCATGGATGGGGGTGTGCATAGCAATTAATCCACTAAAGCCCAAACGAAGAATTAAGTGAAACGGCTGCATTTAGTTGTTTCTCAGAATCCCTCTTCAAACGTGAAATCAAATCTTGGCCACACGATCTAGGTCCAGTCAACAAGTCCTTGTGCATCCAACGGCCATGACCTTATCTTCTTCCTCCAGCCATTAAAATGGAGGGAAAGCTCCATAGTTGCTGAGCTCAAATACCTAGCTCGGACTCCATCCAAACTCAACCAAAATCCATGGTTCAAAACCCTAATCTGTTCTAAATTCAACCCTGATCACAACCATGGTATTAGAATCAATTGAAATGCCCTCAATCTCTAAACCCGATCCAAGATCAAAACTATGCTCAAACTTCAACTTTAACGATTCTTGAAATTGATTGGCTCAGAATGATCACCACCTCACACTGGTTAAATCTTGCTATTAAACTCATGTCATATCTCACTATACATCGTGTTCTTGATCAAAACAAAATTGGTGTCACTAACTCAAACTTCACCAAATGCCTTCAAACTTTCCAGAATCCATCTCCTACTTGTCTCTAACCATTCTAACCTAACAAATCTAACTAATTATGCTTAAATTAGGGTGTAGAAGAAAAGTTGCAAACCTGTCAAATCTTGAATACCAGATAGGTCAAATCTTCACTTCAACCTCTCAAACTCTTCAGAATCACTCCTTGATTGATGTTAATGCTTCTGTTTGCAAAAGATTTGATCAAGGAAGCTTGAATCTCCAAATCCGATTGTGACTTGCAGCTCCCAAAATCCAAATGCTATCTCTTCAATCCCACACGATCTTGCCCTCAATTTGGTATGCACACATTCAGTATGATCAATGGAAGGTGTTAGGATTGAAAGAATCAATGGAAATGGTGTGGAATGTAGAAATTGATTTCAACTTGCAATGGAAGAAATTGAAATGGCTATCTCACTCTCCTCTCTAATCTCTCACCAACCTTGCATCTGAGCAAGTTCTAATCAATATATAGGATGGTTCAGAACCATCCAGAACTTTCTGGAATCATCCAATGAGAATTTGAGATTCTCATGTCATGAGTTTTTTATTTTAATCCATCTCACATGCCATCTTGTGTTATACCTCTTGCAGCACTTGTATCTCCTTCTAAAATCTCCTTAGATGAGATGCATGATGTGTTAGGATACTTAGCTAGCTTGTACATTGCTCTGCCTTGTGTTTTGCATATGTACCTTAATATGCAAGTAACCATATTCCAAAGCAAGTCCATGATTTAAACCTCAAATCAATAATATGGCTGAACCATTGTTTCTAAAATGTTTTCTAGAGTCAAAATGACCTATTACATGCCATGGTTTGGATGTGTAGCTTGGAAATTTCAATTTCCAACTTTGACTTATTTAACTTATGCCTCCATTTTAGGTCATTTTTACCATTTTGATCTACAAGCCTTTTCAACATCTCATGACCTCCTTAATAGCCTTAAAACATCATTTTGAACAAGTTTGATGTTGAAGATTTTTCCATTTGAAGCTTGGAAATAGGAGTTATGGCCTTATGCTTGAAATGACTTGTAATCTCCAAATGACCAAAATGCCCTTGACTTGTCAAAGCCATAACTTGAGTTCTACAAATCCTATCAATGACTTCTAGTACTCTCTAGAAAGCTAAGAAGATAAGGAACAACATTCATGTTGACCAAAAGTTCATAGGAATCATCATTCTTAGGCAAAGGTTGGATGCAAGTTGGGTGACTTTCAAGGCCCCAGATTCACATACCTCAGATGACCTGTAACTTGTTAAAGTCATAACTTGAGCTCTACAAATCCTATCAAGGACTTCTAGTACTCAAATTAAATCTAAGAGCAAGCTCTACAACATTAATGTTGGGGGTAAGATGAGATGACAATCACATCTTGAGCTAAACTGCCTTGAAGATAGGGGTCAAACTAGGGGATTTTACACTGTCTAGCCTTAGAAACCCTAGCTTGAAACTTCTCAAACTCCTCAATCATGATGAGTTGACCTTGGAATCATCCATATAGAATCTCAATGCATCAATCCATGATCACATGGCTCTTGGATTAGGTCTCAACCCTCTCCAAATCATCAGTTGATCTAGGGTTTACCCAGTCAAACCCTAATTATACCACTCATGGCTGAGGCTTCTTAACCTTGCACCATGACCTATCTAGGCTTCATGATGGCTTTCAAGACATCTCATAAGCTCTCTCAAAGCTTCAAGTCCATCCTCATAGCTTCAGAATCATCTGAGGAGCTCCCCCAACTCTCAAGTTAGGAGGCACACAACCTTGGTTTCAACCAATCTCTCTGAGGATCTCTTAACTTCTCTGACAAAGATATCAACCCTTGAACACTTGAATAACCTTCTTGGATAGCTTCAAGGTCTTGTGTAAATCTTGATTGGTAATCATACCTCTTGATCTCCTGCACACATGTCAATGAAATGCAAGTGATAATGCTAATGTGAATGAGATGGACCACAAGCTAGGTAAAGAAATGTTGGTCAAATTTTGGGGTGCAACAGCTGCCCCTATTCAAACAGCTTGGACCTGACTGGGTGAGGAGCGAACGGCTCTCAGCCAATCAAGGTAAAAGACGGTTGAATACCAACAAACCTGGAAATTTTCCAACTGCACAAGTACACGGTACTCTGATGGGAACAAATCTTTGAAAACTGAAATATTAGCTGCACGGCAACTAGCTGGAGAATTGGTCACACGGTAACCGGTAATACATGATCGATCATGCCGTCAGGCATCAAGATTCCTCGGGACTCATCAGGTCAACAATCAAGTCAAATCATGCCGTCGGGAATTCAAAGAAAACTTTCGGGCATCAGCCGGACTCCATCAGTAAGTCGGGAATAGGGTTCTCGGTCAATCATGAACCAGTTGGGGATATCCAAACTTCTGCCATCAGGCACTCCACATCAGCTGAGAGAACTACTTCTTTAACACGGTCGGACTTCAATCATTAAGTCTTTGGGGGAAGTTTCAACTTCGCTGTTCAGAAACCTGCTGGGGATGACACATCTCCGCTGGGGATTCTGGAGAACTATCAAGTAACTCTGCTTCGGGGATCTAGGAATCATTCTGGATGGATCAACTCTGCTGAGGACTTCAAGAATCATCTTGGACAAATAACTCCGCCGGGGAGTTCAAGAATCATCCTGGACTAATAACTCTGCTGGAGATTTCAGGAATCATCCTGAGCAAACTCTGCCGGGGACTCTAAGCATCAACTTGAGCAACCGATTCTGGCGACTGCACTGGGGATTTTAAGAATCATCTTAAGCAAACGACCTTGCTGGGGAATTCAAGAGTCATCTTGAGCCGAAGACTTCGCTGGGGACTTCAAGAATCATCTTGAGCAAGCGACTCCGTTGGGGAGAATTCAAGACTCATCTTGAGCAATCAATTCTGCGGCGGAACACCTGCAAAACAAGAATGGTAACAACCTAGATCATACTTATTATGCATATGCTTCGGCGATGGCGCAATGCTCCACACGGTGGAAATGCTATGCGTTTATGATAAATGTTATGCAGTCATGCAAAATGATGCGATCCGGTCAGCAAAATAAATGCTGAAGGGAGAATCTTCTTGTCAAGGAGAAAGGACCACTCAGATAGGGGGAAGGAATCATCCTGCTGAGGAGAACAAGGTCACGCCAATCTCAATCGGGCTCTGTGGGGAAGTGAACTTCAGTTGACTGCAACAGGGGGACGACGCTCTACGAGGACCTGGACCTGCTGAGGGAAAGCGATGTCAATCGCGGGAATAAACTGCACGGCCTTCACGGCCACTTCCCTGGAAATAACGGCTCCGGCGAGGAAACACAGCATCAGCTATTCAACATTCAACTGGGGAAAACCAATCATGGCCTGAGCGGCTTCCAAGGACTCGGCTCTCTTGGGGATCTGCAAACTCGGCTGAGGAAGAAGAAATCATTCTGCTTGCCTGGGAGATTACGACTCTGTGGGGAATCTCAATTCCGCTGGAGACTTCAGTCTGGAGCTATCAATTGCCGCGTACTTCAGCGCATGACTCAGCTGAGGAGATGACATTCCTTCAGGATGCATCTGATTGGGGAGAGAATCTTCCCTGCCTAGGGATGCGCACGGCGTACTGTCTGGAATATGCTACTCCTGTAACAACATAAACAAACAGACAAGATACCCTTCTCAAAGGGACCTATCAAGGTTATTATCTCGTGACAATGTTCAAGTAATTCATTGTTTCAACAATCAGTGGCCTAGGCCAGTAAGTTTATGTATGCGCATTTTATCAAAAACATCGGCGTTCTTTTTCGCAAACAAAACAGATAAATGCTAAACAGACAAACAAAATTGTTGAATAGTATACATTTTATTGATAACGAACCCCTGAATGGGTAAAAATGTTTTACAACGGATGCAAGCTCCTGGAATGAGGCAGCCGCGCGAAAATAAAACATAAATATACATCAGTATATACAAATGTCGGCAACGAGGTGTAGACGAACACCATGAGTTGGTCCCTCTATGACCCACTCGACTTCGATACTTCTCCGACGCTTCAGCTTCAGAAGAGATTGATTCAGATAAACGGCCCTCAGGTCTTCCAAACCACTAAACAATGAAAGTCCACACGCGGAACACAGTCATTTGCTTTTTCAAATCCCTAACTTTTGCGTGAACCGCCCTTTGCGGGTTTTCGATTCACCGGGATACCCTTTTTTGCCAAAGTCGCCCATCCGGGTTTTCGACTTTGCGGGTGTACATTTTTTTCAATTTATATCCCTAATTTTTTCCCGAACCTTTTTCCCTTTTTTATGGTTCGCCGGGATGCCCCATTTTTGCCTGGACTCTCTTTTTACTGTCCAGTGGGTCGCTTTCAAGCAAAGTATTTTTTAACCGCGTTCGTGTTCACCGGGGATGCAAAATCTTCACCGTCCATCGTGGACAACAACAAAGCTCCTCCCGAGAAGACTTTGCTGACGATGTACGGACCTTCGTAATTGGGAGTCCACTTGCCCCAGTGATCGGAGTGTGGAGGAAGAATCTTCTTCAGGACGAGATCACCCGTCTGAAAGCTTCTAGGACGCACCTTCTTATCATAAGCTTTCTTCATTCGGCTTTGGTATAAACGACCATGCGCAATCGATGCCAACCTCTTCTCGTCCATCAGGCTGAGTTGGTTCAGTCGGTTCGTAATCCATTCTGCCTCGTCGAGCTTCACATCAACCAAAACTCGCAAAGAGGGGATCTCCACTTCTAACGGTAGGACTGCTTCCATACCGTACACCAAGGAGAAAGGAGTTGCCCCGGTTGATGTACGTACAGTCGTACGATAACCGTGCAGTGCAAATGGCAGCATCTCGTGCCAATCTTTGTAGGTCACAACCATCTTCTGAACAATCTTCTTTATGTTCTTATTGGCCGCTTCAACGGCGCCATTCATCTTCGGCCGATAAGGAGATGAGTTGTGGTGTTCAATCTTGAAACTCTGGCACAGCTCCTTCATCATCTTGTTATTCAAGTTCGAACCATTATCAGTAATGATCCGCTCGGGAATTCCATAACGACAGATGATGTCCCTCTTTATGAATTTAGCCACCACCTGCTTGGTCACATTAGCATATGAGGCTGCCTCCACCCACTTGGTGAAGTAGTCAATATCTACTAGAATGAAGCGATGACCGTTAGATGCAGTGGGCTCGATCTTGCCTATCATGTCGATGCCCCACATGGAGAACGGCCACGGGGAGGACATGACATTTAACGGGCAAGGCGGCACATGAACTTTATCAGCATAAACCTGGCATTTATGACATCTCTTCGCGAATTTAAAACAATCTGACTCCATCGTCAGCCAGTAATATCCTGCTCTCAGGATCTTTCTCGTCATGGCATGCCCGCCGGCGTGTGTACCAAATGTGCCTTCATGGACTTCTTCCATGAGCATACTCGCCTCTTTCTCATCTACACATCTGAGTAGCACGAGATCGTGGTTTCTTTTATACAAAACTCCATCAGGATTGAGATAAAAATTTCCAGACAGCCTCCTCAGAGTCTTCTTATCCTGGGTTGACGCACCCGTAGAATACTCCTTAGTCATAAGGAAAGTCTGGATGTCATGGAACCATGGCTTGCCGTCGGCGGCTTCCTCGATCGCAAAGACGAATGCAGGTCTATCAAGACGAGAAAGGACAATTCTTGGAGCTTCATTCCAAAAATTGACTTTATACATCGAAGCTAACGTGGCTAAGGCATCAGCCATCTGATTTTCGGCCCTGGGCACATGATGGAGTTCCACTCGATCAAAGAACGGAAGTAGCCTTCTGGCATAGTTCATGTACGACACCAAATTCGATTAGCGATTCTCCCACTCCCCTTTAATCTGGTTGATCACAAGCGCCGAGTCACCGTATACGTCTAGGTTCTTGATTCTCAAATCAATCGCCTCATCTAGACCCATGATGCATGCTTCGTAGTCCGCTTCATTATTGGTGACTGGAAACGTCAGTCTCGCAGTGAACGGGATATGGGATCCGTGGGGAGCCATGATGACCGCTCCAATGCCACTTCCATAAGAATTAACCGCCCCGTCAAATATCAATTTCCACTGGGATTTCCTATCTGGCCCCTCGTCGGGCAACGGTTCATCGCAATCCTTCGCTTTGAGAAACATGATATCCTCATCAGGGAATTCAAATTTCATCGGCTGGTAATCTTCGAATGGCTGTTCGGCAAGGTAATCAGACAATACGCTTCCCTTGATGGCCTTCTGGGAAACGTACTGAATATCATATTCCGTCAACACCATTTGCCATCTGGCAATCCTGCCCGAAAGAGCCTGCTTCTCGAAGACGTACTTGATCGGATCCATCTTCGAAATTAGCATAGTGGTGTGATTGAGCATGTACTGTCGTAAACGTTTGGCAGCCCAGGCTAGTGCACAACACGTCTTCTCCAGCATCGAGTAGCGAGATTCATAGTCTGTGAACTTTTTACTCAAGTAGTAAATGGCATGCTCCTTTCTACCCGTCTCGTCGTGCTGACCGAGAACACACCCCATACTATTCTCAAGAACTGTCAAGTACATGATTAATGGCCGTCCAGCCACTGGGGGTATCAAGATTGAAGGTTCCTGAAGATACTGCTTTATCTTGTCGAATGCCTTCTGGCAATCCTCATTCCAGGTAATCGCCTGATCTTTCTTTAAAAGCTTGAACATTGGTTCACACGTGGCCGTGAGCTGAGAGATAAACCTTGCAATGTAGTTTATTCTGCCCAAGAAACCACAAACTTCTTTTCTGTTCTTGGCACTGGCATTTCTTGTATGGCTTTTATCTTCGCAGGATCAACCTCGATGCCTCTTTCACTCACAATAAACCCCAGTAACTTTCTGGACCGTACTCCGAAAGTACACTTGTTAGGATTCAGCCTCAACCTGAACTTCCTAAGCCTCTCAAAAAGCTTCAGCAAATTGACCAGATGTCCCTCCTCCGTTTGGGACTTCGCAATCATGTCATCAACATAGACTTTAATCTCATGATGAATCATGTCATGAAACAAAGTTACCATAGCTCGTTGGTAAGTGGCCCCTGCGTTCTTCAGACCGAAAGGCATTACCTTATAGCAAAATGTTCCCCAGGGAGTGATAAACATCGTTTTCTCCATGTCCTCCGGCGCCATCTTGATCTGATTGTAACCGGAGAAGCCATCCATGAACGAAAACACGGAGAACTGGGATGTGTTGTCGACCAACACATCGATATGAGGCAGCGGGAAATCATCTTTAGGGCTTGCCCTATTCAAATCCTGATAATCGACGCACATGCGTACCTTACCGTCCTTCTTCGGTACAGGCACTATGTTGGCGACCCACGGAGGGTAAGTAGTGACCGCTAAGAAGCCAGCATAAAGCTGTTTCTGCACTTCTTCTTTGATCTTAACGGCCATGTCTGGTCTCGTCCTCCTAAGCTTCTGCTTAACGGGAGGACAATCTTCTCGCAGCGGCAAGTGGTGGACCACGATGTCCGTGTCAAGTCCGGGCATATCTTCGTATGACCAAGCAAAGACGTCACTGTACTCTCTCAGCATCTCGACCAATCTCTGCTTGACATCATTCTGCAGCGCAGCCCCTATCCTGATGTTTCTGACGAGTTCTTCAGAACCCAGATTCACGATCTCGATCTCCTCTTCATGAGGCAGAATAACTTTCTCCTCTTGTTTCAACAAGCGGGCCAACTCTTCAGGAAGGTCTTCGTCTTCATCAATCTCTTCTTTGGCTTGATAGATCGGGCAATCGAAGTCGAAGTAAGCCGTAGAAGGTCCAGAGTCGATGTCATCTGTTATGTAGATCCTGAAATAACAAGGGTTAAGCTTAAAACAAGGATATGCAGGTTAGCACAAACCCCATTGCCATTTTATTGTTTTTCAAAACAAATATAAACAAGAATAACAGAGATCACAATATTTGAATACGAAGAAAACGCCTTTGATTTATTAACAAAATGCAGGTACATAATCCAACAAGGCCCTGACAATAAAACCACTATGCCCCGGGTAGGACATAAAGTTGTACAATGATTGGAAAAAGTAAATCATTACTCTTCGCTTGTCATCTGGATGATATCCTTGACGGACCAATTGTTGAGGCCTTCGCCTGGCTTGCTTGGCTGGATCCAAGAGTCGAGGTCAAAGTCGCTATCTCTGCTGTCTTCAGACACCACGTTGATGCTTTCGAAAATCACTCCGCCACTGGTAAACTGGATCGGCCCTTTACCTCGAGACGCACTGCTAGAAGAAGAAGAAGCTTCAGCTCCAGGAGAATATCCCAACCCGAACTTGTCTTGCTTGTTAGGTATCTCCAAAATTCGCCCCCAGCCTGGGGTAGATCCGGCTTGGACAATGGCCCGAGCTTCCTTGAATGAGGAGAGAGTCATCTCTGGCTTTTCCGTGACTACAGGCGCTACGTCCTTCACTTTGACAGCTTCGAACGCTTGGCATAGAGTCTCATGGATTTCTCCATCCATCTCAACATACTTAAAGGACGACAAATGGCTCACCATTATGTCTTCCTCGCCACACACGGTCACGATGCTACCCCCGACAGCATATTTGAGCTTTTGGTGCAACGTGGAGGTTACGGCACCAGCAGCATGGATCCATGGCCGGCCCAAGAGACAACTGTAGGCAGGCATGATGTCCATAATGTAAAAGACCGTGTCGAACGTTTCTGGACCAACTTGGATTGGCAGGGTCACCTCCCCGAAAACGTGGCGTTTGGTTCCATCGAACTCCTTCACAACCAGATCACTAGGTGTGCAAATCACTCCACGAGTATCCAACTTCATTAATGCCTTCTTCGGAAGAACATTAAGTGACGAACTCGTGTCCACCAACACGTGCGACATAATCGTACCCCTACACTCTATCGAGATGTGCAGGGCGCTATTGTGATTCCTCCCCTTCGGCGTCAGCTCCAGGTCTGTGAAACCTAGCCCATTTCCGGCATTTACGTGGGCTACAACCTCTTCTAGCTGATTTATCGATATTTCCTGCGGTACATATGCGGCGTTCAACACCTTCAGCAGTGCGTTGCGGTGTGCTTCAGAACACAGCAACAAGTTCAGAATGGAAATCTTCGAGGGCGTATGATGGAGATGGTCTACAATCTTGTAGTCACTCTTTTTAATCAACCGCATAAACTCCTCGGCATCCTTAACAAGCAAGTCTTTTTCTGCCCCACGCGGGATCTCTTCAACGACTTTACTTTTACCTTTATCAGCCGCATCAGCTCTGACCGCTTTATCCGCCACGACCTCTGGTGGTGTAAACACTCTTCCGCTGCGAGTAATACCACTGATTCCCGCAAGGTTCTCCACAGTCGACCCAAACGGTTCCAGCTCCAACTTCTGTCCGTTGCAGTAGACTTCAGCCCCATAATGCCACGGGACAGCATTAGTGCTCTCGAAGGGTATCGGCCCAGCTCCGGTGATGGTAATTGTGGGCGGTCTGGGCGCAAAAATAGTTATCGTCCGGCGAGGGATGGTGATGGTGGCGACCTCATCAACTTGCTTCAACACTACCTCTCCTGATCCACTTTCACCCCTCCGGCTAAACTGTAAAATCCCTTCAGTCATCAGACTTTGAATTCCTTCTACCAACTGCTCACATCCATCAGAACGTGTGGCACAGTCCATACATAGCTCTCCGCATCCTGGAAAGAACCCACTTTTCATCAACTTAGCTTTAACGAAGCTAAGCGGCGTCTTCAGATCTCTGACGTCAGTCAACAAATCCGCACTCTCGTCTTCGATAATGGCGTTCACTCCGCCTCCCCTATGATTCGGCATAGGATTCCTCGTGACATTTGGCACATTATCGGAGAAGTTGATGATCTTGGCATCCACCATGTCCTGCACCTTATGCTTGAAGGCTTTGCAGTTCTCTATTGTGTGGCCTGGTGCCCCTGAGTGAAACTCATAAGTGGCATTCGCGTCGTACCCTGGCGGAGGTGCCCCTGTCAAGGGAGCCAGCGTCCTCTTCTGGATCAACTGTAGCTAAAGCAAAGTCTGCAAGAGTTGCGCGTATGACATGGGTGCTGTCTCGAGGTGACGGTTCGACAAAGGTGCCCGATTCTGATACTTCCTATATCCCTGTTGATTCGGTTGCTGCTGCTGCTGCTGCGGCTGTTGAACTGCCGGGATAGTTATGCTGGCCACCTGCTGGTGAGGACCTTTACCTTTCCTTCGAGCGTTGGTCACAACGCTCGCTTCTCCTTCCCGTCTTTTGCCACTATAAGGTTTCTTTCCGCCTCCCGCTGAGGATGAATCACCTTGAATTTTCCCGAGTTTGATCCCATTTTCGATGTGCTCACCCGTGATAATGAGATCTGAGAAGGTTCCAGACATGCCGCTGACCAACTTCTCATAGTAAACCCCTGAGAGGGTGGCTACAAACATCTGCACGAGCTCACGTTCAACCATCGGCGGCTGAACCCTAGCTGCCAATTCACGCCACCGCTGGGCGTATTCCTTAAACCTTTCATTGTTCCTCTGCGACAGATTCTGCAGCTGGACTCGGTTCGGGGCCAAGTCGCTATTGTATTGGTAGTGGTGCACAAATGCTTCAGCAAGATCCTTCCACGTGCGCACACTAGTGGGCTCCAGACTCATGTACCATTCGAGGGATGGCCCGGAAAGACTGTCTTGAAAGAAGTGCATCAGCAACTTCTCGTCCTCAGAATGAGCAGACATTTTTCTGTAGTACGATCTCAGGTGGACACGAGGGCAAGTGGTGCCCTTATACTTTTCAAAGTCAGGCACCTTGAACTTGGGAGGCACCTTGAAATCAGCAATTAGTCCCAACTTGGACATATCAACGCCCAAAGTGTTCTGATTCTCGATATCTCTCATCTTATCTTCAAGTGCCTTGAATCTAAGTCGTGCTTCAGCATTCAGCTCCCCTTCAGAACCTCTCTGAGAGAACACATCGTCCTGACGATCCTCTAGCCATGGCTGAGGCCCAAACAGATTCCCGACACCTGCATTGCCGTTGTCCAGCCCGACATTGACATTAGCTCCCAGACTCCCATTACCGACGCCCGTCGTATTGAGTCCAATGTTGGCCATCACATTGCCGTGGGCACTGCCATTTCCCCCGGTGACGGGAACACCATTCTATGGAGTTTCAACTGGTGGAGGAGTAGGCACGGTCCCACCATGGAGTGCGCCATTGCTATCAACCCTTGAAATCAGAGGCTGAACCAAGGTTCTGAGCTGATCCTGGCCATTGGCGACCGCTTGCATGAGCTCCATGAAGCGATCCATTCTTTCGCGGAGTTCCTGAACATCGGTTTGCACTTGCTCCATGATTCTGGTTTGATTAGCTCTAGTCGGATAGCGGTGAATAGGTCTCTAATCAATCCTGGAACCACCTGAAACAACCTGAAACAACCTGTAAACACAAAAGGGTTAGGAAAAACAACAAAGTGCTCGTTATGCAAATGCTTCATGCAAATGCAAACGTGTGTCTGTGCATTAGGGATATCTCCCCCGATCCTAGTGCCTGAGTGCCAGTGCTGATAATAAGAAAAAGTCTGAGTCCAATCATGGAAATAACAATCTCATATATAAAGAAAGCCCATCAAGGCAGTACACAACATCAAGGAGTACAAGATGAATCAACAGCGTGACCTCAGCCAACAAGCCTGGTGATGGTCAGCATACAACAATGATCAAAACAAAAGGAATACAAATAGTCAAGTACGGCCACGGGCGCGATACTCTTCTAACAACTCCTTCGTTTCTGGATGATCAGGCAGAGTGAGTAACCCTTCGACGAGTAATTCCCTTTGCACAATGGTGTATTGAAGACCTTCGACCGAATCTTCCCATGCTCCTTCACCGAAACAATCTTCTAGATTCCGCTTCTTGGATTCAAACGTCAGTTTGTTCTCCTTCAGGTTAGCAAGAGCCCTGTTGAGCTGGCCTTCAGCGGCGTATCTGCGAGCGGTTTCCTCATCAAACCTCTGCTCACTGGCCTTTACCTGGGCCTCCAGCTTGGAGATCTGTAGCATCAGCTTATCCTCCCTCTCTTTCCTGGTGGCTAGGGAGGCCTTCCAGTGCTGGTTGAACTTGGATATCCTCTGATACGCTTCGTCCAAGTGCTGCTTCTTCGTAGCCAGTACGTCGTTGACAGCTTTGAAGTCTTGACCCATGCGCTCACGCTCGGCTATCTGCTTAGTCAGGTCTGTCCCCAGCCGGTTCACCAGCTCTGTTTGCCTCTTGAAGGAATGAACGGCTTCGTTCCTCTTGCTTCGGAGCTGAGCCAATTCTTTCTCCAGTTCCTCATTTTCCCGCTTCAATTCATCTCGCTCAGCTAACACCTGATTATGCTGCTGAATGGGCACAGTAGTAGGCTCTTCAATCATTGGAGGGCTTTTTGGCTTGGCATGAGGAAACAACATCCCTATAGCATCTGCTCTGGCTCTGATCCAAGTCACATACGGAGGGTAGGCTTGGTTGTTGCTTCTCCCCAGCAATGGCTTTCCCCTCTTACTGATGCCATTCCAGGCGCGCTGAAGCTTGGATAACAGATCCCCCTCTAGAAGACCAGTGAGGTACAGAGATTCCTGTACCTCTTCATCCTTCGGCGGAGCTCTCAAAGCATACGCGAACTGTCGGACCAGCAAAGACGGATTATAGTTTATACAGCCCTTCCTGCCTATCAAAGGCACGTTTGGAAACCCGCTGCAGCTGAAGATAATCTCGGTATCCAACCTATCTCTGTCAAACCAGTCAATATCCTCTGCAGATAAACTCATCAGACGCTCGGACCACTCAGCTGTGGCTGCAGACGAAACAAAGGGACCCCTCTTGGGCAGATGACTATCAAGCCATTTATAAAGCAAGGGCACACAGCATGAGACATTCTTGCCCCTCCTGTTCTCGTTTTTGTAGTGGATAGAATGGTAGACATCTCCTATCAAGGTAGGGACTGGATTCCCTGATGCAAAGATGTGAAATGCGTCGAAGTCTACAAAATCGGGCATATTGGGGAACAGAATGATGCCATATATGCACAGAGCGAGGATGGCGTTGAACGCGACCCAACATCCGTCTTTGGCGCACTGCTGAGCCTTTCCCACTAAAAACTGCAAGGAGAACCCGGGAACCTTGTTCCAACTAGGCAATACCAACTCGGAGGCATCCAGATGAAGTGAAGGAGCTAAACCAGCCAGATCAGGCTCAGCATCCATATGAACAAAAGGCATCTGCCTCTTGATAGGCACACCTAACAAATCAGCATATTCCTCTAGCGTGGGTGCGAGAACAAAATCCTGGAAAGTGAAACATCTCAACGGAGGGTCGTAGAACTGCAGCAGAGCGTGCAACCCATTCAACTCGAACGCAGAAGGTTTACGAACCAAACTGAGCAATTTGCCGTAAGATTTTCTGAACTTATCCCTCACAGAATCATCTGCTAAAGCAATCAAACCGGTCAGCCGAACCACATCAGGGGCAGGGAACTTGTAAGCCACGGTCTTCCTCAGAGAACCCATAACAATACAATAGGAGGCAAGAAATCCTGGATCGGGGAAAACGGTACCTGCAACACAGACACACGTTAATGAAATGCAAATGAGTATGCAAAGCAAGGTAAAATGCAATCATGCAGCAGGAGATCAAGGCAACTGTGCTGTGGAGATTCTGTATCAACAAAACCATGACGCTGCTTTGTCAAGAACAAACACTGTATCTGATAAGAAGAAAACCCTGGTATCGGACCACAAATCTGCTCTGTCAAGAACATAGGACCATAAATCTGCTCTGTCAAGAACAAACATCTGGTAATAAGGACCTCTGATACAGGACCAAAAAACCTGCTCTGTCAAGAACACACGTCTGATAATAAGGACCTCTGATACAGGACCAAAAACCTGCTCTGTCAAGAACAAACAATTGATGACCAAAACTCTGCTCTATCAAGAACGAACATCTGATAATGAGATCCTCAGACCCCAGTCATAAACCTGCTCTGTCAAGAACAAATACACATCTGATGATAAGATCCTCTGATCCCAATCAAAAACCTGCTCTGTCAAGAACAAATACACATCTGATGATAAGATCCTCTGATCCCAATCAAAAACCTGCTCTGTCAAGAACAATCATATATCTGCAGATGAGAACTTCAGATCCCAACAAAACTGATTCACTGTCAAGAAAACCAGGTGGTCTGAAGGTCAAAGTTTCCTGCAATAAACCCAACCCTGCTCACAGGTATGGACCTAAACTGACTCAAGTTCGGCATCCTATGCGTTCATCAGTGTCACAGACATTCAAGAGGGGTGATACGATACCCAGAAGGTGTGGCATCACCAGCTCATGAAGCGGCCTCACTCGGCTGAATCACAAATGATCGGTCCCCAGAGTCGACAATCCTCCAAACCAACAACCGTCTCAACCCAAAGGGTTGAAAGAGAAGCCAACCGGGAGAACCTCGTCTGAGCGTGGATTTCATGAGACACTAGTGCCTGCAAAGTAAGCACGCGCCCACTAATTTCCACAACTAATGCTATGTCCACTCAAGCCTGGGTCTGGCTTCTCACTCATCAGAATGCCCCTCCCACAGCAGCACAGATAATCATATCATACTGAAAATAAATTGCGGGAAATAAAATGCGATAAATAAACACAACCCAACAAGTAATCATACAAGCGCTAGGATTGACTCTCACAGGGGACGTCGGATCCCCAGACTGACTCGCATACGGGACGTTGGATCCCAGGAAACTATCAAGTCCCCAGCAGAGTCTCCAGCTGTCGCTTCCGCGAAAATAAGGTGCCGGCAAAACAAAAGAGTCGCCACCTTTCGTTATTTATCCCTCAGAACGGGAAAGGAAACGATCGGAAAAACCTGATGAAAAAGGGTAAGACAAGGTCGTCGCAACCATTGTCTGGGTTCGGGAGTCGGTTACGCAAGGGGAAGGTATTAGCATAGGTTTCAACCTAAAGTTCTATCATCATTTCCTTATCAAAGGAAATGAGAGTCCTAAGGGATCATGTCAATGATACACAGAAACAGATAAAGCATCAGCTTAAACAGTAAACAGTAATACAGTAAACGACTGTAGAATGCATGCAATGCAAGTGAGGGAGGAAATGTGTGTGGGGCAGCAGCCTCCACAAGCTCATCTCAACCTCAAGCCAGAATGAATAACAGTAATCCTACTGAAGGGAATAACAAGCTATCAAGCAAGAACAGTAAACTGCAATCATACAGAAGAAAATAAATCATACTATCAAGCAAGCAAACCACATGGGCAAGGGAGCTGGGCTCTACCGAATACCCGCAAGCAAAGCCATACAGTAACAATACAAGCACAGGGAGCAACTCAACCTCTAGTGCAATCATGCTCCTAGCTTAAAGCTAGTCTAAAAATGAACTTATTCTAATGCATCAAGCAAGTCAAACAAGGCGCATCAGCAATACAGAAAAGAAAACAGACAAGAAAGCAGATCAACAACCCTCTTCCAATTCTAAGCCTCAGCTCTTCTAACAGCAACTCAGTCTTCAGACTTCCATCACTCTTGACAAATATCAATTTGCTTCTCCAGGTTTCAACCTTTCCACATAAGTTTCAACTTATCTTCTTCTTCAAGCTTCAGCTCCTTAATCAGTTCCACCTTCAGGCTTCACTCTTAACCACAAGTATCAACTTGATTCCTTCAGGATCTCCAAGCTTCAAAGTAAGTATCAACTTATCCTTTGTTCTTCAAGCCTCAGCTCTACTCTCAATCTCAATTGAATCCTCTTCATAAGTATCAACTTAGTCTTTAAGCTCTCAAGCGCTCTTTGCTTTACCAGTCTCAACTTGGTCTTCTCTTCCTACAAGCTTCAGCTTCTCAGAGTAGTCTTCAATCATCTAGAAATGTCAACTTTATCCTTCAATTTTTAAGCCTCAGCTCTTCATTCAATCTTTACTGGATCTTCAAGTATCAACTTGCTCTTCTTGCTCTCCAAGCTTCAGCTGCAATGGCAATGCTCAGGGAATCATCCTCTTCCACACTCTTCAGTGAAGTCTTCATCTTCACACTCAAGCTCAACATCTCTCAAGATACTCAAACCTGAAGAAATCACTTAACTGGATAAGCTAGGATATTAAACTGCTTATTGACCACCAAAGGTGACCTATAAGGGTTCAACATTAAAAGAATGGTTCCCTCAAAAGTTCTACTTCCTAGGTACCATCACTTATACCTCCTAAGGAGGGAGGTGAATACCATGGAAGGACCTTGAATCATGGGGAAGAATGGAGGTGAATGATACCATCCATGTTTAAGAAAGAACTTAACTAAGTCTAAGCTCTACTTAATTCCTAACCCTAAAACAACAACAAAACACACAAGTCTTCAAGCTCTCAAGCTCCTTCTTCAATCTTCAAGTCTTCCACTATGCTTCTCCATGCTCCACAAAGCAAGACCAAGCCCACCAAGCCAACAAAGCAAAGCAAAATAAAATACAAGCCCACAGGGGCAACACAAACAACCATCAACTACAAAAATCAATTAAAAATAGTATACTATTATATTAAAATGTAATATAATTTCTAGGGGATCCTATATACCTACCCTTAATACCCTATATGTCCCAATATCTAACTTGACCTAGAAACCCAAAATTCTAGTGTTATTGTGGACCTATGTTAAGGATTGACCTAAATCTACACAACCTAAAGTCATCTAATCAAAACTAATCAAAAACTAATCACAAAATTATGGAATAAATCCAGAGAGGAGCTGAAGTCCTAATCTAACTATCCTAAAAAGAATCTCCTAAAAATATAAAGGGAAATAGCTAAACAAAATTCTACAAATCTATGCATCAACATAAAATGAATTAAAAAGCTATTAAAAGAGAAAATATACAAAAAATATTAAAAATTCATGAAATGCAAATGTTATGATTTTATAATTTTTTAGACATCAATGTGAAATAGGAGAAAAAATCCCCATGCAAAAATCATCATTTTTATATTTAATATGATTTTTCAAAGATTAAAATAAAATGGAGAAAAAGAAAATAAAATATGAAATGTTTGGTGCAGATAGCAATGATGTGCAGTTCAATATGAGAATGGGCTTGAAATGGGGGTGTGATCAGCAATGCGCGCTGGGCCCAATTTTTAATCAGAAAACAAATAACAAAATATAAAGAAAAAAGAAAAATACTCGGTGCATTAAGTAACGAAAACTAGTTCAAATTCTGACTGGGCCATGGATGGGGGTGTGCATAGCAATTAATCCACTAAAGCCCAAACGAAGAATTAAGTGAAACGGCTGCGTTTAGTTGTTTCTCAGAATCCCTCTTCAAACGTGAAATCAAATCTTGGCCACACGATCTAGGTCCAGTCAACAAGTCCTTGTGCATCCAACGGCCATGACCTTATCTTCTTCCTCCAGCCATTAAAATGGAGGGAAAGCTCCATAGTTGCAGAGCTCAAATACCTAGCTCGGTCTCCATCAAAACTCAACCAAAATCCATGGTTCAAAACCCTAATCTATTCTAAATTCAACCCTGATCACAACCATGGTATTAGAATCAATTGAAATGCCCTCAATCTCTAAACCCGATCCAAGATCAAAACTATGCTCAAACTTCAACTTTAACGACTCTTGAAATTGATTGGCTCAGAATGATCACCACCTCACACTGGTTAAATCTTGCTATTAAACTCATGTCATATCTCACTATACATCGTGTTCTTGATCAAAACAAAATTGGTGTCACTAACTCAAACTTCACCAAATGCCATCAAACTTTCCAGAATCCATCTCCTACTTGTCTCTAACCATTCTAACCTAACAAATCTAACTAATTATGCTTAAATTAGGGTGTAGAAGAAAAGTTGCAAACCTGTCAAATCTTGAATACCAGATAGGTCAAATCTTCACTTCAACCTCTCAAACTCTTCAGAATCACTCCTTGATTGATGTTAATGCTTCTGTTTGCAAAAGATTGTTCAAGGAAGCTTGAATCTCCAAATCCGATTGTGACTTGCAGCTCCCAAAATCCAAATGCTATCTCTTCAATCCCACACGATCTTGCCCTCAATTTGGTATGCATACATTCAGTATGATCAATGGAAGGTGTTAGGATTGAAAGAATCAATGGAAATGGTGTGGAATGTAGAAATTGATTTCAACTTGCAATGGAAGAAATTGAAATGGCTATCTCACTCTCCTCTCTAATCTCTCACCAACCTTGCATCTGAGCAAGTTCTAATCAATATATAGGATGGTTCAGAACCATCCAGAACTTTCTGGAATCATCCAATGAGAATTTGAGATTCTCATGTCATGAGTTTTTGATTTCAATCCATCTCACATGCCATCTTGTGTTATACCTCTTGCAGCACTTGTATCTCCTTTGAAAATCTCCTTAGATGAGATGCATGATGTGTTAGGATACTTAGCTAGCTTGTACATTGCTCTTCCTTGTGTTTTGCATATGTACCTTAATATGCAAGTAACCATATTCCAAAGCAAGTCCATGATTTAAACCTCAAATCAAAAATGTGGCTGAACCATTGTTTCTAAAATGTTTTCTAGAGTCAAAATGACCTATTACGTGCCATGGTTTGGATGTGTAGCTTGGAAATTTCAATTTCCAACTTTGACTTATTTAACTTATGCCTCCATTTTAGGTCATTTTTACCATGTTGATCTACAAGCCTTTTCAACATCTTATGACATACTTAATAGCCTTAAAACATCATTTTGAACAAGTTTGATGTTGAAGATTTTTCCATTTGAAGCTTGGAAATAGGAGTTATGGCCTTATGCTTGAAATGACCTGTAATCTCCAAATGACCAAAATGCCCTTGACTTGTCAAAGCCATAACTTGAGTTCTACAAATCCTATCAAGGACTTCTAGTACTCTCTAGAAATCTAAGAAGATAAGGAACAACATTCATGTTGACAAAAAGTTCATAGGAATCATCATTCTTAGGCAAAGGTTGGATGCAAGTTGGGTGACTTTCAAGGCCCCAGATTCACATACCTCAGATGACCTGTAACTTGTCAAAGTCATAACTTGAGCTCTACAAATCCTATCAAGGACTTCTAGTACTCAAATTAAAGCTAAGAGCAAGCTCTACAACATTAATTTTGGGGGTAAGATGAGATGACAATCACATCTTGAGCTAAACTGCCTTGAAGATAGGGGTCAAACTAGGGGATTTTACACTGTCAAGCCTTAGAAACCCTAGCTTGAAACTTCTCAAACTCCTCAATCATGATGAGTTGACCTTGGAATAATCCTTATAGCATCTCAATGCATAAATCCATGATCACATGGCTCTTGGATTAGGTCTCAATCCTCTCCAAATCATCAGTTGACCTAGGGTTGACCCTGTCAAACCCTAATTATACCACTCATGGCTGAGGCTTCTTAACCTTGCACCATGACCTATCTAGGCTTCATGATGGCTTTCAAGACATCTCATAAGCTCTCTCAAAGATTCAAGTCCATCCTCATAGCTTCAGAATCATCTGAGGAGCTCCCCCAACTCTCAAGTTAGGAGGCACACAACCTTGGTTTCAACCAATCTCTCTGAGGATCTCTTAACTTCTCTGACAAAGATATCAACCCTTGAACACTTGAATAACCTTCTTGGATAGCTTCAAGGTCTTGTGTAAATCTTGATTGGTAATCATACCTCTTGATCTCCTGCACACATGTCAATGAAATGCAAGTGATAATGCTAATGTGAATGAGATGGACCACAAGCTAGGTAAAGAAATGTTGGTCAAATTTTGGGGTGCAACACCTACCCAAGATACGTAGGCACAAGATGCGAGTCTTGGCGAGTAAACTTAGGACTAACCCTTAAGTCTTTTTTTTCTTTAACTTCTAACCCTTAGCATATACCCTCAAGTAAATAATTTAGCAAAATAGTAAACATTAAAACAAGAGGTTCCTGTAGAGTACTACAGAAGTTTAGGGTGCTAATACCTTCCCTAAGCCTAACCAACCCCTTACCTTGATCTCTCCCCGCATTGTTCTTATGATGAAAAAATTAGGTTTTTCCTTTCTTTAACCTTTCCTTCGGATAAATTAAAGACCGGTTGTGAACTAAAGATACGATTCAAATTAATTCACAATTTGATATCCTATTCTAACCACAACACTATCACAGTGAAAAAGGTGTCAGGTCGTCTCCATAAGAAAAAAGAAGGGGAAACGAACGCCATAATGTACGACGAACGAATTCAAAACAGAAGAAGCCATCCGTAGAATCAACGTTCGTCTCAACCGCGACCTCAACAAAATTATCATCAACAACAGTACGTGGCTGCAGTCTCACCCTTTTTTCAACCATGACCAAATCCACGGGATCCTCCGCAACAAGCGCCCAACGCCTATCGACCGAGCAACAATCAATTGGTACACCCACAGCAAGGAGGACCGGCTCCGAGGGTCGCTTTCCAAAACAGAAGGCCAGAAATTCGGCCTATCCCTATGAGCTATACGAATTTGTACCCTCAACATGTACAACAAGGCTTAATCCAAACCAGGAAGTTGGGTCCTCCTCCGACTCCACTACCGTACTACTACAATCCGAACGCACACTATGCATTTCATGAAAATGCTGTCGGGCATGATCTCGAGAGCTGCAAAGCACTTCAACATATCGTGCGGAGCTAATTGAAAAGAGAATCCTCTCCTTTGAGGATAATTAACCGAATGTGGAAAACCGTCCCCTACCAAATCACGATGGCGTTCATGCTGTGGAAGAAGATTCCGACATAAGGGTAATCTCCAAAGTATCTGAAATCAAGACTCCATTGGTTGAATTACACAAAAAGCTGGTGAAAGCGGGTCTAATCAAGGACCCCCACGAAGGATGCAATGATTGTCATCATAAGCCGCGGGGTTGTAACCTTGTACAACAAGATATCCAGTCAATGATTGATGAAGGTATACTGCAAATATGCGGAAGGAAGAAGAAAGAGGATGTCTCGGTAATTGAACCAATCTTCAACCTACCGAGGAAATCTGAAAAAAGACCAGTGTTCAATACCAACAATAATAAGTCTGTTCCTCCCGCTACGGCCAAACCTGTTTTTCACAACGGTCCCGCGCCAACTACAGACCAACCTAAGCCTAGGTACAATCCAAGGAGGGGACCAGGTCCTCATCTAAGAGCTGTAACTTGAAAATGTGACTACTCATGGTACAACATGAACACCAAAAGGAAGCAAGAAGATGTAACTAACATTGCTGGCAGAAGCAAGATGACCCGCAGTGGTCGTATGTATAAACCTAAGGCAAAATTGACCGTTCCTCAGGCTGCGGCCACTATTCCCAAAACAACTACCACCATTCCTAAGGAAGTTGTTCCAAAGGAAATCACCTCCAAAGAACTTATCATTGAAAAAACAAAAGGGAAAGAAGACCCAAAAGAGGAGGAGAGAGAATTTTTGAGAATCATTCGCCGAAGTGATTATCGGGTAGCGGACCAACTCCACCAAACACCGTCCAAAATCTCCATCATGTCATTACTATTAAACTCTAATGTCCATAAAAAAATCCCTATTGAAAATATTAACATGAGCCCATGTCACGAAGGACATCACGGTGGGGCAGTTTGATTATGTGGTTGCCAACATTACAGCCTACAACACGTTGAGCTTTGACAACTCTGATCTAACCACTGAAGGTCGCAAGCACAACCATGCCTTGCATGTGTCTATCAAATACGAAGAAGATACTCTTGCTAGGGTACTTGTTGACAATAAATCGGCTCTTAACGTAATGCTTAAAAGAACGTTGGCCAAATTGGCTTACAAAGGGGCAGAGATGAGAGTTACATCATTGATTGTAAAAGCTTTCGATGGATCGAGAAGGACGGTGATAGGAGAAGTCGACTTACCCATCATGGTGGGCCCCTAAGCTTTTGAAGTCACTTTCCAAGTGATGGATATAAATCCAGCTTATAGCTGTTTGTTAGGGAGACCATGGATACACATAGCAGGCGCTGTCACGTCCACTCTGCATCAGAAGATGAAATTCATTGTTGAGGATCAATTGATCGTGGTGCACAGTAAAGAGGATTTGATGGTGAAAAACTTGTCCTCTTTATTCGATGCATTGGAAACAGATTTCCAAGCATTGGAGATTGCACATGCTATAATGGTGGAAGACGTTGTCGTTACACGTGGTCTCTCCTTTGTCTCTGCTCAAAGTATCAAGAATGCTATGAAATAAGGACTTCCGTAAGGATGGGGAGAAGTGACCGAGGTCAATGCCTGAGCAAAGAACGGCCAATGAGGGTTGGGTTACAAACTGACTCCAGACGAAGAGCCAAAAGTCAATGACAAGCGCCTCCAAACTCTGGAAGAAATCTTTGTAAGTGGCAGCGTTTAAGTCAATGCTATTGAATAAAACAATGAAGAAAGCTGCATCGACGACTTGGTATTCCAGGACAAAGCCATTCTGCGCAATTGGGAGGCTGTCGAAGTCCCTGTCATGTTGCCTCTTGTCGAGTAATTTTCTTGTTTTGCTTGTTAGAATTTTTCTATGTTTAAAATCCCTGGTCGTGCCCAAGGCCAGTGGGTCATTTTGTACGGGCAACACTTTCAAAAAATCAATTAATGAATGAGTATTTTGTTAAATTCTCATTTGTTTTTGTTCATTTGTTTATTTTCATCTTTTCGTAAAAAGGAAAATGGCAATCTTTTAAAAAAACTAAAAAAAGGAATCATTTGCATCCCTTTGTGTGTGTGTTTGCTCATTTAGACCTGTTTCACACACGCAGAGAACCTCCATCACATCTTAAATCCGATAGTCATCCGATCCCATCTAACTTCAATTCGACAGTGTTCCAAGCTGAAGAACACAATGATGAAGATTTCGATGTTCTAGAAGAACTAACCAAAATGACTGAGGGCGAAGACGCCTATCTTCAGCCATACAAAGAGGAGATTGATGTCATCAACTTGGGGTCAACAGAGGTAAAGAAAGAAGTCAATATTGGGGCATCACTAGGGGCAGACATTAAAGGTCGGTTAATCACACTTCTCAGAGATTATGCACATGTGTTCGCTTGGTTTTATCAAGACATGTATGGGTTGGATACTGATATTATGGCGCACAAACTTCCTCTTAAACCCGAGTGTCCGGTCAAGCAAAAGCTTCGAAGGTCCCGACCTGACATGGCCCTCAAAATTAGGGAAGAGGTTAAGAAACATATTGACGCGGGCTTCTTTGCAGTATCTAAATATCCTGAATGGGTGGCTAACATTGTACCAGTACCCAAAAAGGACGAAAAGGTTTGAATGTGCGTAGATTGTAGGGACCTCAACAAAGCCAGTCCAAAAGACGACTTTCCCCTACCGCATATAAGTATAATATGGCCAGTTCGCGGTGTTTTCATTCATGGACGGTTTCTCCAGTTATAACCAGATAAAAATGGATCCACCTGACATAGAAAAGACGAAATTCATCACCCCCTGGGGCACCTATTTCTATAAGGTTATGCCTTTCGGTTTGAAGAACGTTGGAGCTACATAATTGAAGGTGAGAAAATACTTAGAAGGGGGGGGGGGGGGGGGGGGTTGAATAAGTATGACAGAAAATAATCAAAGATAAAAACTCAAGTATTTTTATCCTGGTTCGTTGAACTCAACTACTCCAGTCCACCCTTTTCAAGAGTGATTTGCCTTTCTCAACAAGGACTTAATCCACTATTTAAATCAACTGATTACAAATAGCAACACCTAAGAACAACTGTTCTTAGTCTTCTCAAGAGCTACTGATCTAACCTAGATCCTCTTAAGGAAAACTTCCTTTACAAATTAATGTAATACAATGTAAGAGTAATAAATTTGCTTCTATGAAAGCTATAAACACAACTGTGTTATTTCTCTAAGTTTAGAACAAATGTATGAACAGCAAAGAATATGAGAGCTTGAGAGTTTTTCGCGTGAGAGAGTTCTTGCAATAATTTTCGTCACTTGAAGAATGAGCTATGATATCCTTTATATAGCCACTTGAATATTGGAGAGAATATTTTACCGTTAGAGAAGATATTTCCAATATCAAATAGTACTGTCCTTTGTACTATTGCAGCAGAGAGACGGCGCACAAAATGTGGGTGTAGCAATTGTCTGCTGAGCTGTGATTATACCATATAAGGAATGTATCAGAGGAATAATCTTCTTGCAGAGAATTTTGTCTATCCCAATTAAGGAAAGATTTGCTGGCATATTCCAACGGATATATTAAAATAATCTTCTTCAAATAATTCTTCAGATGGTTCAGATCAACAATCAACATCAGAGTCTTCAGTCTTCAGAATCTTCTGGAAACTTCAGAGCATAAGATGTTCTTCAGATGTTGATGAATCAGAGTCTGGTGCAGCTGTGTGCTTGAAGCGTAACATGCTCTTAGATCAGAGTCTTCACTCAGATCAGAGTCTTCTCTCATTCAGAGTCTCTTCACTCAGAGTCTTCTTTCATTCAGATTCTTGATAATATATGCAGCGTGTTGTATCTTCAGAATCTTGATGACTAAGCTCTTATACTTCAGATTCTTCTAATCTTCAGATGCTCTTGAGCCATTCAGAATTTATTGTTCACATCAAATTTGCTCTTTTAGATTAAAATCTTTTGTGCCTGTAGAAAACAGTTTAAAACAAATTTAGAGAGTATAATTCTTGTATACAAATTATCATTAATGTTATCATCAAAACATAGAGATATTACTAAGACACAATCTGTGCTCTTACAATCTCCCCCTTTTTGATGATGACAAAACATGAGAGATTTGTTCAATAAAAATATGAATTAAAATTACTCCCCCTGAGATTAACAATCTCCCCCTGAAATGAATACTCTAATGGAATTAGATACTTCCCTTTCTGGTTGAGTACATTTCAGATTCAGAGCCTGATTACATTTCAGATTCAGAGCCTGATTGAATCCTGGTTAACATCCTGATTGAAGCCTGGTTGACATATGTTTGACTTCTAGAGTCAAAGCTTGATGCCATATTAAAGCTTGATGCCAGATGAACAACTTCAGAACATCTGGTTGTTTATCTTGCCATTTCCTGTCTTGAGTTATCTTTTAGATCATAGTACTCAAGGTTAGATATCAGAGTCTGGTCTACTCAGATTTAGCTATTTTTGATCAGGTTCTGAAAAGATAGATCTCAGGAAAAACTTCAATGAAATTTGTCAGAGTCTGGTTAGATTCAAAGAATGTTAGTAACATGTCTGACTTAGTTCAGATAATTGCTTATAGATTTGAACAATCAGATTCTATTTTGTTTCTCCCCCTTTTTGTCATAATCAAAAAGAATTTTAAAAGACAGTAAAGATGCAGAAGAAACACATATCCAGATAAGCAAAAAGATCATTGTCATTAAGTCAAGAGAACATTCAGATTCAGATAAAAACAAACAAAACATATCAGAAGAAAATCAAAACAAAGCAGAACATGAAAAGCTTGTGCAAAACATCAAGTAGGTTTAGCAGATGAGGCTTGTTGAGAAGCAATGAGTTGCAGCAGTGCTGTAATCCTTTCTGAATTTTCATCTTGCTTAGCCATCCAAGATTTCATTTCTTCATTTGTTTTCTTTTGATCAACCATAAAATCCTTAAGTTCTTTGACATCCTTCTGAAGATCTGTAGATTCTGAAATAGCAGATTCTGAAACAATAGATTCTGAAACAATCTTAGTAACATCAGGTGCAGGAATTTCTGGAGGTGGAGGAGCTTCTAGAAGAAGAATAGGAGGAGGGTTTCTCTTAATCCGTTTTTGATAAGCAGCAAGCCTTACTTTTGACAATCTAAGACATTGAGTCCTGATTTTCAAAGCCTCCCTATTCAGTCTGTAAAGATATTTCTTCCAAACAGCGTTAGCAGCCTCTTTGTCCATAGTAGTCATGCAAACATCCATAATGTCAGCAAAGTCTGAGATATTATCCTTATCAAAATCTCTTAACAGAGTATAAACACTTGATCCCAATTCTGCTTCATCAGGGATTCTGGGTTGGGTTGGTTGTGTTTGTGGTGTTTGTTCAGAAGGTTTAGGTTGTGAAGATGGATGTTCAGATGTTTGTGGTTCAGAAGGTTGAGGTTGTGAAGATGGATGTTCAGATGTTGGTTGGTTGTTTTGTGGTTCAGATGTTTGTTGGGTTTCTGTTAGTTGTGGAGTGTTTTGAATTTCAATAGGTTGTGGAGTGAGAGTTTGAGTTGGGGAATTTTGTGGAGAAGGTGGATGTTCAGAAGTTGGAGATTTAAACAGCTGTTTCCAAACACTCTCAGAACGAGGTTGTTTGAGATCATTCAAGCATTCATTAATGTAACCAGATGATTCATCATCAGATGATGTATCAGAGTGGTTAGATTTTTCAGAAGTTGAAGATAAAATGACAGACTGGTTTAAAGGTGTGATATCTAATATCTCATTAGGATTAATGAGATTTTCAGGTTGGTCAGAGTGTTCAGGGTGAACATCCTCTGGAATGGTATATTCTGGGATAGTGTTTTGTGGTTGTGGTGTTGTTTGTTGAGTTTGTTGAGGAATGTTTGTTTGAATGTTTGTTGGTTGTGGTGTATGAGTCTCAGATGGTCTAGATCTTTTAAATATAAGGGGTGAGTCAGATGGTGTGGGGGTAGCAGAATGATGAACAGGATTAGAATCAGTGTTAAATACCTGTTTCAGAGTATCTCTAATTTCTTCAAAAGTTGCTGCAGGAGGATTTGGTTGAACCTTCTTCAGCTTCTTCCTTTTCTTCTTCTTTTCAGCATCTGAATGCTTCCTTTTCTTCTGATGACCTTCACTATCAGCTTTTCTCTTACGTCTTCTTTCCCTTGTTAAATCAGGAAGAACTTGGCCTTCCTTCTGCACAAGATTGGCAGGAATCTCAACACCATCTCTTATGCAGCGAGCAACATACTCAGCAATAAGTTCTCTAGGTTCATCTGAGGTGAATAAAGGAAAATCCTCAACAGGAATCCTTCTTCCCCTAACTTCTTCAGAGTTAGTTTTCCTTGGTTTCTCAGATAAATCATCAACCAGTTTCATCCTTCTCAGAGTTAAACCGTTTATTTCAGAGCCAATGATATAAGTCAGATCTTCTGTCAACCCAGCCTCTTGCAGATGCGCCACAAGTTGGTTTTCTATCAGAATATCTGAAATCAGCCTTCCCATAGGAATCCATGTTCTGACTTTTCCAGATTTATCTCTGGCTGTTTCCCTTGTTTCCTTGACGTGAGATACCAGATGATTAAACAACAGATATGGAAGATCAATCTGAATGTTTTGGTGCAAACAATACATGAAGTAAAGTTGTTCAGCATTAACATAATCAGAAGAGTTTGAAGAGGGTCTGTGAAAGATGGTGTTCATGAAAATCTTAGCCCATATCTTGTAAGTGGGTTTCAAGAACTTAACCTTCTTACAAGGTTCACCAGTAGTGCAGATTTCTTGACAAACATCTTTCAGGTCTTCACGCGCAGAAGACAGAGAGGTTACTCCATCAGTTGCCTTAAAACCTATGAGTTTCCTTATCAGATTTTCAGTGATAACAATCTTTTTCCCCAGCACAGAGGAGTGAATGAACTTTGGAGTAGCAAAAGAATGGATCCAGAACTCCTTCACTAACTTTGGATACACAGGACCCATAAGCCTGTCAAAGTAACCGTCCCAGCCTTGTGCTTTGATTGAAGAAATCAGATCAAACCCATTTTCAGCAAGATCTTCTAAATCCACGAAACTTTCACACAGTACTTCTAGTGAATCAACAGGAGTTAGGAGAGTGCGTACTGGTTCTATGACAGTGGTAGCATCTTTGGTAGTAACAGCTTTTGAAGTAGATGCCATTGTTGACGATGATGAAGAAGATGAAGATTTCTGAGTTCTTTTAGGGTTTGAAAAGAGAGAGAACAACAGACAAAAGCGCATATGTGTTTGAGAATGTGAAAAGTGTGAATGTGTTGTGAGAGTGGTTTATATAGACAAATAAAGCACGCATGGGAAACACAACAGACACACATAGGACACATACGCACGTTTGCATTAAATGAAAAGTAATCATTTTTAATTATGATATGACATTTGGGGGAAAATCAAGACAGATTGAGATTTTCAAAGCAATACCTTAAACGTCATAATCAGTAGGTGTACTCCATCTTTTCAGATTCTGAGTGACACGTGTTTGCTTGCATGTGATTCTATAACTCTTAAGAAATGAAACGTTTTCAACTTTCAGATCCTCTGAGATGGTCAGTATAGAGTTTCACACAAAAAAATAATTCACAAATAAATTAAACAAGCAAAAAAGATGAAATACTTCAGAGTGTTAAACACTTAGCATCTGAGAAGTTGACTCTGAGAAATATTACTCTGGACAAAAATCCATACAAATATTTTTCAGAATAAACTTAAACCTATCTTCAGCAAGGGGTTTTGTGAAAATATCTGCCCATTGATGATCTGTATCAACAAAGGCTAAATTTATTACACCCTTCTGAACATAGTCTCTGATGAAATGATGTTTAATCTCTATATGTTTGGCCTTAGAGTGTAAAATTGGATTTTTGGATAAACATATAGCAGAAGTATTATCACAGAAGATAGAAAGATTACTCTCATAGATTTGATAATCTTCTAGTTGACTCTTCATCCAGAGCATCTGAGTGGAACATCCAGCAGCAGCAATGTATTCTGCCTCTGTGGTTGATAGTGCAATTGTTGGTTGCTTCTTGCTGTACCACGAGATCAGATGACTTCCAAGAAACTGACAGCTTCCAGAAGTACTTTTGCGCTCAACTCTATCTCCAGCATAGTCAGCATCACAGAATCCAACTAGTGAATATTTGTCAGATCTTCTGTAACACAAACCAACATTAGCAGTACCTTTCAGATACCTTAGAATCCTCTTAACAGCAGTTAAGTGTGATTCTCTAGGATCTGATTGGAATCTAGCACATAAACAAACACTAAACAGAATGTCTGGTCTAGAAGCAGTCAAATAAAGAAGAGATCCTATCATACCTCTGTAGAGTTTCTGATCTACCTTCTTACTTACCTCTTCCTTACCTAGAGTGCTTGTAGGATGCATTGGAGTCTTTGCCATTTTGCTATCCAGCATGTTAAACTTCTTCAGAAGCTCTTTAACATACTTGGTCTGATGTATGTAGGTGCACTCTGGAGTCTGATTTACTTGGATTCCCAGAAAGAATCTCAGTTCTCCCATCATGCTCATCTCAAATTCTTCCTGCATACATTTAGCAAACTCCTTTCCAAGCATAATATTTGTTGATCCAAAAATAATATCATCTACATAAATTTGACAAATCAACAAATCTTTCTTAATGGTTTTACAAAATAGTGTGGTATCCACTTTTCCTCTGATGAAATTTTTCTTCAGAAGAAAATTACTCAACCTCTCATACCAAGCTCTGGGAGCTTGTTTTAGTCCATAAAGAGATTTTTTCAGTTTGTAAACATGATCTGGAAAATTTTCATTTTCAAAACCAGGAGGTTGGTGGACATACACTTCCTCTTCTATAATTCCATTAAGAAAAGCACTTTTAACATCCATCTGATAAAGAGTGATGTTATGTTGTGCAGCAAATGAAATAAGCAAGCGTATAGACTCTAACCTTGCAACAGGAGCATATGTTTCTGTGTAGTCTATGCCTTCTTGTTGACTGTAGCCTTGAGCAACCAGTCTTGCTTTGTTCCTTTCAACTTCTCCTTTCTCATTTAGTTTATTTCTGAAAACCCATTTTGTTCCAATGACATTGAAACCTTTAGGTCTTGGAACCAGATCCCAGACTTCATTCCTTGTGAATTGATTCAGCTCCTCTTGCATAGCTAAAATCCATTCATTATCTTCCAGAGCCTCATCAACAGATGTTGGTTCTATAATTGACACTAAGCCACAGAAGGAAGATTCAGAAGTTCTGAGAAATGCTCTTGTCCTTATTGGATCATCTTTCTTTCCAATTATCACATCCTCTGGATGAGAAGCTTTCATTCTGGAAGAAGATCCTCTGACTGTTGGTCTTTCAGAAATATGCAGATTGTCAAGTTGGGAAGTTAGAGGCGTAGCATCTGGATTTGCTTCAGAGTCTTTGTCTTCAGTCTTGTCTGCCTCTGAGCCTTCAGAGTCTGTGAGAATAACTTCTCTATCTGCAGAACTTTCAACTTGCTTTGGCTTTTCAGAGCCAAGCTTATCATCAAATCTAACATGAATAGATTCTTCCACAATCTGTGTTTCAGTATTGAATACTCTGTAGCCTTTAGAGCGTTCAGAATAACCAAGCATGAAACACTTCTGTGCTTTGGAATCAAACTTGTTCAGATGATCTTTAGTGTTAAGCATATACCAAATACATCCAAATGGATGAAAATAAGCAATGTTGGGCTTTCTGTTTCTCCACAATTCATAGGGAGTCTTTTCCAGAAGAGGTCTTACAGACACTCTGTTCTGAATATAACATGCTGTATTTATTGCTTCTGCCCAAAAGTATTTTGCCAGATTTGTCTCGTTGATCATGGTTCTGGCCATTTCTTGCAATGTTCTATTTTTCCTCTCTACAACTCCATTTTGTTGTGGAGTTCTAGGACAGGAGAAATCATGTGCAATTCCTTTTTCAGAAAAATATTTTTCAAAATATTTGTTTTCAAATTCACCACCATGATCACTTCTGACTTTAATAATTTTGCATTCTTTTTCAGTCTGGACTTGATTGCAGAAGTCAATGAACACAGAATGAGACTCATCCTTGTGTTTTAGAAACTTTACCCATGTCCATCTGCTGTAGTCATCTACAATGACTAACCCATACTTCTTGCCTCTGATGGATGCAGTTTTCACTGGTCCAAACAGATCAATATGAAGTAATTCCAATGGTCTAGAAGTGGAAACAACATTTTTTGGTTTAAAATGAGATTTTGAAAATTTACCCTTTTGACATGCGCCACACAGAGCATCTGAATTGAACTTCAGATTAGGGAGTCCTCTGACCAGATTGAGTTTATTAATCTGAGATATACGTCTCATATTAATATGTCCCAATCTTCTATGCCAGACCCATTGCTCATCATTCACAGATAAAAGGCATTTTACATTTTGAACTTTAAGTTCTGAAAGGTTAATTTTGTAAATGTTGTTTTTCCTCTTTCCACTGAATAGGATTGAACCATTCTTTTGACATACAGCTTTGCAACATTTTTGATTAAAGATGATATCATAACCATTGTCACTTAATTGACTTATGGACAATAGATTATGTTTCAATCCTTCAACTAACAGAACATTAGAAATAGAGGGTAGGTTACCATTACCTATTGTACCAGAGCCAATGATCTTGCCCTTCTGGTTCCCTCCAAATTTCACGTCCCCTCCAGATCTAAGTTCCAGGCTTTGGAACATAGACCTTTCGCCCGTCATATGTCGTGAGCATCCAGAGTCCAAGTACCATGATTGGTGTCTGGATTTTACTGCTAAGAACATCTGCAACAGGTATAATTTTACTTTTAGGTACCCAGATCTTCTTGGGTCCTTTGGGGTTAGATGTTCTGTGGTTTTGCCTAAACTTCTGTTTTTCAACATAGTGTTTATTCTGGCTAGCCCTTGGCTTAAACACATAAGTACTCTTTTCAGAGCTTGTATGTTTAATATCATTCAGATGACCAAACTTAAAATGAGAATACAGAGGAGTCTTCTTGATGAAGAGTTTATCAACAGACTTTGGATTGCTTCCAGAGGAGGATTCACATCCAATGCCTCTTCTGTTGTTCCCACTAACACCATAGATCATAGAAGCCATTTTGCTTCTGTCTATGCTTTTAGTGAGGAATCTTTTAAAACTGGAGTCATATTTTTCTAAAATATTTTCACTTGACTCTGTTTCAGTATCAGATTCTTGTTGAGTTGTTTCTAAATCATTTTTGAGTTTTAAATTTATTTCTTTCTGCTCAACAAGTTCTGTTCTCAGAAGATCAATCTCAGATTCAAGATTGCTTTTCAGCTTCTTGTATTTGAGTTTAATCTTGCTGTAGCTTTCCAACATGTCAGATAAACTTTCAACAAGTTCAGCTCTGGAGAGTTCAGAAAATACCTCTTCAGAGTCAGAGTCTGATTCTGACTCAGATTCAGATGATGACGTTCCTTCATCTTGATCATTTGTGTTGGCCATCAGCGCAACATTTGCACATTCTTCCTCAGATTCAGAAGATGATTCAGATTCATCTGAGTCATCCCATGTAGCCATCAGAACCTTTTTCTTTTTATCAAACTTCCTTTTGGGTTTTTCCTTTTGAAGTTTGGGACATTCACTCTTGTAGTGTCCAGGTTCTTTACATTCAAAGCAAGTGACCTCTTTCTTGCCAGATCTTCTGTGTCCAGAAGATTCTCTCTTTTGATCAGATCTTTTGAAGTTGTTGAACTTCTTCCCTTTGTGCTTCCAGAGTTTGTTGATCCTTCTGGACAGCATGGATAGTTCATCTTCTTCTTCAGAAGAAGATTCCTCAGAGCTTTCTTCATTTACCTGCAAAGCTTTAACAGATTTGTTAGATTTAAAAGCTAAGGATTTACCTTTATCTTTCTTCTGGGATTCATCTTCCTCCAGCTCAATCTCATGACTTCTCAAAGAACTAATGAGTTCTTCTAATGAGATTTTGTTCAGATCCTTGGCCAGCTTCAATGCAGTCTCCATCTGGTAGGAAGACTTCTGATGATCTTCTTGACATGATCAGATGTTGAGTAGCCCTTGTCCAGAACTTTTAACCCAGCTGTTAGAATCTGAAATCTGGAAAACATAGTCTCAATGTTCTCAGATTCTTCCATTTTGAACGCTTCATACTTCTGTATCAGCGCCAGAGCCTTTGTTTCTTTCACCTGAGAATTTCCCTCATGAGTCATTTTGAGAGACTCAAACATATCATGAGCAGTGTCTCTGTTGGTAATCTTCTCATACTCTGTATGAGAGATTGCATTAAGAAGTATGGTTCTGGCTTTGTGATGATTCTTGAATTCTTTCTTCTGCTCCTCAGTCATTGATTTTCTATCAATCTTTTTGCCATCCTTAGTAGGATGTTCATATCCATCAATGACTAAATCCCAGAGATCAGCATCATACCCCAAGAAAAAACTTTCAAGTCTATCTTTCCAATAATCAAATTTTTCTCCATCAAACATTGGAGGTTTGGTGCTGATTCTGTCTCCTTCATATTTGTTGCTTGATGCAGGAATATCACCCATATTAGCAACCAAATAAATAACAGAGTATTCTTCTCACTGGATCTTTATCTGTCACGATTAAGTGAATGCACACTCAGAACCGGAGCTCTGATGCCAACTGAAGGTGAGAAAATACTTAGAAGGGGGGGGTTGAATAAGTATGACAGAAAATAATCAAAGATAAAAACTCAAGTATTTTTATCCTGGTTCGTTGAACTCAACTACTCCAGTCCACCCTTTTCAAGAGTGATTTGCCTTTCTCAACAAGGACTTAATCCACTATTCAAATCAACTGATTACAAATAGCAACACCTAAGAACAACTGTTCTTAGTCTTCTCAAGAGCTACTGATCTAACCTAGATCCTCTTAAGGAAAACTTCCTTTACAAATTAATGTAATACAATGTAAGAGTAATAAATTTGCTTCTATGAAAGCTATAAACACAACTGTGTTATTTCTCTAAGTTTAGAACAAATGTATGAACAGCAAAGAATATGAGAGCTTGAGAGTTTTTCGCGTGAGAGAGTTCTTGCAATAATTTTCGTCACTTGAAGAATGAGCTATGATATCCTTTATATAGCCACTTGAATATTGGAGAGAATATTTTACCGTTAGAGAAGATATTTCCAATATCAAATAGTACTGTCCTTTGTACTATTGCAGCAGAGAGACGGCGCACAAAATGTGGGTGTAGCAATTGTCTGCTGAGCTGTGATTATACCATATAAGGAATGTATCAGAGGAATAATCTTCTTGCAGAGAATTTTGTCTATCCCAATTAAGGAAAGATTTGCTGGCATATTCCAACGGATATATTAAAATAATCTTCTTCAAATAATTCTTCAGATGGTTCAGATCAACAATCAACATCAGAGTCTTCAGTCTTCAGAATCTTCTGGAAACTTCAGAGCATAAGATGTTCTTCAGATGTTGATGAATCAGAGTCTGGTGCAGCTGTGTGCTTGAAGCGTAACATGCTCTTAGATCAGAGTCTTCACTCAGATCAGAGTCTTCTCTCATTCAGAGTCTCTTCACTCAGAGTCTTCTTTCATTCAGATTCTTGATAATATATGCAGCGTGTTGTATCTTCAGAATCTTGATGACTAAGCTCTTATACTTCAGATTCTTCTAATCTTCAGATGCTCTTGAGCCATTCAGAATTTATTGTTCACATCAAATTTGCTCTTTTAGATTAAAATCTTTTGTGCCTGTAGAAAACAGTTTAAAACAAATTTAGAGAGTATAATTCTTGTATACAAATTATCATTAATGTTATCATCAAAACATAGAGATATTACTAAGACACAATCTGTGCTCTTACAATAATAACGGGCAATGGTGGCATTATTTCATGATATGATGCACCAAGAGATGGAAGTCAACGTCGGTGACATGATTGCAAAATTTCAAAGTGAGGAGGATCACCTTGAGAATTTGTTAAAATTGTTCAAGAGGCTTAGGAAGTATTAGTTGAGGCTGAATCCCTCCAAGTGTACTTTTGGGGTAAGATTTGGCAAGTTACTCGGTTTCACCGTTAGTCAACGTGGAATCGAGGTAGACCCCGAAAAGGTACGAGCCATTCAAGAGATGCCTGCACCACAAACCCAGAAGCAAGTTAGAGGTTTCCTTGGAAGATTGAATTACATCTCCAGATTTATCTCCAAATTAACTCCTACCTGCATGCCAATCTTTAAGTTGTTACGGAAAGATCAAGCGGTTGTATGGAACGAAAATTTCCAGACAGCATTCAAAAAGATCAAGGAATATCTCTAGGAGCCTCCTATGTTGATCCCTTCTGTACCCGGAAAACCGCTTTTCATGTACATGACGGTACTCGAAGAATCAATGGGTTGCATTTTAGGTCAAACAGATGAGTTAGGGAAGAAGGAGTACGCAATCTACTATCTAAGCAAAAAGTTCACAGATTGTGAGAGTCGTTACTCTCCATTGGAAAAATCTTGTTGTGCCCTAGCTTGGGCAGCTAAACGTCTGAGGCAGTACATGATTTTCCATACTACTATATTGATATCCAAGATGGACCCAATAAAGTATATCTTTGAAAATCCCGCTCAGACAGGAAGGCTCGCTCGTTGGCACATGCTCTTATCAGAGTATGATATCCAATATGTTGCTCAGAAATTGATAAAGGGAAGTGTCTTGTCAGATTACATTGCGAAGCAACCTGTGGAGGATTACCAACCGCTCAAGTTCGACTTTCCTGATGAAGATGTCATGTTTCTTTACCAAGCTAAAGAAGAACCTGGTCCAGAGGAGGGTCCCGAACCTAGTTCCCGTTGGAAGTTGATGTTTGACGGAGCATCCAATAAGAAAGGCCATGGAGTTGGCACTGTCCTGGAAAATCCAACCGGAGGATATACCGCCGTTACTGCAAGACTATGTTTCTCATGTACACTCAATATAGCTGAATACGAGGTCTGTATCCTAGGGCTTGAAGCTGCCATCGACCTTCACATCAAAATTTTAAAGGTGATCGGCAACTCCGATTTAGTAATTTACAAGCTCAAAGGTGAATGGGATACTCGAGATGAGAAGTTGATTCCTTACAAAGACTACATCTTGGAAATGATCTTGTGCTTTGACGAGATCACTTTCACACATGTCCCGATGGCTGAGAATCCTATTGTAGATGCTTTAGCCATGTTAGCATCAATGTGGAAAGTCCAGTTTGTCAACGAGGCTCCTTTGATCCACATCGAAAGAAAGACCGTGCCAGCATACGTCATGATGACAGAGGAAGAATCTGATGGAAAACCTTGGTTTTATGATATTAAGAACTTCCTTCAGAATTAAGAGTATCTGGTCGATGCCTCTAAAATTGACAAGAGGGCTATACAAATATTGTCATCCAAGTTCTTCATCAGCAACGATGTTTGTTAGAACAGTGGTAAAGTGTCGGGTTTTGTTATCGTCTCCACAGGGAATTTGAGATATTGTCGCCGTTCGACGGTTGTCAAGTTCTTAACTTTGTAGTAACAAAAGGGGTTTGGTTTTTAGTCACGGTATCTTGCATAAAAGGTAATGAATTGCGATAAAATATTGATTTTACGATTTAATAAAGATTGTCAAAGTTAGGGTTCGGTAATCACTTTGCTTGTGTATGTCCGATCAACAATACGCATAAACTCCTTTAGATGATAAACACATTCACAACATCCTCCCAATGTGATTATTTCTAACTCACATTGTGGTTTTTCCCATTTTGATCCACTTTTGATTTCTCACACAATCTATCAAAATGACAACATTTAGGTTTTACATTTTTTATGAACAAACACATTCAAAACTATTTCTAGCTTAAGAAAATAGAAGGATGAAAACCTAGGTCAAGAGTTGGAAAATATCTTTCAATCATAAACCAACACAAAGAGTTATAGATAAAGCAAGGTTTTCACCATATATTCATCATCCAAGAGTTTACAAATGAAGATCATCCATATACATAAAAAAGCTTAATGATCACCTACCTCTAACCTTGACAAAATGAAGAACTTAGCTACTCATTTTCATGGTAACTTGCAAAAGGAGTTTCGGAAGAAGGTTGATGAACATCCGAGTCGAAGAATCCAACTTGGATGAGAATCCACCTTCTTTTTGTAGAATAATGTTTATAAATGAAGAAAATAAGATATCATGGGTTTCTAGGTCACAAAAATCTCTTATGCAGCAAAACTAGTGAAAAATATGGTATATGTTCAAAAAGTACATAGGGCTACTTATATAAAAAGTTGTTGTCATATCACGCTCGCGACCTCGTTCGCCTAGCGAGCTAACAGCGAGCGTTCGCTACAGCCTCGCCTAGCGGACATGTTAGCGAGGGCTGAGGAAAAGATTCTTGAATGCTTCGCTACTTGCTCGCCTAGCGAGTTCTTCGCCACCTGCCTCGCTGCCAGTGAATGATGCCATTTTGATTCTGCCCAAGTCTAGGAGTGTTCGCTAGCAGCTCACTATGGGCTCGCCTAGCGAACAACTCGCTGCAACACTCGCCAGATGTTCGCCTAACGAACATGCTTTTGCTCTTGTTTTTTCTTGATTCCTTTGTCAACTTTCTTGTGTCTTCAAATTCTACTCTTTCATGCTCAAATACTGCACAATAACACACAAATTAAAAGGACCAAGAGCATTTCACATCATATTGCATATCAACAAAAACAAGGCGGTTTTGAACCGAAATTAGACCAAAAATGAGTGAAAGATGCCCACATTTGATAGCTCAAATAAGCACAATTGGGCATCTAACAACTCTCCCCAACTAGAATCTTGCTTGCCCTCAAGCAAAGTATGCCTCTTGAAGAACAAGAGGGTTTGCTAAAAGAAAAAGGTTTATCCGAAATTAGATCAAATGGCTCAAAAACAAGCTACTTAACCAGACATGCGTTCCCAATGGTTTGAACAACACAATACACAAAAACTAAAATCTTATAGCAATGAAAAACATGTATCAATCAACAACAATGATATCCTGAATGAATCACCCTATCACTCCTCTTCGAATAAAGATTGAAGAGATCACGTGTTTACAACCGCGGGTGCAATCTCACTCTCCAACAAACAATGCCAAACTCAGTTCAATTCATGTAATGTCTAACAATTATAAATGAAAATTCAGAAGCACGAAGATCACTAAGGTCTTTTCCGGTTGTAGCTTGGTCAGGTTAACAAACAAGGTACATATCTAAAGCCATTGAAAACGAAGTTGTCGACGTAAAAGAGACATTCACTATACAACTATTCACACATCTCAACTTCATTTAACTTATTTCTCATTTGAAACCTTCACAACTCTTATTTCACAACTTAAATTATTTCAATATTTTTCTTCCAAGCAAGCATTCATTTTCATTCATTTCTTTTGATAACCTTTTTTTTTCACACTGTATTCACAAAACAAGTGTTTCTCTTTTTCTAATTTCTTTTCAATGCTTGCTTGTTTGTTCAAGAGTTGTGGCAAACTACCAACTTATAATTTCGTTCTCCCCAACTCATCTTCTACTTCCTTCATAAGTGAATGCTCTTTACTTTTGACGGCAAAAGAACAATAATAAAAAAATTTCAGGTTTTCAAGAAAAATATTTTTGAAGTCTCGCTTTGTTTCAAGCTGAGATTCAATTGTTTAAGCTCAAAGGGGTTAACAAATACTCTCTACTCACGGGTAGTTTGTATTTGGAACTGGTTGTGCTCGAAAGAAATAAGTGCCTTGATCATTTCTAATTGCTTCCACAAGTTCACAATAATAAAAGACAAAGCATGAATTAAGAGAACCAACACAGTTCATTAGAATTCAGCATTTATTTGTACAATGGAGGTTTCCTCACAATTTGTGGTCTTAAGTCCTAAGTGAATCATTCATTCAATCATGTTGCAAAAAGAACAATATTCAATTACAACAAGAATAAAGTTCTTCATGCATTTTAGAGTTCTAACCGAAGGTAACCATGTACCTTAGCCGTATTCGCTTGTTTATTTTTATCATTGCCATCCAAGTTCGGATGCACCTTCATTGGATACTTCTTTTAGAGAGCAACCAATCTAGAAGGTTTTGACACCCAACAACCACAAAAATTATTAACAGAATATTTTAAAACAAACACAATAATTTAAAACAAAACATTAACCATTAAAATAAAAATAGTGTGCGTGGGGGACAAAACACCCCAAAAAGTACAACCCAAAATATCTGAAAATAAAACAAAATAATAAAACTGAAAAAGATAACAACTTAGTCCTCTTCGGACTCAGACTCCTCCTCCTCATAACCATCATCATCAAAATCATCCTCTCCCTCAACATCATCATAACCATCGTCATTAGCATCATCATCAGCAGGACCACTAGCACACACCCCATATCCAAAAACAGACCTGTCCATAGGCCAGTTCGCGTGCTGCAAAAACTGCTCTCGCGTCATCAAAGGACGCTCAACGGAGGGGTCTCGGATCTGAAGCTGCAATACCTGCATAAAATCATGAATATCCACCATAGCTCGCTGCGATGCCGCCATCCAATCCCAATTATAGTTGCACACTGCCTGCTGAAAAGGGTCGAACCCTTGAGAAAAAGCGTCGGGACCATCAGTAGTCCCGGTACTAGCAGCTGCACCACCCCTGTAGTTCTTAGACCTACAGTACTTATCGACATATTTGTCATCAATGAGGGTCGGGATCTTCACCAAACTGCGGGATGGAAGCTTCATCCGCGACTGGGAGCATAAGGCCATAATGAGGCAGGGAAAAGCAAGGGGGCAGTTAACTCACGACCCCGACTTTAGACCGCTCTCAACAATGAACTTCAGCTCATTGGCAATAATCCTAGCCACATCAATCTGGACATTAGTGAGTATGCAATGGATAAGGTGTGCCACTGGGATCGGCACGGTCGATGTGTGGGATTTTGGCATAATGTTTGTCAGAACCATAAGTAAAATCAGCTGAGCTATAGGAATCATGTCCTCCATATGATATCTCATAGGATGTCCAGATTGGTTTAGCTCAACCGATTTACCCTCTAGCAACAGGGCAGCGGAAATGGCATATATATCTCTCTGCAACCTCAGGTCTCTGGTGTATCTGTCCAGTTCATTTGCTCCCAGATGGAGCGGTTCGCCTAGCACTCGGTTAATGGAATCCCTGTCGAAAGTGACCTGACGGCCCATCACTCTTGTAGACCATGTGAAGGGTTCGTTGTCGTTGGGCAGCGCGTTCGCGTAGAACTCGCGCACCATATCGATGTTGTAGTTTTCGAGAGGAGAAACCAGCCTGTCCCACCTTTTACTATTGATCAGCCCCGCAAACATTCGGTACTCACCTTGAGGGTCAATGATGAACCTGTTTTCAGGGAGGATCTTCCTTTTTTTATAATGCTACAAAGCGGACTGCTTGTTTGGCCCCGATAAACTTTTCGGTATCAAATTGGATTGGAACAGTACGGGAGGTGCTGGCAACTTTTCTCTTCTTACCATGACTACCTGAGGCCATCTGCACAAAAACCATAGAAAACACCAACAAACAGCAGCACAAGATTATCAGTCATCATAATTAAAAACCAAGTTTTGTCATGCTCGCTGGCTTGCTCGCCTAGCGAGTCCATAGCAAATGCTCGCTACTGACTCGCCTAGCGAATAAGCTAGCGAGCGCTGCGAAAGTTTTAAAAACAGCCACTGTTTTGGACCCTAAACATCCAGAATCCCAAGTTTGTTGAATACAATTCCAGAACTACTTGATGAAACATGAAAGGCATTGTTCTTGGTAAACATGTAAACCTAAAGTTTCTCAATTCCCTAACTTGCAAAATTTACCCTAAACCCTAATGTTTCTACAATTAAAACAATGAAGAACAAAAAGAAAGGAGAAAGATCAAACCTGATTGCAGTAGAGAGATTGATATACATAAATTAGGGCTTGCAAGAGAATAGAAGGGAGAGTTCTTGGTGCTTGTGTTTTGCAGTTGGGAGTGTGAGAGTGAGAGTGAGTGAGAAAGACTAAGTTACAAAAGAAAAACGGATTTTGGGCCTACAAGAGTGGCCCACTAACAACTTAAAATGCCAGATACGCGCACGCTCGCTTAGCGAACAGATAGCGAAGGCTCGCTACATGCTCGCCTAAAGAACGTGCTAGCGAGCATGACAGCATATCACAAATTCAGGACAACAGCCAAAGGTCAATTTCAGCATGCTTCCTCTTGAAGATACCAACAAAATACAACCAATAAACAGCAAATACTTATAACGTTGAGGTGCCTCTCAACAAGCGCTTCTTTAACGTCGGATAAGCTCGACGGTCCAAGATGCTCACACCGGAACATCCAGAAGGAAGGCACAGCTTTCACGATCAACTAGGCGGCCAAGATATATCTTTAAACGTTGGCCATTTACTGTCCAACTGTCCTTCTTTTCCATGTCCTCAATCACAACAGCCCCAAAATTTTTTACCTCTTTCACTCGAAATGGCCCGGACCATTTTGACTTCAATTTTCTGGGAAAAAGCCTCAACCTGGAATTAAACAATAATACCAATTGCCCGGGCACAAATTCCTTTTCCGAAGCTTCTTGTCATGATATTCTTTAACGTTTTCTTTGTACAACCAACTTGAGTGATATGCGGCATTGCGCATCTCCTCCAACTCAAGCAGTTGTACCTTTCTTTTTTCACCGACCAACTCATTATCAAAGTTCAAAAATTTTAAAGCCCATAAGGCTTTGTGCTCCATTTCGACCGGCAAATGGCAAGTTTTACCAAAAACCAGATGAAATGGAGTTAGCCCAATTGGAGCTTTATAAGTAGTGGGGTATGCCCATAAAGCTTCATCCAATTTTTGCAACCAATCTTTTCTAGAATTAGACACGATTTTTTCAAGTATTCTCTTAATCTCCCGATTAGAGACCTCAGCTTGACCATTCGCCTGTGGGTGATACGGAGTTGCCACTCTATGTGTTACACCGTAATGTTGCCAAACTTTTTTCAGCGGTGCATTACAAAAGTGTGACCCTCCGTCACTAATCAACACACGGGGGGTTCCGAAATGGGAAAAGATGTTTTTCTTTAAAAAATTTATGACCGTTTTAGAATCCGCCCGCGGTGAGGCAATCGCCTCAACCCACTTTGACACGTAGTCAACTGCAACCAGCAAGTATTCATTTCCAAAAGAGGGTGGGAATGGTCCGAAAAAATCGATACCCCAACAATCAAATAATTCAACCTCTTGGATGTTTTGGAGAGGCATCTCGTCTCTCTTACCTATCCCACCACTTCGTTGGCAACTGTCACAACTTTGCGCATGGGCATTTGCGTCTTTAAAAATAGAAGGCCAATAAAATCCTGATTGAAGGACTTTATTGGCCGTTCTTGCCCCATTGAAATATCCGTCGTAAGGTGAGTTGTGACAATGCCATAGAATACTTTGCGCTTCATCACCGGTAACACACCTTCTCAAAATGTTATCACCACCCAACTTAAACAAGTATGGGTCATCCCACACATAATACTTACAATCCGAGATGAATTTCCTTTTTTGGTTCGGAGTTAGGTCGGGAGGCACAAAACCACTCGCCTTATGGTTTGCAAAGTCTGCAAACCAAGGCCTAACTTGAACTTTAAAAGGTTTTTCATCAGGAAATTCTTCTCGGATTTCCTTTTCAGAAGATGTAACCTCCACATTCACAAGGCGAGATAAATGATCCGCCACCAAATTTTCCGATCCTTTCTTGTCCTTAATTTCAACATCAAATTCTTGCAACAAGAGGATCCAACGGATGAGCCTTTGCTTCGAATCCGGTTTGGTGAGCAGATATTTAATCGCCGCATGGTCGATATACACAATCACTTTAGAACCAATAAGATAAGATCAAAATTTTTCTAGCGCATACACTATCGTGAGTAGTTCTTTTTCGGTGGTAGCATAATTAATTTGCGCCTCATTTAGAACATTACTTGTGTAGTGTATAGCATGAAATTTTTTTCTTTCCTTTGTCCCAATACCGCTCCAATAGCATAGTCGCTCGCATCACACATTAGTTCAAAATTCAAATTTCAATTCGGAGCGACTATAATTGGAGCGGTAACAAGTTTTTCCTTCAAAATTATAAAAGCATGTAAACAATCTCCAGTTAAGAGAAATACCTGGTCCTTGGCGAGCAAATTACTCAAAGGCCTAGATACCTTTGAGAAGTCTTTAATAAAGCGCCGATAAAAACCGGCATGCCCAAGGAAGCTTCAGATTCCCTTAATATTAATCGGAGGAGGCAACTTCGCAATCACGTCAACTTTTGCTCGATCCACTTCAAGCCCTTTTAAAGAAACTTTGTGTCCAAGCACTATCCCCTTGGTTACCATGAAGTGGCATTTCTCCCAATTAAGCACGAGATTTGTTTTCACACACCTTTCAAGCACCGTTTTCGGATTATCCAAGCATAAACCAAAAGAACTTCTAAACACGGAGAAGTCGTCCATGAACACTTCCATCATTTTCTCGATCAAGTCAGCAAAAATGGCTTGCACACATCTTTGGAAAGTCGTCGGTGCGTTGCATAACCCAAAGGGCATTTTTCTGTATGCGAAAATTCCAAACGGACATGTGAAAGCCGTCTTCTTGTGATCGGCCAGGTCAACCGCAATTTGGTTATACCCAGAATAGCCATCAAGGAAACAATAGTATTTTTGGCCCGAAAGTCTTTCCAACATTTGGTCCATGAACGGAAGTGGAAAATGGTCTTTTCAAGTTGCGGTATTCAACCGCCTATAATCAATACACATTCTCCACCCCGTTGCCACCTTCGTTGGGATCAATTCATCTTTTTCATTTCGAATAACGGTAATTCCACCCTTTTTCGGAACCACATGCACGGGACTCACCCAAGGGCTATCCGAAATTGGGTAGATCATTCCCGCATCCAAAAGCTTAACAACTTCTTTCCTAACAACCTCCTTCATAGTAGGATTCAAGCGGCGTTGAGGTTGAGCCACCGACTTAAAATCCTCTTCCATTAAAATCTTGTGCATACATTGCGTCAATGTGTCTTCCAACTTTGAAGTTACTACCGGCGGTTGTTGAGGTTGATAAGGATTTTGACGGCTAGAATTACCACCCCCATAACCTTGATTATGGTGATAGTTACTCCTTGGTTGGTACCCTTGATTTGGTTGATAGTGTTGTTGTGGTTGATTTTGAGAATGTTGTTAATATGGTGGTTGTTGTTGTTGTTGCCTCAGTTGGTAGTCTCGTTGATTCGCCATATAATTTACCTCTTCGAACCCGGGAGGTGGACAAAATCCGGTATCATGTTCACCTTTGCAAAGCTCACAACAAGCTATTTGTTTAGCTTTTGAGGGCTCTTTCATCTCTTTGATTTGTTGAGTTAAGAGTTCCACTTGTTGTGAAATGAGTTTATTTTGTGCAAGGATAGCATCATTTGTCCCAAGTTCAAGCACTCCCGGTTTCTTCAAAGTGTTTCCTCTACTTTGGCTATGAAGGTCATTTAGAGCCATACGGTTGATGATATCTGTAGCTTCATTGGCACTTTTAGACAATAAAGAACCACCCGCAATGGCATTCAACAAAGTCTTACAATTTGGTTGAAGGCCATTTTTGAAAATATGGATTTGCGTCAATTCATCAAAGCCATGACCTTTGCACTTTCGAAGCATGGATTTAAATCTTTCCCATGCCTCGTTCAATGATTCGTTGGCTCCTTGAGAAAACACGGAAATTACCGTTTTGGATTCCATGAATTGGTTGTGAGAGAAAAATCTTTCAATGAATTTCTCTTCCAACACGTCCCAATCCGTCATGACCGCCGGTGTTTGGTCCAAATACCAATCTTTGGCTTTGCCGAGCAAAGCATGTGGAAAAAGTCTTTTGAACAACGGTAGCTCTTGAGCTTGATCAACTCCCACCGCCAATGCTATCTCGTAAAATTTGGTGAGAAAAGCAAAAGGGTCTTCATGGTCTATTCCGGTGAATAGACTTCCGTATAACAAGTTAAAAGTTCTCGTCTTCATCTCGGCTTGCCTTCCCGTGTGGTTGGCAAATTGAGCAGTGTTTCTTGGACTGTTGATACATGGTGTGGAAACGGGTGGTGGTGGTGGTGGATCCATGATAGGTACGAAATGAGGTGGTGGTGTTGTAGAAGAACCTTCTCCTTGTTCTTGTCGTTGTCTAGAAAGTTGCCTCCTCCGTCTTGTTCTTCTATTCAGTCTCCTTGCGGTTCTCTCGATCTCGGGATCAAAAAGAAGTTGGTCCTCAGGAATCTGCCCTCGCATAAAACGAAATCTGCACACTAAACCAAACAAATTAACAAGCACAAGTCAAAAAAATTCAAGAGTTAACAATTCAACAACTATTGCGATGCTCGTAATATCAATTCAAATTCCCCGACAACGGAGCCATTTTGTTAGAACAGTGGTAAAGTGTCGGGTTTTTGTTATCGTCTCCACAGGGAATTTGAGATATTGCCGCCGTTCGACGGTTGTCAAGTTCTTAACTTTGTAGTAACAAAAGGGGTTTGGTTTTTAGTCATAGTATCTTGCATAAAAGGTAATGAATTATGGTAAAAGATTGATTTTACGATTTAATAAAGATTGTCAAAGTTAGGGTTCGGTAATCACTTTGCTTGTGTATGTCCGATCAACAATACGCATAAACTCCTTTAGATGATAAACACATTCACAACATCCTCCCAATGTGATTATTTCTAACTCACATTGTGGTTTTTCCCATTTTGATCCATTATTGATTTCTCACACAATCTATCAAAATGACAACATTTAGGTTTAACATTTTTTATGAACAACCATATTCAAAACTATTTCTAGCTTAAGAAAATAGAAGGATGAAAACCTAGGTCAAGAGTTGGAAAATATCTTTCAATCATAAACCAACACAAAGAGTTATAGATAAAGCAAGGTTTTCACCATATATTCATCATCCAAGAGTTTACAAATGAAGATCATCCATACACATACAAAGCTTAATGATCACCTACCTCTAACCTTGACAAAATGAAGAACTTAGCTACTCATTTTCATGGTAGCTTGCAAAAGGAGTTTCGGAAGAAGGTTGATGAACATCCGAGTTGAAGAATCTAACTTGGATGAGAATCCACCTTCTTTTTGTAGAATAATGTTTATAAATGAAGAAAATAAGATATCATGGGTTTCTAGGTCACAAAAATCTCTTATGCAGCAAAACTAGTGAAAAATATGGTATATGTTCAAAAAGTACATAGGGCTACTTATAGAAAAAGTTGTTGTCCTGTCACGCTCGCGACCTCGTTCGCCTAGCGAGCTAACAGCAAGCATTCGCTACAGCCTCGCCTAGCGAACATGCTAGTGAGGGCTGAGGAAAAGATTCTGGAATGCTTCGCTACTTGCTCGCTAGGTTCTCGCCTAGCGAGTTCTTCGCCACCTGTCTCGCTGCCAGCGAATGATGCCATTTTTATTCTGCCCAAGCATGGGAGTGTTCGCTAGCAGCTCGCTATGGGCTCGCCTAGCGAACAACTCGCTGCAACACTCGCCAGATGTTCGCCTAGCGAACATGCTTTTGCTCTTGTTCTTTCTTTATTCCTTTGTCAACTTTCTTGTGTCTTCAAATTCTACTCTTTCATGCTCAAATACTGCACAATAATACACAAATTAAAAGGACCAAGAGCATTTCACATCATATTGCATATCAACAAAAGCAAGGCGGTTTTGAACCAAAATTAGACCAAAAATGAGCGAAAGATGCCCACATTTGATAGCTCAAATAAGCACAATTGGGCATCTAACAATGTTCTATACAAAAGAAACCACGATATGGTCCTGCTCCGATGTGTTAACAAGAGAGAGGCAGACCTGTTAATGAGGATGTTCATGAAGGCACCTTTAGCACTCATGCAGGTGGCCACACCATGGCAAAGAAGATCTTGAGAGCAGGTTATTACTGGTTGACCTTGGAAACTGACTACATCTTGTTTGCCCAAAAATGAAAATGCCAAATCTACGCAGACAAAGTACACGTACCACCTCATCCGCTAAATGTGCTGATGTCACCCTGGTTGTTCTCCATGTGGGGAATCGATATGATTGGGGCAATCAAACCCAAAGCATCCAACGGACATTGATTCATCCTCGTTGCCATTGACTACTTCATCAAATGGGTAGAGGTTGCATCCTACGCCAACGTGACCAAGCAAGTGGTTGCCTGGTTCATAAAAAAGGAGATCATTTGTCGTTATGGAATCCCCGATCAGATCATCATAGACAATGGGACAAATCTAAACAACAAAACGATGAAAGAGCTTTGTGACAATTTCAAGATTAAACATCACAACTCCTCTCCTTACCGGTCCAAGATGAACAGCGTTATTGAAGCTACAAACAAAAACATCAAGAAGATTGTGCAGAGAATGGTAGTAACCTACAAGGAATGACATGAAATGCTTCCTTTCGCTCTACACGGATACCAAACCTCCATTCGCACTTCAACAGGGGAAACCCCTTTCTTCTTGGTCTATGGGATGGATGCGGTTCTACCCATTGAGGTTGAGATACCTTCGTTAAGGGTCTTGATGGAAGCCAAGCTCTAAGAAGCATAGTGGGTGAAGGAAAGGTTCGAAACTTTGAATCTCATCAATGAGAAGAGGATGACGGTAATATGCCACAACCAGCTGTACCAAAATAGAATGAAGAGGGCCTTCAATAAAAGGGTCCAGGTCAAAGAATACAAAAAAGGTGAGTTGGTACTCCGGAAGATTCTGCCGGTACATCGAGACGCGTGTAGAAAATGGATATCGAACTATGACGATCCATTTGTTATGAAATCGGTCTTCTTAGGAGGCTCATTGATCCTTACAATGATGGATGGTGAACAACTCCCTCATCTAGTAAACTCTAATGTAGTAAGGAAGTATTATGCCTAAAAAGAGCTCGGTGAATCGAAAACCTAGAAAGGCGATTCAGGAAAAAGAGCATCCCGATGGATCACACCCTATGAAGAAGATCCAGGCAAAAATTAGGGATAAAACAAAAAAAGAGCTCGCTGAGTCGAAAACCTGGAAAGGCGATTCAGGCAAAAATGAGCACCCTGATGAACCGAAAACTCAAAAAGGGCGATTCAGGAAAAAATTATAGGCAGAGGCATTTCACTGCAACAGGAGTTGTTACGACCACAGAAGATTGTCAAGAAGGCTCACTTTTCGTTACTCTCGTACGAAGCAGCACTTCAGGGCCGACTTTTAGTTAGATAGGACCAGATGATTATTGTATTTTTGTAAACCTTTCCCATATTGCCACTTTCTGTTCCAAATTGTCATTATTCCATGGGACTTTGCCTTCGCAAGTTTCCATCTGTAATAAGATCAGATTTGAACCAGTCTTTGTTTGTGTTCTATTGCTCTACTTTCTTTGTTATGCAAATATCACTTATTCGTTAATAATGATTTTTGAAAATAAAAGTTTTATTTTGAAACTAAAATTGTTTTAAAAGTTAAACAAGCAAATCGTAGTGTCAACTGTAACATGACAATATGAAATTAAAAAAAAAAAAAACTCCTCTCATGAGAGCAGAACGGTTGAAAATTTTGATACCATCATCTCAGCAATACCTGGTCCTATAGAGGTTCCTATCCCCACGCTGCCGCGCTACAAAGTCTGCCAGTTGTATTGAAGTCATAACTTCTCCCCAAAAAGTTTGCCAAGACAGAGATCGTTTCCAGCAAAATCACCAGCAATGGATGCTTGTGTGTTTCTTTAACCTTGTTAAGCCTTCCCCAAGTGATGGAACTTGTTAGTTCTCATCCAATTGCCTCATCTTTCTCCTATTCTAAAGGAAAGTTTCTCCATTGACCCCCCAATAGTCATAATTTGCTCTTACCCTCCCTCTTACTTTGTTAAGTTATATTAAACCCTAGCTTAGTTAAGTTAGAACCTACTAGCCATTAGACTTTGCTTAAGTCTAAAAAACCCACCTTTACTAGGAGTGTTCTTCAACTAAAACCCTAGGTTAGAGTTTGTCAACTCCTCTTATGGCTTTTGGTAAAGTCAATCTTGAGTGTACAACTTAGAATAGAGAGTTTTGTTAAACTCTATACAAGCATTGTTATGTTTGTTCCCCTTTGAACCTTTATCATAATCAAGTGTTCATCCACCCTCAGTGAGGTGAACTACGATTGCTTTGATTCTATCCTAGTTAGGATACGTTGGCAAAAGATGTGATATCTTTGCGAGCAAACTTAGAAACATCAACCCTAGGTCTTTACCTTAAAACCCTAACCTTGATCCCAAACCATAGCAAGTAGTATAACATACAAACATACAAAAGGTTCATGTAGAGTACTACAGATGTTTAGGATGTGAAATACCTACCCTAAGCATAACAAACCCCCGATCCCCGAATCTCTTAGCATTGTTATTACATCGCGCAAAAGGTCTTTCTTTCTTTAACCTTTCCTTTGGATAAATCAAAGTCTGGTTGTGAATTTAATGAATTAAGATTCAAGTTAACCAATAGCTTGACATCACGATTCTCACTGCAACACGTCTTCCTTGTGATCTTGTACTATAGATCTGTTGAGAATGGATATCCTTAAAAGATGTCAACTCTTCTTGAGCCATGTGAACACAGACTTTAGATGACAAACTAATTTGACATTGTAGCTTACTTTCTATACTACGAATAAATTAGTTATTAAATTAGAGGTTATTGTTAAAGAAACACCAAAAACTTTGGAAAGGATAGCATACTCAGAATTTAGCTCAACCATGGATACATTAAACCAAAATTCTTTCACAAGATTTGGATAAGTAAAACCATAGAGCATCTCAAAATATCCATTCCATCCTATTTAGTAACATTCTTCCAAAAGTTAAAACCTAGCTTAAATAGCTCTTCAAAATTCACAAACTTTTCATTGATGACAACTAGTTGATTCAGTGAAGAATTGACTAGAGATTCATATCAAGTTTGGTTTGATCAACACACAAAATAAAAACAAATATAAAGAAAAGATACGAACAAGGTTCTGACCACAGAGCAATAAATATCTTGTCAGAGGGACATAAAAGGTGACAAGAAATGATGTTTCACAAAGACAAGGGATATAGACCATAGATGTACAAAATAAGAAAACATCATTACCCAAAGGTTCTTACTCAGAAAATTTTTGAGCACACTAGATGATTTTCAACTTTATGGAATTTAAGTAAGACAGGGATTTTTAAAAAAAAAATCTTTTACTTAAACCGCTTATCAGAAGTAAAGATTCCTTTTTTGAATCTCTGATACTGACAATTTTCAAAAGCTATCCATCATCAGAGTCTAGTATGATTAAACTTTGAGTGGGACATTTGCTTTTAGTCATCAGTTTTTGATATTCCATTCAGAGTTAAGCATTTCCTCTTTAAAATTGGATATTAGTTTTTCAGATAGATGTGCTTGATTCATGAATGTTGAGTTGGTTTCTCTGACTAATGATTGGTAGCATTATTATCATAAAAGCTGAGAATATTGTTTCCATAAATATGATCATCTTCTAGTTAATGACTTATTTTGTATAGTCATGTACAACATAGTTTCTTTTTAATGATTTTTGAAGATTCTTTTGTTATTAGCTAAAAGAATTTCCCTAGAGATCTATTAGAGACTTTGTATTCACTCATACATAAATAATTCATTTAGTCAAGAAGTTTTCCAAGTGAAGAACATAACATACTTTTTTTTAGTTTTCTTGGTCAGGCTTCAGGCAAGTATTCCGATTTGACCATGGAATCTGAATTTTGTCTTCAAGTGGATTTTGAGTCAATGGCAATAATACCGATGATTCCACTTTCTTTTACAAACTTCATACTTTTTGCATTCTTCATATTTTAAATTTTCTGCGTAGGCTTTTCTTCCATTACAGGTTGTAAGCAACCATTGATCAAGTGTCATGGAAGATGTCTTGCTCCTTTCTTCTGTGATATCCACACCAAATACAATTTAGGATTTTGGTACCCTTATTTTTATGGGTCTTGAAATATTAGTCCTGATAGGCTTTCTTTTACTTCATGCCTTAGTCTGATAGTAGTACCTTGATTCATTCTAGAATTTGAGTTCTAGGATGAGTTTTGGCACTAACAAAACCCATTCTTAGCAGAGTCTTTGATTTCATTATCTTGGATTCATTTATTATCAAATATTTTACTTTATAATCCTTGATTTTGAAATCTCCCTATTCTTAATATTGAGAAAATCAGTTGAAATATGATTATTTCATAAGCTTCTGAAGTTACTATTTCCATCAACAAATTTCTCATTCCTTTTAGTTAGTTGATACAATCTTTTGATAAGGAAGGCCAATTCCTCATCATCAGACATTCCATAGGATTTTTCTTCAACGAGCTTAAGGAAAGTAGATTTGTTTGACATCTTATCTTCATTTAATTTCATTTTTTTACTTTAAAGATTGTTAATCAAACTTTCAAGACTCAACATGCTCAAGTTTTTGACTTCCTTAATAGTTGTGACTTTTGGTTTGAATCTAGCAGACAAACTTCTCAAAATTTTGTTGGAAATATTAGATGAAGTGTAACATGTTAAGCTCTAACTGATTCCTTTCAAATTTAAAACACAAGGATTCAAAAATAGTATTACCAGTAGGCACATCAATGATGTTGATATACTTGAATGAAGTAGAACATCTACCAGAATGCTTCTAACTTCAAGATGATTTTTGTAAAACTTCTTCTGAGCTGGTGTGAGAGATTTTCTATCTTTGATCATCTCAACACCATCAAATTCTATGGAAATACCTTTATCCAGGGTATTCCATAGATCTTTCATCAAAACCCTTTATCAAGACCAAAGATATATGAGTAAGCTTTTGCTTTTCCATCATTTAAATTCAACAGAGTCACCACTGAATATGGGAGGATTAGCAAAGAAAAATATTTTTCGAGTGGTACTTAATTCCTTCTTGAAAACAAATCTTCATCAGACATATTTTTCTCTTTAGATCTTTCTTTGTACCATTGTTAAGTGTTATGTGAAGGTGAGAAAAGTACACAAGAAGGGAGGGGGGTTAAATTGTGTTATCCGTTTTTGCTTTTCTTCTAAATAGAGTTCATATTCTAAGCCATGTTAAGATTCTGATTATAAGTTGCAGCAGAATAATAATAGAGACCAATAAATAATTACATAACACACAGAGATTTATCCATGTTCCTCCTAAACCGAGAGTATTCCAGTCCTCTTGCAACACAAGAGATTTTTTTCACTATAATCAAATCATAATTACAATTACTTATCCCCTCAACATAAGACTTTTCTAACTTTCAGCTTAAACCCCTCAGGTTCAAAACTTTCTACTTAGACCCTCTGCCCAAAACTTACTTCTTATATTCCACGAATCCAAGACTTCCTGCTTAAACCCCTCAGGTTCAAGACTTATGCTCATACCCAAAGTCAAAGACTTCCCTGCTCAAATCCCATGGATTACAGACTTCTGTTCAAACCTCTCAGGTTCAAGAATTTTTCTCAGATCCACGGCCCAAGTCTTCCTTACTCAAATCCCACAAATTCAAAACTTCTACTCAAACCCCTCAGGTTCAAGACTTTTTCTCAGACCTCTGGTCCAATACTTTCTTGCTCAATCAACAACTGACTAAGACCTCAATGCTCTAGCACAAAGAAGGAGACTTACTTTGCTCAATCTCATAGTAAAAGACTTTGATGCTTAAGTACATAGTAAGAGACTTTATCTAAACTACTAAACAACCTATTTAGAAGAATAGAGAACAAGGTGTGCTTGATACATAATTAGAGGTACATGGTAAATAACCATAACAAAGATCACATCACTTAATATTTCTAAGATATTTAATGTTTAAAAAATCTTAAGGCTTTTTACAATTTACAACATATAACATAAAATATACATACTCAATTGTGTTGCCATTGTTGATCTTGGTATTCTTCCATTCTAATAGAAGCGTGAAACACTTCTTTCTTCTTGGCTCTCTTTATTTATTTTCTTTGTTCTTTGTTGATTCCAGATTGAATCTTCAGCTACTTATATAGCAGTTGCAGAATGATAACTGTTGGAAAAGATAACTTGTACAAGTGTATTTGTTTGAAGATAGATACACCAAAAGATCTTTATCTATTGTGTAACTCTTTTAACCATAGCGTCTTCCTTATGATCTTGTATTATAGATACATTTAGAGTAGATATCCGTAAAGCATGTCAACTCTTCTTGAGCCATGTGAGTACAGACTCTAGATGACAAATTGATTTGACAGTGTAGCTTACTTTCTGCAGTATAGATAACTTAGCTTAGTCCTTAGTTCTGAAGGATTACCAAAAGCTGATACATTCACTAATTATAGAGATAATACATTTCTCTTATGATGCTAATATCTTTAGCCTCAGAGTCTGTGCAAACCTATATCATCAGACTTCACTTGATAATGTGCATCTATTTTGAACCACAAGAATCCAGTAACTCAGCTTCTCTCAAGTGCGTCCTTATATCATATTCTGAATGATTTCTTCTTAAGCTTTAGAACTTGCAAACTTATAACACACATTAGATAACATCATTGTTATTTCAACACTTTGTTATCATCAAAACTCAAAGGGAATATGTCATAAAAAATCTTGTTCTAACATTATGCACAGACCATGCTCTGATGCCAATTGAAGGTGAGAAAAATACACAAGAAGAGGGGGGTTGAATTATGTTCATCATTTTTGCTTTACTTCTGAACAGAGCTCAAATTCTAAACCATGTTCAGATTCTGATTATAAGTTACGGCGGAATGATAACAGGAGCAAATAAGTAACGACAGATCACACAAAGATTTATCCTGGTTCCTCCCAAATTGAGAGTAGTCTAGTCCCTTTGAAGCACAAGAGATTTTCCACTATAATCAAATCATGATTACAATTGCTTATTCCCTCGAGCATAAGAATTTTCTACTCAGACCCTCAGCCCAAGACTTCCTGCTTAAACCCCTCAGATTTAAGACTTCCTACTTAAATGCCACAGATTCAAGACTTAATGCTTAAACCCTCAGCCCAACAATTCCTGCTTAAACCCCTCAGGTTTAATACTTCCTACTTAAATACCACAAATTTAAAAATTCCTTCTTAGATTCTACGAATCCAATACTTCTTTCTTAAACCCCTCAGGTTCAAGACTTCTGCTAATACTCCTCGAGTACAAGACTTCTCTACTCAGATTCCTCAAATTCAAAACTTCTGCTTAGACCTTCAGGCCAAGACTTTTATTTCTTAATCAAAAAATGATTAAGACTTTAATGCTTAAGCACATAGCAAGAGACTTACTTGGATCAAGCTTACAACAAGAGGCTTTGATGCTCAAGCACATAGCAAAGGACTTTCTTTCTAAACTACTAAACATAATATGTTTACAAGAATAGACAACAAGGTGTACTTGATACAATCAGAGGTACAAGGAAATAACTATAACAAATATCATCGCTCTTAAGATTTATAAGATATTAAATATTTAAGAAATTTTAAGGCTTTGTATAATTTACAACAAATAACAGAATTTCTGCATCCTCGATTGTGTTGACATTATTGATTTTGTTATTCTTCCATTCTGATTGAAGCGTGAAACACTTGTTTCTTCTTGGTAATCTTTATTTATTTTACTTGTTATTGATTCTATATTGAATATTTAGCTACTTATATAGAAGTTGTAGAATGATAGCTGTTGGAAGTGATAACTTGTACAAGTGTCTTTGTTACTCCATAGTACAAGAGACGTTGAAGATAGATACACCAAAAGATCTCTATCTATTATGTAACTCTTTTATCCATAACGTCTTCCTTGTGATATTGTACTATAGATCCATTGAGAATGGATATCCATAAAACATGTCAACTCTTCTTGAGCCATGTGAACACGGAATTTATGATAAACTGATTTGATATTGTAGCTTACTTTCTGCAGTACGAATAACTTAGCTTTGCCAGTGGTTCTGAATGATCACTAGAAGCTTATACATTCAATAAGTGTATATATAATATACTACTATTTTGATGCTGATACCTTCAACTTTAGAGTCTAAGCCAACCTATATTATCAAACTTCATTTAAGGAACGTTCTTCAGTTCTGAACCACCATAAGCCAATAACTTAACTTCTTTCAAATGCGTTCTTTTATTAGTTTCTGAATAGATTATTCTTAAGCTTTGGAATCTGCATACTTAGAACATGCATTAGATAACACCATTATTCTTTCAATACTTTTTTTTATCATAAAAAACTTAAGAAATACTTGTCAGAACAAATCTTGTTCTAACAAAGTAAAGCAATTGTAAATGGACTTACATAGAAGTCACACCTATCTGAGGCCGGTCAAATAATTTAGGTGTCAAAAATGTTAGAGAACTAACACAAAGTTAGCCTTCTAAAATATGAAACACAATGGTCAAAACAAAAGCCAAAAGAAGAAGAGAGAAAGGAGAGAAACAAACACAATTGAAACATAACAAGGTATCACGGTCGGCAAATTGGCAGAGTCACCATCGTCCTTTATTCGTTCCTAAGGAACAAGGAAATAATTATAAAACCTAAAGTTAAAGGGTGAGAGACTTGGTTCAAGAGTCGGTTAAGTGAGAGGAAGATACTATTCACCCTACACCTCCATTGTATCCAATGGGATCTGAAGGTGAGAAAATACTTAGAAAGGGGGTTGAATAAGTATATAGAAAAACTTATAGCAATAAATACTCAAGGATTTTTATCCTGGTTCGTTGAACTCAACTACTCCAGTCCACCCTATCAAGAGTGATTTGCCTTTCTCAACAAGGACTTAATCCACTATTAAATCAACTGATTACAATAGCAAGCACTAAGAGCAGTTGTTCTTAGTCTTCTTAAGAACTACTGATCCCAACTGGATCTTCTTAAGGATCTTTTACAATCAAATGTAAGAATAATGCAAGTGTTTAAATGCTTCTAATTAAGCTTTATCACAACTGTGATTTTACACTTAAGATTTAAGAACTTAGAAATAAATTCAGCAAGATAAAGATTTGTATGAGAGCTTGTAATGAATTTCTTTCAATGTTTCGTCAACTGAAGAAGAGTGATGGAGTCTTGATTTTATAGGCACAGAGGTCCACGTAGTCTTTCACGTTGAAGGCTGTGTACTAAAAAGGTCTGAGCCTTTTTGTCTTCACATCACATGACCTTTCCTAGAAGTAGAATGCACAGATAAATCCTTTTTGTCTGTGTTTTTGTGTCTAGCATAAAAGAAGAAAGAGTCGTTTGGCCATTCCAATAGACATAACTTTGAATTCTTCTTCAACAAGTTTCAGCAAAGTATCATCAGAGTCTTGAGCAGTCAGAGTCTTCTGATGTACATTAGAGTTTGTTGAATCAGAGTCTTTTGCAGCATGTGTGCTAACAGCGTGTAATTGTTCAGAGCAGAGTTTGGGATCAGATCCTCAGTACTGGCAGCGTATTACTATCAGAGTCTTCTGAAATAACTGTGCTTGAAACTCTTCATACAGAATTCTTCAATGCTTCAGATGCTTCTGGCTTCTGCTTCAAATTCTTCTGTAGCTTCTGCTTCAGATCCTTCTGTAGACAGCACTCAGAATCTTCTGTAGACAACATTCAGATTCTTCTAAGAGATGCTTCTGATGCTTCAGAGCCTTGCATAATTTTTCATGTTCAGATCTAATTTGCTTCCAGAATAATATTCACTTTTAATATCTGCAGCAAACATACTTAACCAAATTTTAGAGTATATAATTCTTTAATACAAAATTTCATAAGAGTTATCATCAAAACATAGAGATATAATTAAGAACCAATCTGTGTTCTAACAATCTCCCCCTTTTTGATGATGACAAAAACATAAGAAATTTTGTTCAATAAAATATATAATTATAACTCCCCCTGAGATAATGAATCTCCCCCTGAATTGAATACTTAGAAGGAATAGAAACTTCCCTTTTAACATGAGTATTCTTTTCAGAATCAGAGCCTGATTGTTCCAAAAATTAGATCTTGACTTTGGATGGACGTTTCAGAATCAGAGCCTGATAGGTTAAACTTGATCTGGGGATCTCAGAGTTACTTTTAAAGAATTTGTCAGAATTTTCAAATGATCTGAAATGCTAAGAATGCACGTTAGTTATAATTAGATATGTCTGAGTTTCATTTAGGTAGAGTTTATTTGAACAGTCAGATCCATTTTCTCCCCCTTTTTTGTCATAATCAAAAAGTAAAACTTTTAAAGACAAATAAAAGGAAATACAGAAAAGATATATTCATGAGGGGAAAACACAGAGTCATTCATTCCTATTCAAAACAGACAAATCATCAGATAAATTCAAGTACATGTGCACAAACATCAGATACATAAAAACATAAATTAGGTTTGCTTGGACAAAATCATCTTCAACAGGTGAGTGATCTTAGATGAAGACTCTTCTTGCTTTGTCATCCACTTAGCCATGTTGTCATTCTTCTGATCTTGCTTTGACATCCATTGTGCCATGTCTTCAGTCTTCTGGTCTTGCTTGGCCATCAATGACTTAATCTCAGATTGTCCAGCTTCCAAAACTGCAATCTTATCTTCCAAATCTGGATTCTCTTTCTTGATTTCAGATGAAGAAGGTGGGGCAAATTCTGAAGCAGGAACAGAGTCAATTTCCATTGGAGATGCAGAGTCAGGAGCAACAGATCCAGAGGGATTTTCCACAATTGTCATAGCCAGAGGATTTACTTCAGAAGCAAATTCAACAGAAACTTTTGTAGCAGATACTTCAGAAGATGAAGGAACATCTTCAAGAAGCAGAGGTGCAGATCTTTTTATATTCCAAATCATGCTTCTGGAAGTTTTAGCAAATCTTAGCTTCGCATCATCAGAACATACATTCTTCAGATTTGAGGCTACAGTATTGAATCTATTGATGAAGCTATTCCAGATAGCATCAGATTCATTTGCATCCATTGTTGACAAGCATCTCCTCTGAACAGATCCTAAATGCATCTTTATTTCTTTCATAAAACTTGCAAATAAATTATCAACATTCAGCCTAGTTTTTGGTTTCAGAAGGGTTTCCAAGGTGAAACGCTTGGGTTGAGGTGGAGGTGGAATGGTGAATTCTGGGATAATGATCAGAGGGCTAGGATATGCTGGTTTCTTCTGAGCTGGCATAATACGAAAGAATGGTTTGATTCTGCGAATGGAAGGGATGACAACTTTTGGATTATCAAAATAAGGAACAAAAGCTGATGGTTTTGACTTAATAAGGTAAGGAACAAAAGCTGATTGAGGTGGTTGATCAAAAAAGTGTTCTATTTCAAGTCCAGGTGGAAGGGGATCAGATGGAAATGGTTTAGAAGAAGCAAATGAAACAAATTCAGATGTTCTTGGAATAGGTTTAGGAGTGGGTGCAGGAATGATAGTTTCAGAAGAAATGGGTAGATCTGGTTGGTTAGATTCAAATGCTCTGAGGGAAGGGGGTAAGATAAAATCTGGATGGATATCAGATTCATATGAATCAGATGATGTGGTTGGGGTGCAAGATGTAGAGGATACAAGAAACATAGTCTTGGGAGGTTGAACATCCAGAATCTCAGAGTCAGGTATGTTAGATTCACTAGGATTGGATGGTTCTTGTAGAATCTCAGAAGGTTTGGATAGAGGTGGTTCAGATACAACTGGTTCATATGCAACTTGTTTAGGTGCAACAGGTTCAGGTGTAACTGTTTTAGATGCAACAGTTTCAGATGCAACTTGTTCAGATGCAACTGGGTCAGATTGTATGGATTCAGATGCAGCTGGATGTTGAATTTCTGGTTGTTGTATTTCTGGTGGTTGTTGTGTTGTAGGTTGTTCTGTTGGTTTTGTTTGTGGTTCTGATGGAGGAGTGTCAGATGATTTGGGTGGTGTAGTGGAAACAGGGTCATATGATTTTGGTGGTTCAGAAGTTTGAGATGGAGTAGGAATTGTTTGATTTTACGTGGGAAGAGGTTCAAGAATAGAACTAAATGCTGATTCATTTATTAAAATTTTTAGAAAAAGATGATTTAGTACCTTTAGTCTTTATGCGCTTGGTGGGAACAGAGGGAACTTCTCCAGAAGCTTTTCTCTTAACCTGCTTCTGTGGCTTTTTGTCGCACCTCGAAAAATCACGGAGACATTTCGGAGAACGCGACCCTCGCGTGAAAGGCGCGGAAATGCGGTTCGACAGAGTCGCCACCGAACTTTATTTTTCCTGAACAAACGGGAGAGGAAAATATCGAGAAAACCTCTTAAAAACGAAAGGATAGGAACAGGGCTGTCGCAACCAAGTTCCGGGTTCGGGAGTCGGTTACGTGAGGGGAAGGTATTAGCACCCCTCACGTCCGTCGTACTCGACGGGAACGTCTTAAGGTAAATGTGGGGAGTGTTGTTTTAGGTTTACTTGTTTTCTTCTCGTTGTTAAAGGTAGAATTGTTAGGTTAAAAGGTTAAAGACGCAAAGGAGAGATGGGTGGTTAGAGGATAGGGTGCTCGCCAAGGATTAGGGCCCTTGTACCTACGTATGCTCATTCGGACGAGAATGAGAAATCAGAGCGTCGTAGTTCGACTACGGGAAAGGTTGGGAATGTGTGGAAGGAATAATGGAGGAAGATAGAAGTATGCTCGCCAAGATCATCGCAATCTTGTGCCTACGTATCTTATATTCAAGAATGAATAAAGAATCAGAGCGTCCGTAGTTCGTGGTAACAACCACGAAAAGATGAGGTTGAATAGGTTGGAAGTTTGAGAAAGAGACGAAAGAGTGACTGACAAGCAACCCAAGAGCGTGCCTCAAGAGCTTGTCACTCAAGAATTCAAGGAATGCGAGATTCCAAGAACTCAGTTCTTTCGAAAGTTGACTGAATAGGTTGAAGATGAAGAGTTGGATGTTTTGAAATCGAAAGAATAAACTAATAACAACTCAAGGGCGCGCCTTGAGAGTTACTCATTCGAATATTCAAAGAATGTTAGATTCTAAAAATATCCCTCTTTCGTAAGTTTAAAAAATGTTGGTAGAGAGATTGAATCGAAAATGGGGATGCGAGGCAAAAGGAAATTGGTTTAAAAATGGTTCGACGACGAGTCGAGGACCTGATTGAAGATAGAACCGACTTAACGATGTGTCAGGGGTTAGATCGTGAGAAACGATATTAGTCCCTAAAGGTGCCCCTAATATCGAAAATACGAGAAATTGTGAAGTGTGTGCGAAGTGTCGATGATTGCGAATGCATACGAGCACTCGACTTAGGAGAACGTTGGAAAATGTTTGAAAAAGTCGAAAGATTGAATGGATAATAACTCGAGGGCGTGCGTCGAGAATTATTCACTCGAAAATTCAAGGAATTCTAGATCCCAAGAACCTCCTTCTTTCGGAGTTTGAATTGAGAAAAAGTTGAGAAAATAATTTGAATTGAATCGAGGGTATGAAAAGAGTTTGTGGTATGAGAGGTGAGAATGTGAGGTTGGATTTGAAAAGTATAGGAGAAATGACAATTATTTGATAAATGAGACGTAGGCCTCACAACCAATTAATCAGAATATTATGGAGATGCTAGATCTCGACAATGTCTGAATGAACAACAGAAATGTCACAACGATATATTATTTTAGGCGTACGCCTCAATAATAATCGTCCAAAAACCCAAGAAGTGCTAGACTTCAAGGATTTATTTTTATTTTTCTGATTTGATCGAAAAATAATTTAGTATTGAAAAATATATTGAATCAAAATTAGAAAAATTAATCATATTTGAAAAATATATACTCAAGTTTTGAAAAAAGAGATTTGAAAAAAAAAACTCTAGACTTTAGAAAATTGTCTTGAAAAAAGAAATATGTTTGAAATTGATTGACGAGATTATTGTATCGAAAGTATGTGGTATAACCGACACACATTTTGTCAATTTAAAAACTATACTATAAAACTTAAATCAAATATTTACATCATTCCATGGATGAGAAGAAAAATTTATGCAAAAGAAACAAAGTTTTTCATTACATGATATAACTAAATCACTTATGATATAAAATATTGTTCTAGTAGCTACAACCTTAATTATGATGTCAGTAGCAAAAAGATGGACGTAGAAATGAGGATTAATGGCTTATTATATAACCTCCATGAATGCTTAATACTACCACTTACACCACACGCCGACCGTAACTAATTTGCAATCGAAACGCCTATGCAACTTCTATCAAATGTAATTATTACACAAGAAGCCCATACCAAAAATAAAGAACCATTTAGCTTAGCAAAAATCTATCAAGAATAATTTAGCATGAAGTATATCAATAATTGGACTTGAAGATGTTAAATAAACTTAGTCAGAACTATTTATCTTGCAGGTGTTAAATAAGTTCAACTTCTCACCTATCATTATTCGATATTAAAAGAAAACAATCAAGAATAAAATACAAATAATAGTTCCATAACTTTCTACAATTCTTGAAGTATATTATATGTTTATGAAAAGAAAAAGAAAAAATAATTAAAAAAAAAGGTGGAAACAAGAAAGCCAGCACTCTTCTTTATAATTGGACATTTCCTTTTTATCCAACAGTGCGAGATGGAAATGAATATCATGATGATGATTTTAATGATGCAAGAACAATAAGAATGCAACCATCTAAATCTATGTAAACTTGTATCAATTTTAAATTACAACATGAGAGAGGCTACCGAAAATAGTGCAACGACACCACATTCCACCTTTTGAAGATACTGTAACGTTTCAAACTCGTCATGGGTGCGTATATCTCAACATTACCATCATGTAAACTATAAAAGAAACTGCTAAACTCAGGCATAGTATGAAAGGTCTAACAAGCAATCCCTGAGAAATGAAGAACAAATCTTAAAAAAAAAAAACGAAACCTTTTAAACTGCAAGTTTTAACAGTAATAAATTCGAAAACAAATCATGCTTGCACATCAACACAACAACACGATAACAATAGCAACCGGGACCTACAAAATGCAATATTGATCATCAAATGTGAACGAACCCGAAACGGTAACTCAAACGAAAGCCTCATACAACGATAACAGGGCCATATTGACAGCAGCACATCAAAACTTATCAAAACCAAAACAAATCAACGAAAACATGAACAATCTGCAGATTGAATTTAGTTACAACAAAAATAAGCGAAGTCGATCCAACCTGATATCTCAAGCGAGACGTGCTATCAAATCTTCCATGTCAATGTCGACGTCGTATCCATTTTTTGTTGAATCAAGTCTTCTCCACATTGGGTTATTGCGTTGCGACGGCAAGTTGGTTGTTGAAAGTTGCGTCGTCGCGAGGATGCGACTATTCCTGTAGATTTGATGTCTGGGGGTGGATGAAACGTTGTCGTTGCAGAGAACTCGTGATATTGCCGTCGTCGTCGCTCCGATCTTGTGATGTGAATGTTGTTAAGCTTACGATACCAAAATAGATCAAAAACACTGTCATTCTTGGCGACGAGGTCACAGTAGTGTCGTCGTTGTTGATTGAGGAAAATGATGGTGGTGAGGAAAGGAGGTGATGCGGCGCCGTTTTAGTTTGTACTGAGGGAGGAAATGGTTTTTTAGGGTTTGGTGGGAGATTGTGGGCGGCGGCCGTTTTAGTCTTGAAGGGAGATGAACAGTAAACTCCCCTTCTTTTTCAATCGGTTCTTCCACTCTTTTTATAGCATGCCGAAACCAAACCCTAACGGGCCGTTGAACTGGGCCTCTCATCTGGTTCACTCAAATTCTTTTTTTTTTTAAATTCTTTCCATTATTTTATTAACAATTTTTACTAAATATTAACAAATATAATAACTACAAACTAAAATAAAATATTACCAACTATTTAAATACATAAATATTAATAAATATAAAATTAATAGATATTAACAAATATATATAAAACAAACTAAAAATTTACAAAATTTAATATTAACAAACAAAAAAGCAATATATGTGCACAAAATATTATTATTAATAACATTTTAAAAAGAAAAATTTTAGGAAATTAAGAAAAGAATTAATGTTCACAAACATGTCTTTAGGCCATGTGTCATGCTTTAATTGGTCAAAAAAGATAAAGTTCTGAGAAATCAACCAATTGCGAGCAGACACGTGTCTAAATAACAAGAAAATAAGCGGGCAATGTAAAACATACAAGAATAAATAAATAAAAAACGAAAATATTTGAAAAAGGGTAGGACAAATTTAGAGTATGACAGATGCCCCTATCTAATCGACTTAATCTTAGGAAAATGAACTGCATTAGCGTTCATATTCCTGAGGTAGAAGTCAATTAGATATGAAGAAGACCCTGAATTTGTCCGAAAGAAAAAGAGATGCTAGAGAATTGAAAATACTGGAAAATGTAAACCTCGGAATCAACTGTAAGCAACCGGCAAAAGGTCGTCATCACCAAAAGGATGATGGAATGAAACACACACGACTACTACCACCAAAAGGATGGTAGAGCAAAACACAAACAAACATCGCACAATCTATCATAAATGACTATGACAGACCCCCCACCAAAAGGATGACGGAGCGAAACACAAACAAACATCGCACAATCTATCATTAATGACTATGGTAGACCCCCCACCAAAAGGATGACGGAGTGAAACACAAACAAACATCGCACAATCTATCATTAATGACTAGGATAGACCCCCCACCAAAAGGATGACGGAGCGAAACTCACACGAGCCACTACCACCAAAAGGATGATAGGACAAACACTATCGCACAATCTGACACCAATCCAAGTGACAGACCCCCCACCAAAAGGATGACGGAGCGAACCACAAACAAACATCTATCATTAATGACTATGATAAACCCCCAACCAAAAGGATGACGGAGCGAAACACAAACAAACTATCGCACAATCTATCATTAATGACTATGATAGACCCCCCACCAAAAGCATGACGGAGCGAAACACAAACAAACTATCGCACAATCTATCATTAATGACTATGATAGACCCCCCACCAAAAGGATGACGGAGCGAAACACAAACAAACATCGCACAATCTATCATTAATGACTATGATAGACCCCCCACTAAAAGGATGACGGAGCGAAACACAAACAAACTATCGCACAATCTATCATTAATGAATATGATAGACCCCCCACCAAAAGGATGACGGAGCGAAATACAAACAAACTATCGCACAATCTATCATTAATGACTATGATAGACCCCCCACCAAAAGGATGACGGAGTGAAATACAAACAAACTATCGCACAATCCATCATTAATGACTATGATAGACCCCCCACCAAAAGGATGATGGAGCGAAATACAAACAAACTATCGCACAATCTATCATTAATGACTATGATAGACCCCCCACCAAAAGGATGACGGAGCGAAATTCAAACAAACTATCGCACAATCTATCATTAATGACTATGATAGACCCCCCACCAAAAGGATGACGGAGCGAAATACAAACAAACAGGTTGCTATCACCAAAAGGATGATAGGACAACACAGGTTCGAAGTTTACCAACACCAAAAGGACGCAGGCTAGGTTAAACTGACGAAGTTCGGCTATCACCAAAAGGATGATAGTAAGGAAATTGACAACAGTCACGCCTGCTGGACACAACTCATTGGGGAACACCCAAGAGGAAGATTGGGTTGAAATGAATCAGCGGGGACGACTACTGACTTGCTTGGAGATCATAGTTTTGTTGAAATGATTTCATGGTTACGCCCATGAATTTTGAAGAGGATGCCCCTGTCTGGGTTGAATTTGTCTTGAAATTTTGTCTTGGTCAACAAAAGGTTGAACAACTTCGTGAGGAACGCTCACGGCCTTGCTGAAAATGCCCCTGCTTGGGCTGAATCTTGCATTAAACTTCTTGAATTTGCCCAACAAAAGGTTTAACGACTTCATGGGGAAAGCCCACGGTCTTGAATGATATGCCCTTGGTTGGGCTGTATGTTGATTTGAATATTTGCTCAACCACGAGTTTGAAATACGTCATGGGAACTACCCATGGTCTTGAAAAAGATGCCCCAGACTGGGCTGATGATTGCTTTGAAGTTCTTGAAATTCATGGGAGAAACCCATAGTCTTGCGGAGAATGCCCCTGACTAGGCTGATGATGGTCTTGGAAATCTTCGAGATTGATCCTGGACCTTGGCTTGCATATGCTAATGCTGGATGAAAATGATATTTCATAATGAATGGAAATGTAAATGCAAATGCTAACGCGCGGAGATGCAAAAGCTGGGGAAGTATGATACGATTGGGTATGCAAAATGATGCAAAATGCTTATGATGATGAATGCAATGCGTATGATGCATATGATGTAGACGGGTAATTGGAAATGCAGGTGGAGACGCCAGCGTGGTGGACTTTGGGTAGTTGCTAATGCGGATTGGACTTCGGGTGGTGGGAGGGATTGACTTCCTTGACACGCAGGAGAAGATGCTCTGGATGTTGCAAGTCTGGTTACTTGGTGTTTGTGAATTTACTTCAGAGAAGGTTGTAGCTTTGCTTGATGATTAGGATAATCTGGACTTTCCCTAGTCTGAACATGATAATGGTCTGCCTCAGATTAACCTGTTTTGAAGTTGAAACCAAACTCTGATGGCTTGCCCCTGCTCGAGCTGTTGAATGACCTACCCCAGCCTATGGGGTTTGAAGTACTCTTGCTTCGTGTACGCCACTGAAAGTCAAGTTCCTCCTCGGTTGCCCCTCATTGAGATGTCCTTGAATATCTAGCACTGATTTGCAATTAAAAATGTACATTCATAAATGGTAACATTAATGCAAAGTTCAATGTAAGTTTGGGAAACGTGTGTCCTTTATTGAGGTGTCGTGATAGTGAAACGAATAGACCGTTAGCCCAAACATTATGCTAGTTTTGATTGGTGTGAAAAATATATCAAGAGAAATGACACCAATGTTGGTGATTAGAAATCATGTGAGGAGTCAGGTTACGCAACCTTACGATAGTATGCTTTCAGAGTAAACCCCGCCTCAATTAGGTCTTTCGAGGGTTGTAACGTGGTCTGGTTCACGGTTATGAAACCAAGGTTGTTAGGCTCAAAGTATGATTTGTACCCACCCCTTCTTCTTAATGATCTCCAGTCCTACGCTCAGTTAATTCTACACTTGTCTTGATAGTATAAGCTTAATGATTCAAGGTTTGCTCGACGTGGCAGTCACCTTATTTTAATGGATATCAGTGACCCTTTTGATTTGAGTGGCCACTGAATCTTATTTTGTTTTTGTTGAGGGTTTCGGGGTCCTCTTTTGCTTTTGTTTTGATCCCTAACTTTTGCATGGATTGACTTTGTTTGTCAGATCCATCGGGATTGCCTTGATTTTGCCTAAGTCCCCTTTGAGATGTTTGACTTAGTAGGTTTTTGATGATTTTTTATTTTGTTGTGATTGCCATAGCATGGGTCTTTGATGAACCACCGTCTTCTGGGTTTTCTTTGTTGATTTGGGATTGGATTAACTGAACACTACCCTGCCCCAGGTTGAGTGTAAAAGGTTTGATTATCCGAAGAAAACTGCTACTTCTAGGTTCGAAGTGGTTTACTAGGGATTGACTCCTTATATCTCCGGTGTTTAGGGGAATTGAAGCAATGCCTGTACATCATTGACGAGATTCTATCTGAAAGCATACGATTTGAAATTATGGGTATCTCGTTTTCATCATCCTCCCTCAAATCATGCTAAACAACAGTGGATAGAGTGAAGTGAATAAATGTGTCGGTGATAAGTGAAAATGAGTGAATACGACATAATTAATTCAAAATATGCATAAACGATACATTAATGAAAACCAAATACGAAATGGCAATTGTTCAAAGCATACAATACTTAAACAAAACAAAGACAAAACATAAGAAATGCGTAAGATGAAATGGCAACATGACGGCCATCTTCGGGGAAATGAACTTTGACTTGACTGAATTTGATCTGGTTAACGCTATTTGTTCGGCGGCATTAGATTGTTGATGACATTTGGAGACTTTCCATTAAAGTTGATAGCATCCCTGTCGATCATGTCTTGAATTATGTGCTTGAAAGCTCTGCAGTCCTCAATGGTGTGACCTGGAGCGCCCTTATGAAACTCACAATGAGCATTTGCATCGTAGTCGGCAGGAATGACAGTTGGGGGAGCCAAATCTCTTGGAACAATAGCCTTTTTCTCCATCAACTGAGCAAAGATACTAGCATATGTCATTGGTAGGCGATCAAAAACTCTATCTGGCCTCCATGTTCTTTGCTGACGCTGTGGGCGAGTACCTTGTCGTTGCTGAGTAGCTTGCATTTGTTGTTGCTGAGGAGGATATTGGTATCCTTGCTGATTGTAGGCTTGTTGCTGAGGAGCCTGTTGTTGTGGCATCTGAGCTTGAACTGCTTGAACAGCTGGCTGATAAGGCATTGGAGCATATTGCGCAGTAGCAACATACGGATACTGATAATAGGGAACTTGATAAGGCATAGGAGCGGGAGCTTGTTGAGAAGCTTGCCCTTTCTGCAAAGAGATGGCATTTGTTTCGCCCTCTTTCTTCTTGTATCCGTTGAAAGGCTTCTTGGCATTGGCTTGGCTATTAGAACCTCCCGGGATCTTCCCACTCTTCAACCCTTCTTCAATTCTCTCACCGACGATCACCAAGTCATAGAATCCAGCGGAGACACTACCGATCAGCTTTTCGTAGTACTGGCCTTGTAAAGTACCCATGAAGATGTCAATCAGTTCACGGTCAACAAGAGGTGGATGCACCCTTGCGGCTAGCTCTCTCCATCGTTGCGCGTACTCCTTGAAGGATTCGCCGTCCTTCTGAGTCAAACTCTGAAGTTGAGTACGATTTGGAGCAAGATCGGTGTTGTACTTATACTGCTTGACAAATGCATCGGCTAGCTCGGCCCAAGTGCGCACACTGTTACGTTCCAGCTGCATATAACATTCGAGTGATGCCCCAGACAAACTGTCTTGGAAGCAATGAATCATGAGCTTTTCATCTCTGGCATAGGCAGCCATCTTGCGACAGTACATCTTTAGATGAATGTTTGGGCAACTGAGACCTTTGTACTTCGAAAATTCGGGCACCTTGAACTTGGGAGGAATGACAACATCAGGCACCAAGCACAATTCCAAAGCACTGAAATAATTTGAACTGTGCCCCTCCATGGCTCGGAGTTTCTCGGCTAGATCTCGGCACATCTTCATGGCTTCTGAATCCTGAGCGGCAACAGGACTGGAAATGGGGATAGCAGCATGATAGTTTTGAACGTCGTCATAATGATCCATCAGAGTATCTTCAGTATGGGGAGCTGGGATCTGCACGACAGTAGGCTGAGCCTGCGGGATAGCTCCAACAGTAACTCCAGGCGCTGGGATTGGTTGAGAAGTGTTTCCTTCGGCTGCGTTATTGAAGTTCAACGACATCCCATGAGGATTTGGAATTGGAACCAAAGCGATGGCAGTAGACCCCTGTCCTTGACCATTGTTGTTGACAACAGCAGCGGCTTCACGCTGTTCTTCCTCTCTTCTGGCCGCGAGGATGGCTTCGAGGATCTGGTCGATCTTTCCTTTCATAAAATCCAATTCTTCCCTGAAGGCGGCTTGCTCCTGCTGAATCTGTTCCATCATTCGTCTTGTATTGGCTCTAGTTGCGTACTGGTGTTGAGGAATCAGCTTGATTTACTAGAGAGGAAGGAACGAAGACATAAGATTCTGTTGAAGGACTGGAAATGCAAAATGCACAACATATGAAATGCAATGCAAATGATATGCAAGATGCAATGGAAGATACAAGATCCAGGATCACAGGATCACAGTTCAAACAGCTCCTGAAGCTGGTAACTATAACAGAGAAGTAACCACAATTTTCGATCAAAGAAACTGACAGGTACGACCTATGCGGGAAGATCTAAACATTCTACCCATAAACCCACTCACGGGATGGTTTCTACGTTTGGTTCCCAGGATCACAGACACTAGTCGTATTAGCGTCACGCAACAGGCTGGCTGTATTACGATGATAATGACGATAAGGTCTCTCCTGAGCGGGGTCCTCATGCTAGGCGCACAAGGAGCGAGTCCTTGGAGACTAACACTACACGACCACCAATATCGGAACTGGTGCTAACAAAAGGTTCCTAGAATCACGGTCCCTTCATTAATCAATTCGTGCAACAGGCTAGCTGTGTTACAATAAGATCTACGAATAGGTCTCCTCTGGAGGAGCTTTCATGCTAGGCACATAAGGAGCGAATCCTTGGTGACTAACACTACTCGACTACCAATTCTAAACTAAATGTTCTCTCTGCTTTTACCAAAGGTCAGGCGTAGAGCCTTACTCATGACGTCATCCCAAGAACCAACAGGCCAAGATAACAAGCACAAATAAAATCTACAAGAGAACAAATACATAAACCAAAAGATAGGCTCGACTCTCTCTTTGCATGGAGCAACATCCCCAGCAGAGTCGCCAGCTGTCGCACCTCGAAAAATCATGGAGACATTTCGGAGAACGCGACCCTCGCGCGAAAGGCGCGGAAATGCGGTTCGACAGAGTCGCCACCAAACTTTATTTTTCCCGAACAAACGAGAGAGGAAAATATCGAGAAAACCTCTTAAAAACGAAAGGATAGGAACAGGGTTGTCGCAACCAAGTTCCGGGTTCGGGAGTTGGTTACGTGAGGGGAAGGTATTAGCACCCCTCACGTCCGTGGTACTCGACGGGAACCTCTTAAGGTAAATGTGGGGAGTGTTGTTTTAGGTTTACTTGTTTTCTTCTCGTTGTTAAAGATAGAATTGGTAGGTTAAAAGGTTAAAGACGCAAAGGAGAGATGGGTGGTTAGAGGATAGGGTGCTCGCCAAGGATTGGGGCCCTTGTGCCTACGTATGCTCATTCGGACGAGAATGAGAAATCAGAGCGTCGTAGTTTGACTACGGGAAAGGTTGGGAATGTGTGGAAGGAATAATGGAGGAAGATAGAAGTGTGCTCGCCAAGATCATCGCAATCTTGTGCCTACGTATCTTATATTCAAGAATGAATAAAGAATCAGAGCGTCCGTAGTTCGTGGTAACAACCACGAAAAGATGAGGTTGAATAGGTTGGAAGTTTGAGAAAGAGACGAAAGAGTGACTGACAAGCAACCCAAGAGCGTGCCTCAAGAGCTTGTCACTCAAGAATTCAAGGAATGCGAGATTCCAAGAACTCAGTTCTTTCGAAAGTTGACTGAATAGGTTGAAGATGAAGAGTTGGATGTTTTGAAATCGAAAGAATAAACTAATAACAACTCAAGGGCGCGCCTTGAGAGTTACTCATTCGAATATTCAAAGAATGTTAGATTCTAAAAATATCCCTCTTTCGTAAGTTTAAAAAATGTTGGTAGAGAGATTGAATCGAAAATGGGGATGCGAGGCAAAAGGAAATTGGTTTAAAAATGGTTCGACGACGAGTCGAGGACCTGATTGGAGATAGAACCGACTTAACAATGTGTCAGGGGTTAGATCGTGAGAAACGATATTAGTCCCTAAGGGTGCCCCTAATATCGAAAATACGAGAAATTGTGAAGTGTGTGCGAAGTGTCGATGGTTGCGAATGCGTACGAGCACTCGACTTAGGAGAACGTTGGAAAATGTTTGAAAAAGTCGAAAGATTGAATGGATAATAACTCGAGGGCGTGCCTCGAGAATTATTCACTCGAAAATTCAAGGAATGCTAGATCCCAAGAACCTCCTTCTTTCGGAGTTTGAATTGAGAAAAAGTTGAGAAAATAATTTGAATTGAATCGAGGGTATGAAAAGAGTTTGTGGTATGAGAGGTGAGAATATGAGGTTGGATTTAAAAAGTATAGGAGAAATGACAATTATTTGATAAATGAGACGTAGGCCTCACAACCAATTAATCAGAATATTATGGAGATGCTAGATCTCGACAATGTCTGAATGAACAACGGAAATGTCACAATGATATATTATTTAAGGCGTACGCCTCAATAATAATCGTCCAAAAACCCAAGAAGTGCTAGACTTCAAGGATTTATTTTTATTTTTCTAATTTGATCGAAAAATAATTTAGTATTGAAAAATATATTGAATCAAAATTAGAAAAATTAATCATATTTGAAAAATATATACTCAAGTTTTGAAAAAAGAGATTTGAAAAAAAAAACTCTAGACTTTAGAAAATTGTCTTGAAAAAAGAAATATGTTTGAAATTGATTGACGAGATTATTGTATCGAAAGTATGTGGTATAACCGACACACATTTTGTCAATTTAAAAACTATACTATAAAACTTAAATCAAATATTTACATCATTCCATGGATGAGAAGAAAAATTTATGCAAAAGAAACAAAGTTTTTCATTACATGATATAACTAAATCACTTATGATATAAAATATTGTTCTAGTAGCCACAACCTTAATTATGATGTCAGTAGCAAAAAGATGGACGTAGAAATGAGGATTAATGGCTTATTATATAACCTCCATGAATGCTTAATACTACCACCTACACCACACGCCGACTGTAACTAATTTGCAATCGAAACGCCTATGCAACTTCTATCAAATGTAATTATTACACAAGAAGCCCATACCAAAAATAAAGAACCATTTAGCTTAGCAAAAATCTATCAAGAATAATTTAGGATGAAGTATATCAATAATTGGACTTGAAGATGTTAAATAAACTTAGTCAGAACTATTTATCTTGCAGGTGTTAAATAAGTTCAACTTCTCACCTATCATTATTCGATATTAAAAGAAAACAATCAAGAATAAAATACAAATAATAGTTCCATAACTTTCTACAATTCTTGAAGTATATTATATGTTTATGAAAAGAAAAAGAAAAAATAATTAAAAAAAAAAGGTGGAAACAAGAAAGCCAACACTCTTCTTTATAATTGGACATTTCCTTTTTATCCAACAGTGCGAGATGGAAATGAATATCATGATGATGATTTTAATGATGCAAGAACAATAAGAATGCAACCATCTAAATCTATGTAAACTTGTATCAATTTTAAATTACAACATGAGAGAGGCTACCGAAAATAGTGCAACGACACCACATTCCACCTTTTGAAGATACTGTAACGTTTCAAACTCGTCATGGGTGCGTATATCTCAACATTACCATCATGTAAACTATAAAAGAAACTGCTAAACTCAGGCATAGTATGAAAGGTCTAACAAGCAATCCCTGAGAAATGAAGAACAAATCTTAAAAAAAAAACGAAACCTTTTAAACTGCAAGTTTTAACAGTAATAAATTCGAAAACAAATCATGCTTGCACATCAACACAACAACACGATAACAATAGCAACCGGGACCTACAAAATGCAATATTGATCATCAAATGTGAACGAACCCGAAACGGTAACTCAAACGAAAGCCTCATACAACGATAACAGGGCCATATTGACAGCAGCACATCAAAACTTATCAAAACCAAAACAAATCAACGAAAACATGAACAATCTGCAGATTGAATTTAGTTACAACAAAAATAAGCGAAGTCGATCCAACCTGATATCTCAAGCGAGACGTGCTATCAAATCCTCCATGTCAACGTCGACGTCGTATCCATTTTTTGTTGAATCAAGTCTTCTCCACTTTGGGTTATTGCGTTGTGACGGCAAGTTGGTTGTTGAAAGCTGCATCGTCGCGAGGATACGGCTATTCCTGTAGATTTGATGTCTGGGGGTGGATGAAACGTTGCCGTTGCAGAGAACTCGTGATATTGCCGTCGTCGTTGCTCCGATCTTGTGATGTGAATGTTGTTAAGCTTACGATACCAAAATAGATCAAAAACACTGTCATTCTTGGCGACGAGGTCACAGTAGTGTCGTCGTTGTTGATTGAGGAAAATGATGGTGGTGAGGAAAGGAGGTGATGCGGCGCCGTTTTAGTTTGTACTGAGGGAGGAGATGGTTTTTTAGGGTTTGGTGGGAGATTGTGGGCAGCGGCCGTTTTAGTCTTGAAGGGAGATGAACAGTAAACTCCCCTTCTTTTTCAATCGGTTCTTCCACTCTTTTTATAGCATGCCGAAACCAAACCCTAACGGGCCGTTGAACTGGGCCTCTCATCTGGTTCACTCAAATTCTTTTTTTTTTAAATTCTTTCCATTATTTTATTAACAATTTTTACTAAATATTAACAAATATAATAACTACAAACTAAAATAAAATATTAACAACTATTTAAATACATAAATATTAATAAATATAAAATTAATAGATATTAACAAATATATATAAAACGAACTAAGAATTTACAAAATTTAATATTAACAAACAAAAGAGCAATATATGTGCACAAAATATTATTATTAATAATATTTTAAAAAGAAAAAGTTTAGGAAATTAAGAAAAGAATTAATGTTCACAAACATGTCTTTAGGCCATGTGTCATGCTTTAATTGGTCAAAAAAGATAAAGTTCTGAGAAATCAACCAATTGCGAGCAGACACGTGTCTAAATAACAAGAAAATAAGCGGGCAATGTAAAACATACAAGAATAAATAAATAAAAAACGAAAATATTTGAAAAAGGGTAGGACAAATTTAGGGTATGACAGATGCCCCTATCTAAAATCCATACCAATATTTTTCAGAATAAACTTGAACCTATCTTCAGCAAGGGGTTTTGTGAAAATATCTGCCCACTGATGATCTGTATCAACAAAGGCTAAGTTTATAATACCCTTCTGAACATAGTCTCTGATGAAATGATGTTTAATTTCTATATGTTTTGCCTTAGAGTATAAAATATGGTTTTTAGACAAACATATAGCAGAAGTATCATCACAGAATATAGAAATATTACTCTCAAAGATCTGATAGTTTTCTAGCTGACTTTTCATCCAAAGCATCTGCATGCTACATCCAGCAACAACAATATATTCTGTCTCTGTAGTTAAAAGTGCAATTGTAGGTTGCTTCTTACTGTACCAGAAGATTAAATTTCTTCCTAGAAATTGACAACTTCCAGAAGTACTTTTTCTTTCCACTCTGTCTCCAGCGTAGTCAGCATCACAGAATCCAACTAATTTGAAATCATCAGATTTTTTGTAACACAAACCAACATTAGAAGTACCTTTCAGATACCTTAGAATCCTCTTAACAGATGTTAAGTGTGATTCTCTAGGATCTGATTGGAATCTTGCACACAAGCATACACTGAATAAAATATTAGGTCTAGAAGCAGTTAAATAGAGAAGATCCTATCATACCTCTGTAGAGTTTCTGATCTACTTTCTTACTTACCTCTTCCTTACCAAGAGTACTTGTTGGATGCATGGGAGTCTTTGCCATCTTACTATCAGTCATGCTAAACTTCTTCAGAAGCTCTTTAACATATTTGGTCTGATGAATGTAAGTGCAATCTGAAGTTTGGTTGACTTGAATTCCCAGAAAGAATCTCAATTCTCCCATCATGCTCATCTCAAATTCTGCCTGCATACATTGAGCAAACTCCTTTCCCAGCATAACATTGGTAGATCCAAATATAATATCATCCACATATATTTGGCAAATTAAAAGATCTTTCTTAAATGTTTTACAAAAGAGAGTTGTGTCCACTTTTCCTCTGATGAAATTTTTCTCCAGAAGAAAATTGCTTAATCTCTCATACCAAGCTCTGGGAGCTTGTTTTAAACCATACAGAGATTTCTTTAGTTTAAAAACATGTTCTGGAAATTTTTTATTTTCAAAACCAGGAGGTTGGTGAACATAAACTTCTTCTTCTATAATACCATTTAGAAAGGCACTCTTAACATCCATCTGATATAGAGTGATGTTATTTTGTGTAGCAAAAGAAATGAGTAAACGAATAGACTCTAACCTGGCTACAGGAGCATAAGTCTCTGTATAATCAATTCCTTCTTGCTGGCTATAACCTTGAGCAACAAGCCTTGCTTTGTTTCTTTCAACTTCTCCTTTCTCATTCAACTTATTTCTGAAGACCCATTTAGTTCCAATTATGTTGAATCCTTTTGGTCTTGGAACCAAATCCCAAACATCATTTCTTGTGAATTGATTGAGCTCTTCTTGCATGGCAAGTATCCAGTCATTGTCTTGCAGAGCTTCATCCACAAAATTTGGTTCAATGACTGACACCAACCCAAATAATGATGCTTCAGATGATCTAAGGAAGGATCTTGTCCTAATGGGGTCATCCTTCTTTCCGATGATCACATCCTCTGGGTGAGAGGCCTTGATTCTGGAAGATGATCCTCTAACAGTTGATTCTTCAGAAATGTTCAAGTTGTTCATTTGAGAAGCTAAAGGAGTTGCATCTGGCGTTGCTTCTGGTTCCTTCACTAGAGATTTGTCTGCCTTTGAGCCTTCAGAGTCTGTGAGAATTACTTCTTTATCTGCAGAACTTTCAAACTGCTTTGGCTTTTCAATGCCAAGCTTATCATCAAATCTAACATGTATAGATTCCTCCACAATCTGTGTTTCAGTATTGTATACTCTGTAGCCTTTAGAGCATTCAGAATACCCAAGCATGAAACACTTTTGTGCTTTAGAATCAAACATGTTAAGATTCTCTTTAGTATTTAACATATAACAAATACATCCAAAAGGATGAAAATATGAAATGTTGGGCTTTCTGTTCCTCCACAATTCATAGGGAGTCTTTTCCAGAAGAGGTCTTACAGACACTCTGTTCTGAATGTAACAAGTTGTGTTTATTGCTTCTACCCAAAAGTGCTTTGCCAGATTAGTCTCATTGATCATGGTTCTGGCCATTTCTTGCAGAGTTCTATTTTTCCTCTCTACAACTCCATTCTGTTGTGGAGTTCTAGGACAGGAAAAATCATGAGCAATGCCATTTTCATTAAAATATTTTTCAAAATATTTGTTTTCAAATTCAACACCATGATCACTTTTGACTTTAATAATTTTAAAATCTTTTTCATTCTGGACTTGTTTGCAGAAGTCAAAGAACACAGAATGTGACTCATCCTTGTATTTTAAGAACTTTACCCATGTCCATCTGCTGTAGTCATCAACAATGACTAATCCATACTTCTTGCCTCTGATGGATGCAGTTTTCACTAGTCCAAACAGATCAATGTGAAGTAATTCTAATGGTCTTGAGGTTGAAACAACATTCTTAGATTTAAAAGAAGATTTTGAAAATTTTCCTTTTTGACATGCTTCACAAAGAGCATCTGAGTTGAACTTCAACTTAGGAAGTCCTCTGACCAGATTGAGTTTATTAATCTGAGATATATGTCTCATATTAATATGCCCCAATCTTCTGTGCCAGACCCATTGCTCATCATTAACAGACAAGAGGCATTTAACATTTTGAACTTTAAGTTCTGAAAGATTTATTTTGTAAATGTTGTTCTTCCTCTTTCCATTAAACAGGATTGAGCCATCCTTCTGAATAACAGCTTTGCAACATTGTTGATTAAAGATTATATCATAACCATTGTCACTTAATTGACTTATGGACAATAGATTATGCTTTAATCCTTCTACAAGAAGAACATTAGATATAGAGGGAAGGTTACCATTACCAATAGTACCAGAGCCAATGATCTTGCCCTTCTGATTCCCTCCAAACTTCACTTCTCCTCCAAATTTAAGCTCCAGGATTTGGAACATAAACCTTTCTCCCGTCATGTGACGTGAGCAGCCAGAGTCCAGGTACCATGACTGGCGTCTTGACTTTTCTGCTAAAAACATCTGCAACAGGGATAATCTTATCCTTAGGTACCCAGATATTTTTGGGTCCTTTTTGGTTAGTTGCCTTGAAAGTTGGTCTGAACTTCTGTCTTTTTACAACAGTTTTGTTCTGACTTACTTTTGGCTTAAACACAAGAATGTTCTGATCAAAACGTGTGTGTTTAATGTCATTTAAATGACCAAACTTGAAATGAGAGTATAAGGGAGTTTTCTTAATAACAAGTTTATCAACAGGCATTGGATTTAAATCCTTTCCAGAAGAGGATTCATATCCAATTCCTTTCCTGTTGTTTCTGCTAACCCCATAGATCATTGAAGCCATCTTGCTTCTGTCTATGCTTTTAGCAAGAAACTTCTGAAAGCTAAAGTCATATTCTTCTAAAATGTTTTTGCATTTAGACTTACTTTCAGATTCAGAATTTTGTTGACCTTTTTCAAAATTGGCTTTCATTTTCAAATTATTTTCTTTTAGCTCAGCAACTTCTGATCTTAACAGATTATTCTCAGAACCAAGATTGCATTTAAGCTTCTTGCATTTGAGCTTAATCTGATTATAATTTTTCAGGACTTCTGATATGACTTTAATAAGCTCTTCCCTAGTGAGATCAGAAATCACCTCTTCTGAGTCAGATTCAGAATCAGACTCAGATCCAGATGATTCTTCATTCTGATCTTCAATGCCTGCCATCAGAGCCATGTTGGCGCATTCTTCTTCAGAATCTGATGAAGATTCAGAGTCATCTGAATCATCCCATGTAGCCATTAGAACCTTCTTCTTGTGCTCAGGCTTTCTTCTGGGCTTTTCCTTCTAAAGCTTTGGACATTCATTTTTGTAATGACCAGGTTGTTTGCATTCAAAGCAAACAACTTCCATCTTTCCAGATCTTTTTGGTCCAAAGGACTCCTTGCGCTGATCTGGCTTTTTGAAGTTCTTGAACTTCCTCTGCTTGTGCTTCCAGAGTCTGTTGATTCTTCTGGACAACAAGGACAATTCATCTTCTTCAGAAGAAGAAGATTCTTCAGAGCTTTCTTCTAACACCTGCAAAGCTTTCACAGATTTGTTAGATTTTAAGGCAATTGACTTACCTTTCTTTTGAGTCTCATCTTCCTCAAGTTCAATTTCATGGCTCTTTAGTGAGCTGATTAGCTCCTACAGAGTGATCTTATTCAGATCCTTGGCAAGCTTCAGAGCAGTGACCATAGGTCTCCGTCTGATAGGCAAGCTTTTGATGATCTTCTTCACATGATCAGCAGTTGAGTAGCCTTTATCCAGAACTTTTATACCAACTGTGAGGATCTGGAATCTAGAGAACATAGTTTCTATAGACTCAGATTCTTCCATCTTGAACGCTTCATACTTCTGTATTAACGCCAGAGCCTTGGTCTCTTTAAATTGAAGGTTTCCTTCGTGAGTCATCTTCAAAGACTCAAACATGTCAAATGCAGTTTCTCTATTTGTGATCTTCTCATACTCAGTGTGAGATATTGCATTTAACAAGATTGTTCTAGCCTTGTGGTGATTTGTAAACTCCTTCTTTTGGGCTTCAGTCATAGATTTTCTGTCTACTTTCTTGCCATTCTCATCAGTGGGATGAACATACCCATCTATGACCAAGTCCCACAAATCAGCATCATAACCAAGGAAGAAACTTTCTATCCTATCCTTCCAATAATCAAATTTCTCCCCATCAAACATAGAAGGTTTTGTGCTGATTCTATCCCTTTCTTCATATCTGTTGTTACTGTTAGATGTTGAAGTTTCAGCCATAATAACAACCAAATATATATCAAAGTTTTTCTCACTGGATCTTTTCTGTCACTGTGAAGTGGTAGCACACACAGAATCAGGCTCTAATACCAACTGAAGGTGAGAAAATACTTAGAAAGGGGGTTGAATAAGTATATAGAAAAACTTATAGCAATAAATACTCAAGGATTTTTATCCTGGTTCGTTGAACTCAACTACTCCAGTCCACCCTATCAAGAGTGATTTGCCTTTCTCAACAAGGACTTAATCCACTATTAAATCAACTGATTACAATAGCAAGCACTAAGAGCAGTTGTTCTTAGTCTTCTTAAGAACTACTGATCCCAACTGGATCTTTTACAATCAAATGTAAGAATAATACAAGTGTTTAAATGCTTCTAATTAAGCTTTATCACAACTGTGATTTTACACTTCAGGTTTAAGAACTTAGAAATAAATTCAGCAAGATAAAGATTTGTATGAGAGCTTGTAATGAATTTCTTTCAATGTTTCGTCAACTGAAGAAGAGTGATGGAGTCTTGCTTTTATAGGCACAGAGGTCCACGTAGTCTTTCACGTTGAAGGCTGTGTACTAAAAAGGTCTGAGCCTTTTTGTCTTCACATCACATGACCTTTCCTAGAAGTAGAATGCATAGATAAATCCTTTTTGTTTGTGTTCTTGTGTCTAGCATAAAAGAGGAAAGAGTCGTTTGGCCATTCCAACAGACATAACTTTGAATTCTTCTTCAACAAGTTTCAGCAAAGTATCATCAGAGTCTTGAGCAGTCAGAGTCTTCTGATGTACATTAGAGTTTGCTGAATCAGAGTCTTTTGCAGCATGTGTGCTAACATCGTGTAATTGTTCAGAGCAGAGTTTGGGATCAGATCCTCAGTACTGGCAGCGTAGTACTATCAGAGTCTTCTGAAATAACTGTGCTTGAAACTCTTCATACAGAATTCTTCAATGCTTCAGATGCTTCTGGCTTCTGCTTCAGATCCTTCTGTAGACAGCGCTCAGAATCTTCTGTAGACAACATTCAGATTCTTCTAAGAGATACTTCTGATGCTTCAGAGCCTTGCATAATTTTTCATGTTCAGATCTAATTTGCTTCCAGAATAATATTCACTTTTAATATCTGCAGCAAACATACTTAACCAAATTTTAGAGTATATAATGTTTAATACAAAATTTCATAAGAGTTATCATCAAAACATAAAGATATAATTAAGAACCAATCTGTATTCTAACAGGATCCTCCTCTAAATTTAGGGTATTGTGTTCTTAAGATGTGTTTGCTTATTATTACCAATTATTGATTATTTATTTTTATAATTACAAAGAGGAACCCCAAAAAGTTTTGATTATTGTACTCGCTAGATTTTACAACTCTATGCCTACGTACCCTCATGTTAGATGAAGGAACAGAGTACAGTAGTTCTTCTCGAAAATTTTGGTTGGTTGGTTGTTTTTATCCCTTGAAAAATTCTCACGCATTGGGGTGGAAAAATATTGATTTTTTTTGAAAAATGGCTCAATGCTCAAGGACAGAAGACTTACATTTAGGTGAGTGAAGTTGATTTTATCTTATTTATTTAATTGCAAAAATATCCCATTAATTTGATTCTAGAAAATAAATTGATAATGATAATATATTAATTTATTATAAAATCCTGTATTTTTATCCATTGACCCCATATACTGATTTTATACCCTTTAAATCCTAAGAGTTTTATCCCAAAAATGTATCACATTTTTATCCCTGGACTAAACCCTAATATTTATCCCTTAGAATTATCTCTTAGAATTATTCCATAGAATTATCCCATAGATTAACACTAATCCCCCAAATTAACTAATATTCCATAGTTAATTGTATTTTTTATTCTTTATATTTTATATTAACCCATTTGTTAATTGCAAAAATATAATAATTAATTTACTTAGGGAAATAACTCATACAATTATTATGTGTAGTTATTTTAACAAAAAACAAATATCAAAATATTATATCCTTTATCCCTGATTTTTTTTTAATTCTTGAAACCCTAATTTTATCCTTTAGAAATTTATTCCATAATTATCCTAAAAAATTATCCCCAAGTTTAACCTTAATTAATATTCCCTAATTACTTTTATTTTATTTTTCCCATTTTTATTTATACTGCATATTTTCTTATGTTAATCTCAATAAACTAATTAACATTAATCGATTAATAATAATTTTTTTTTGAAAGAATAATTATAATAGCGTAATTATCATTAAGTTTAGCTAATTACTCTAACTATGTTGTTACAGCAAAACCATCCTTTCAGTTCATAGGGAGCGTAATATCTACAGAAAATAAAACAACTATAATTGAATTAAAATAAACTAGAACAAGTACCTATAACCTAAGATGAATCTGTCTCTTCCGATCAGATAATGAGTTATAAAAATAACTGAGCATAGTAATTTAATAGATTATGATTGAAAATATAATTTAATCAAATATATTTATAGTTTCTAAAAACTAATTGATTACTCACATCAATATTTACATAAAATATTAAAATAAAAATAAAAAGAGAAGAAAAAAAAAAGAGAATAAGAAACTTATTCTCCTTATACATATCATTGTAATACCATGAAAACTAAAACATCAAATTAATATTGTTAGTAATTCTCACATTCCCTAAAAAATTATAAATTTATTTATTTTAATTCATAAAAGCAACAAAATACACTGAATATTTTAAATAAAACCATCAAATCATTAAATAGTTATTATAGTTGAAGTAAACTATGTTCTCTGATCAGGTATTCTACGGGAAATTTTAGCTCTTACCTCTACAATTATACTTATATTCCTACACTAAATTTTTTAGACCAAAATATCCTCGTATAAAAATTTATAATTTTTTTTCATTTGTTCATCGGAAGACTTTTTGCAAGTCATTCGGTTCATATTTTTTTCATTTGTTCATCGGAAGACTTTTTGGAAGTCTTCCGGTTCACATTTTTTTCCGTTTGTTCGGAAGACTTTTTGCAGGTCTTCCGGTTCATATTTTTTTCGTTTGTACACCGGAAGACTTTTTGCAAGTCTTTCGGTTCATATTTTTTTCATTTGTTCATCGGAAGACTTTTTGGAAGTCTTCCGGTTCACATTTTTTTTCATTTGTTCACCGGAAGACTTTTTGCAAGTCTTCCGGTTCATATTTTTTTCGTTTGTACACCGAAAGACTTTTTGGAAGTCTTTCGGTTCATATTTTTTCGTTTGTTCACCGGAAGACTTTTTGGAAGTCTTCTGATTCATGTTTTAGATTTATTAATTTCATATAAACACCATTTTAGTAAATTTTTATCTATTATGCTTAATATATAAAAATTCTATAAATAGAGAATTTCTTTTAAAAATATTTTCTATTTGCTATAATTATCATAATATTATCACATTAGTATTATATATTTAGAATTTGCAAACAAATCTTACTAAACTTGCAAATTTACCGTATTCAATATATTTAATCAAATGAAAACATATGTAATAAATCAATAATGTATTTTAATTTAAAATGATCACAATAATATAACTTGCAAAAAACAAAAACTAAATCGAGCTTTCAATTAAATAAATCAACCAAATTAAAATATAAGTAATAATTTCACTTTATTTAATATTTTTAATAAAATAAAAATATAAGATATAAATAAATAATATATTTTATTTAAAACAAGCACAATATAGAACATGCAAAAAAGTTATAAATAAAAAAAATCAAACAAAAATGAAAAAGAAATAATAAATTTATATTCTTAATTTTTTTAATTAAATAAAAATATGGGTAATAAAACAATATTGTTTTATATTTATAATTATGTGAGTTTTAAAGTATAGATTAAATACTATATTCATAGTAGTATTCAAAATTAAATAATCAATAAAACTATATCAGTCCTATAAATAAAACACATTATTTGCGTGTTCTATTATTGTGATTATTTTAAATAAAATATATTATTAATTTATTACTTATATTATTTTACAAGTAAATTTATTGTGATCATTTTAAGTTAAAATACATTATTGATTTATCACATATATATGTTTTCATTTGATTAGATATATTGAACAATGTAAACTTATATCCTATATTTAAATTTATTTTATTTATTAATTTTCAAGATTAATAAGATATTTGAGAAAATTCTACGATTATGATCATTTAAAATAAATGATTTTAATCTCATAGTATTCTAATAATTATAGCAAATAGAAAATATTATGAAAATGATTATCTATTTATAGAATTTTTATATATTAAGTATAATAGACAAGAATTCACTAAATTGGTCTTTATATAAAATTAATAAATCTTAAATATTAATTAAAAATTAAAAAAAATATGAACGAGAAGACTTCCAAAAAGTTTCTTTTGAAGAAACGAAAAAAATATAAACCGGAAGATTTGGAAAAAGTAACAAACGAAAAAAATGTGAACCGAAAGACTTGCAAAAAGTCTTCCGGTGAAGAAACGAAAAAAATATGAACTGGAAGACTTTCAAATGAACTGGAAGACTTGCAAAAAGTCTTCCGGTGAACAAATGAAAAAAATTATAAATTTTTATAGAGAATATTTTAGTCCAAAAAAATTTAGTGTAAGAGTATAGATATAATTATAGGAGTATGCGATAAAATTTTCTATTCTACGACCGATAGTGCATACATGTCACCTCTATTATAACCCTTGTCAAAACAATATTGATTACAATTTGGACCAGCAACGCTGCAGCTTTTTATGCACTCACATTTTGGCCTTGACCATTGTCTCAACCCTGAATGGAAAATCAAAGCAATGCAAAGAATAAAGCTAAGAAATGATTAATGAATAAAAAACAATTTTATATTGAATAAAAATTCTACTTATATCTAATTTGTGTCTGAGAATTGTGTTATGCGCATGTGTGTGAAATGTTGTAGAAATTATGGTTAGTTAGTAAGGGTTAGTTGTTTGAGTTTTGACCAAATAAATAAAATAAAGTTTTATTCTACTAAAAATCGTTAAAAAATATGATATTTTTTATGAGATTTTTTATCAATCCTGTGTGTATTATGGGGATATAAAACTGTAAATTATTAGTAAAAACAACTATTAGTAAATTGTTAGTAAGAAATTGTATTAATAAATAATCTAAATTACAATTAAATAATAATAAAAAACCATCAAATTATCATCATGTGGTTTGGGAAAAACGTAGAAAACAATTTTTTTAAAAAAATTGGGACTTTGTAATTCTCGGTGAGAGTGTTTAATCAAATAACTTTACAAGAAAAAAAGGAAGAGCCGTCAGAAATCATCATATGACTTAAAAAGATAAAATTAAATTATTTTAAAAAAAAGTTGGGACTCTGATTGTTTGAGACTCGGTGCAAAACCTGTAAAATTCTCTCTAATTCCTCTCCTAATTCGTGTCCCCAAATTAGTGTGGAAAAAGGACCCTATTTATACTAATAACTAGGTTGAAAAAATAGGAAAAAATTAAATTGTTTCAAATTAAAAATCAAATCAAATTTTTTTGTATGATTAATATCACCAAAAAAAGTCCACGTTCATTGCTTGATTACTAAGATATAAAAAAAATGCTAAAAATAACAAATTAGATATTCAAACTCAAGACCTTGTACTTGCAAACCTTAAACATGCTCTCTTATCAATTGTGATATTTTATTTATTCAAAACAAATAAAACATTAACGTGTATATAATAATAATAATCTTAATAATAATTCAATTATAATATTAATATTAATAATAATATTAATACTAATATTATGCCCTAATAACCCCATTATTATCTTAATTAGATAATATCAATTAATAATAATTTGATTAATAAAAAAATAAGTTAACCCTAATTAATCCCAATATTAATCTATTCCTAACTAATAATAACATGACTTATTATTAATATGTTATAAAAATAAAAATAATGCTAATATTAATCTAACCACATTTAACTAATATCGTTATTATAATCTATTCTACCCCTAATATTAAAACAAATAATCCCCTTAATACTTTTTTTTACTAATGCCTTTTAATAAGACAAAATATCCTAGTTACTAATGGTAATATCCCTCTTGTATAACTCCCCAAATTATAACACTCCAAGCAACATTCCTGAATTAAATCAAATCCCTAAGAGGGACTAAAAAGTCAAAATGACCCCCTTTGACTTTTTAGGTCATTGGGGTTGACTAGATGCCTTATAAAGGGTCATGAGCATGTCAATGAACTAGATTCTAAGTCAATAACAAGAAAGAAATAGTGGTCAAAATTTGGGGTACGACAACTACCCCTATTTAATCAGCTTCAAACTAAGATGATGATGATAGTGAGTCTTCATCTTCTCGTGGTAGAAAATGATTAAATATTGAGAGGAACCCTAATTTTGATCATGTAGTTAAAAGATCTCGGGGATGAGTAAGGTTTGCATAATCCTTAACGCTCTATTAGTATCCTAACCTAACTTTGATAGAAACTTTAGTAGAACCCTTGTTGATCAACTTGCCTACGATCTTCTTGATCACGGAAGTCAGGTATGACTCTGACGATCCTCCAATCTTTGTTTGATAAAACCTTGGTAGAACCCCTGATGATAAAACCCCGATGAAACCCCTTGATAAAACCTTAATGAAACTCTGAAGAAACCCCTTGATAAAACTCTGGTGAAACCCCTTGATAAAACCCTAGTAAAACCCATGATGACTTCTATCGCGGTGAGAATCAGATATCAAGCTATTAATTAACTTGAGTCACAAATCATAATTCACCACAGATCTCTAATTTATCTAAGGGAAGGGAAAAAGAACGAATAAACCCTTAAATATGCAATGCATCACAAAGTAAAAGAGAATATAAGGTTCGGGGGTTGGTTATATCTAGGGAAGGTGCTAGAATCCTAAGTATCTATAGTACTCTACAAGAACCTCTTGTTTTATTGTGTTATTTTTTATTTTGTCTGCTAATGAATGTAAAGAAAAGGAAGACCTAAGGTACTATTACTAAGTATGTTCGCCAAGATATCGCATCTCGTGCCTACCTATCTTGACTAAAAGAATCATAGCATTCGTAGTTTCCCTCAATAAGGGTAAACAAAGTAAAAAGGAAAGTTTGCTCGCCAAGGATTGACCTTGTGCCTACGTATTCTCAAAAGGAACTTTGAGAAATTAGAGCGTTCGTAGTTCGAACTATGGGTAAAAGCAATGTTTGTTGGTTGGTTTTAGAAGACGAGACAAATTAACATCTTAAGAAGAATACTCAACTAAACAAACATATACATGCGGAAGATGTATCTTTGCTTCACATTAAGAGAAGGGCTCTAACTCGGATATAGAATCGACGAGTATGCCACATACCTCTCCCAAATAGAAAAGAATCCACATCTTTCTCAACTATGTCATGGGGTAGGAGAATTGCATCTCAACTAAGGATGACTCACGTCTAATTCTCATGGGAGAATAAGGAACCTAATTTATAGGTTGTTTAAGTTAACATCCTAAGGGAACTAACCTAATTTTATGAATCTAAAATAAGATTAAGGGGAAAGTCTAACCTAATATTATCATGCAAGAAATCTAACCTGATTCAATTTATCAGGGATAAAATTGAATCAATACCCTAAGGAAGCATAAGAATCAAAATTGAAAGAAGCACGCATCATAATTTTTACAAGGAAATCGACCCATAAATAATCACAGTTATCATTGGAATTAATTAAAATTTTAATTAAGGTTAACTAGAAATTTAATTAACAAATTAGAGATTAATATCTCCAATTAACCAATTAAAAAATTAAAGATTTAATTACCATATAATAATCAAATGAAAAAAAAAACTAGATTACAAAATAAATAAATAAAATTGTGTAGCTAAAATTTTTATTTTATATTTTTTTAAGAAAATAAAGTTCATGAGCTCAATTGAATGTTGTTGATCTGGCATGAAGAATGATTTCCATTTTGGTATGACCATGCTTGGGACATGTTTGATGATGATTATTTGATTGTGTTTGGAATCTTAACTACTTTTGATTTATGCCAAAACCGTTGTCGACATTGTGATGAAACTTTCCTTTTTCAGTTTAACATGTTGTAACACCATCTTAAAAACCTTTGATCATGATTATTCTTTACATGATTTATATGTGATTTTTGCTTCATGATTATGATTCTAGCCATACAGTACATACTCACTACACGCTGCATTTTTTGCTAACTTAATGGTTTTATCAGATGTGCGCAAGGTTCCGTGAAGAGTTATGTCATACCCAAAATTTTGACCCCTAGATTCCATTACCATTCTAGGAGCATCAAGCATTGTTTCCTAACCCTAACCTTTTCAAGTTTGTTGTTGTTGAAGTTCATCTGAATTAGGGTTTTGCATCTGTGGAATCAAGAGGACTATTACTTGATCAGTCAATGTTTTGGATCGGTCATCACCAAATCAAGGTTCCCCTGCATTCAAGGAGCTTATATTAAATAAGAATCAAGTGCCAATTGATCCCACTACAAGTCAATTGAAGCCCAATTTCATCTTGCCCTAAATTAGGGTTTTATCAGGAAAAGTCAATTGTGCCTTTGACTTTTGATTGAAACATGATGCCAAGCCTTGAGACATGATTCAACATGTTGATACACATCATTGAAGCCTACTTATGGTGTTTAAGAAGTCTTAAGATGAAGTTTCATTTGAGATCACACAATTGAATTCATTTGTTCAAAATTCATCTGAAAAAGTCAACCCTTTGACTTTTAAGATTTTTGGTTCAAATTGGAGCATCCAAGCCAAATTTAATCAAGATATATTCAATCAATAAGTTTGATCATGAGAAATCAAGATTTGAGAGGTCATAACTTCCAATTGACACATCCATTTTGTGAGTTCCAAAGCTCAATATGTAGATCTCCTCATGTACTACAAAAGTGTCCTAGTGACCTATGAGCAAAAGATGCTTAGATTTTGAGTTATGAAGCTTCAAAGTTTGGGAGAATTTCAAAAACACTTAGAATTTTCCAAGACAGCTTTGTTACTCCAATTTTCAGCCAACTTCAAGGCCAATTTTCACCATGATCCTTTTGGATTCAAGAATTCCGCCAAACATGAAAGTTGTAGAGCATGTTTAGGGCTTTCTAAAAGGTACGAGAACTCATTCATAACATTTGTGAGCTAGGAGTTTTGAAGAGAAGAAGTTGAGGTCCAAAGCTTGATTTCTGAGTCATTTTCATGCCAAGAACCACTTGCAAGATTAAGAAAATCTGCAAGATCCTTTGTTGACAAACTTGAAACTTTCATATCTACTTAAGATCAGAAGTTTGAGCCACTTTTGAAGTTATTACAAAAAGGATTGAACCATGATTCAAGTTTCATACCATTTATGAAAGTTTTGGCATAAAGGTGTGACTTTCATTTGCATAAAGCATGGCCTTTCCACAAAATCAGCTTCTTGAGCCTTCAAACTGTCCTCTCTGCACTCAAGCCATTTCAAAGTCAGAAGCAACATCCCAACCACTAAAGATATTTTTGTACCTTGCCTTGGAACCGTAAGAACTCATAAAACTTCAAGTTGGAATCCAACTAGAACATGGAACCAACAAGTCACAAATTATGTTTCCAACCCTGCCCTATAAATAGAGGTGCAAGTCATGCTTCAAAGAAAAAAGGAAAGAGAGAAAAAACACACCTCAAAGCATCTCAAAGGCCCCCCATATCAGAATTGGTCTTTAAGTCACCACTTGAAACCAAGAACCTTCATCTTGCAAAAACTCAACCAAAACCCTTTACAGTCACCAAACCTCTAATCCAACCATTCACACAAACCATAAAACACCTCATAAAGGTGTTCAAACCATCACATTGATCCAAAACCTCAAAAATCAAAAAGTCAATCCTCAATCTAAAAATTGTTGAATTTTTGCATTTTGACATCCAAAACCTCATCCAGTCCATTCCCAAACCTTTAAACACTTCAAACACCTTCCATAAATCACCCCTAAATTGTTCTAAACCTGGTTTTCCATCTGCAACTTCATTTACTTGAAGTTCTATATTGACCACTTTTCACATTTGGCAAGAAAGGAAGGGTATTCTGCTCTAAGGGTTTCCACTTGATTCCAAGCACTCAGAGAGGTTCTTGAAAGAATATTGGAGCTACTCAAACCAACCAAGCACTTCTAGAAGCAACTCTCTTGAAGATTCCAAGTTAGCTCCAAGTGGTAAGTTCACTTGAACTTGACTTTTTCAATCATGCTATATTTTGATGTGCACTGATCATGGACATGTTTGGTATATTATGTGTAATGTGTATGAACCTTTACTTGCTGCTTATCATGTTTGAATAAGTCTATACTGTTGAAATTGAAAAAATGTGGCTTTTGTGATCATGATATTAGGGTTTCAATTAGAAAAATTATTATAAAAAACCAATGGTACCATTGTGTTCCTTGGGAAAAATCAAACAAGTTTGATCTTTGGATCATTCATTTTTATGGAGAAATGAAAGAGTTATAGGTGTTCTTGCAAAACTGAAATTTGAAGGGTGTGACCAGCCATAGCGCATTTGAGAAGGCCTAAGAGAATGTTTAGGTACTTTAATTAATTGGTGGGGGTGATATAATGGATGTATCACCACCCTAGTGGTTTACCATGCGCTTTCTTGTACCCTTTGCCTTGCCAGACCTAGGTTCGATCCAACAGATCAACCCTTTTGCTTCTTTTTATGATTTAATTGTTGTTTAGCATATTTTGTTATGCTTCCACTTGTATTTCACAATGCACGCACATACTAGATGGCTAAGGTTTTGGGTAGTGACCCTAGATGTGTGGTTTCAAACCCCATGGGATGCATTTCCTTATTTTTTATCACTTATTTTCATATTCTCCTTTGCAAATTGATTTAATCATAACTTCTTTGATTTTTATCATTTTGATCCCATTCTTTTTGCTAAATGTTCATGAGAATACCTATTTTTCATTTGTATCAAGAAATTTCCAAAAATAATTATTTTCCTTATACTTGTGTATATTCAAAGTATGATGTTTTTTAGGGTTTTAATGAGATTTCTCTTGATTGATTCTCTTGATTCTCCTTGCACATTTTGTTTGTATGAACCTACACCTTACTTGTATGAACCTCACTTGATGTGTGAATTTTCCCACTCTTGTTGTTACATAATTTTTGTTACCTTTTTCAAGTTTATTTTCACATATGAAGGTATGTTTGAATGCATATCTTAAAACCTTGGTTGTTACCTTACCTTGAGTGTTCTCATACACTTGTTGTGTTACTTCGAAACATGTTCAAGTATACATGATTCCCCTTTGAGATGTTTCTCATTATTTACAAGTCCATGATTGAATCCCTTTTACATGTTTGGTTGTTACCTATTTGTCTAACAAAATTCACCATAAATCACATGATTGTTTACACACATGCCCCATACATGTTCAAGTTGTTTTGGTTGTTACTTCTACTTAATTTGTATCCATGATAAGTAATGTTTTGACTTATACATGTCCCATGCTTGAATATTGTTATGATTTATGCATGTCAACCTTGATCTTTGAACTTTGTTATAAGTAATGTTTTGACTTATACATTATCCTCTACATGTTCCATGCTTAAATATTATTATGATTTATGCATGTTGATCTTGGAACTTTGCCATGGTAAGTAATGTTTTGACTTATGCATGATTCACTTATGCTTGTGATGTTTGGTCTTGTAAGAACCTTATCATCACCCCTTGTAGATGTTGTAACATCTATGTTTACCTTTGGTTGTAACCATTTGGTTTGATCCTTCTGTTAGTGATTACTTGGTTGTAATCTTGTTATTATCTTTGCTTGATGTTGTTACATGCTTGCATTTACTTTCTTGGTTGTTACCATGATATTACATCTTCATCATGTTTGAATGAATGTATGTGTGCCTTGATAATTTTCCCCCAAGTGATGTAGCTTGTTAGCTCTCATCCTCAAGATTTTCCCCATGTCCCTTATTCCAAAGGAAGGTCTCTCTATTGACTCAATGTCATAGATAGCTCATCACTCTTTAGTCTCCCTTTGACCTTGTTAGAGTCATTAGGACTTTTAAGAGAACCTTTTCCCTTTTGACTTTTTTAAGTCAAAACCTTTAGCAAACCTTGTTAGGAATCCTATAACTTAGAACTTAGGATTAGAGTTTGTTAACTCTATGTGTGTACCATTGTTATGGGTACTCACTTTCCCCCTTTTGGCTTTTGATAAAGTCAATCCCCAGTTAGTCTTTCAACTTAGACTTAGAGAGTTTGTTAACTCTATATAAGTATCATTGTTATGGATGCTTATTCCCATTGAGCCTTGACCATAGTCAAGAGTTCTCTCCCTAGTTAGGAGAACTATGGTTGCTCTGATTCCATCCTTGTTAGAATACGTAGGCATAAGATGCGACGTCTTGGAAAGCATACTTAGTGAACAAACCCATAGGTCTTTAGCACCTTAGCATACAAACATTAGCAAACATACATTAACAAAAACACAACTACCAAATAAGAGGCTCCTGTAGGGTACTACAAATACTTAGGGTGGTAATACCTTCCCTTAGTATAACCAACCCCCGAACCTCCGATCTCTTAGCTTTATTGTAACGTAGCACACTTAGGATTTTCTTTGATCTTTACCCTGTCCTTTGGATAAATCAAAGCCCGGTGGTGAATATTTAAAGATTTGTGATTCAAGTTAATTAATAGCTTGATATCTGATTCTCACCGCAACAAGTTTCAAAGCTTGCAAGTTTAAAACGACACTCTAGTGATGATGCAAAACCAACCTTTCTTCCATATTTTTGCATCTGAATCCCATTGGTGGATGTGTTTATTGATGTTCCACTAGTCTCTTTGAAAAAAATCAATTAAAACACAACTTTCATTCAAGGCACTAGTCAGGTGAAAAGGATAGTCAAGAACTACAGACTCAATAATCTGACGTCCATCCCAATTGTTTAGAACCAGTGGGTAAGCATGAAGTTTTGCTCAAATTTTGAGAAGTTTTGATAATAGCTGACTTTGGTCAACATTTAAGATTAGGATTTGTTTTTGTGTAGCTTCCTTGTCTTGTTTTGCAATTTAATTCTCGTGTCGCTTCCGTTTTGTTCTTGTAGGAGTATGACATTTTCAATGTGATGCGTATTCAAATTCAGAGCTGAACTCGTGGAAATTGAAGATTTAGCATCTCTGCTATAAAACTGGTCGAGGGTCTTGGCTGGACTATGATGACGGGGTTCACATGGGAAAAGTACCATAGAGATCATTATACGACATGTATATGATCTTGAGGTTTTTTCAACCTAGTCAGTTCTCTTGGTATTCTTCATATTAGCTTTTGTTGTTGAGTATTAAGAATTTGATACTGAAGATGGTGTGAGGAATAGAAGCAGTAAAGTTATTATGGTAAAGACTCAAGCTAATCAGGTTCTTCAAATTTCCAAGTTTCTTATGAATGAGATAGGATAGTCTAATGCATCTTGCTTTTGTTTAATGTATCTAAGAGTCGTAGGCTTGCGGTTGTTTCTTCTTACTATGAGACCATGTTAATCATTCTTGATCTTGAAGGAAAGTGGATACAAAGATGAAAATGGTTGGTGAACCATCAACACTTGTTTGCACGACCTAAAATTCGGATTAACTTTATCAGTTTTAGAGGCATTCCAACTAAGCAATTCACAAGCTTCTTTTCATGCTCCTTGTGAGGATTAACATACTTGTACTTTAGAAAATTAGGATGGAGTTTGAAAACATTGTGATTCTTCATGCTTGACTTCAAATTACTTGTAAATGAAATAACTTTGAGACTTTTCATTTGCATCACGGTTTGTAAAGCTTTTTCAATGTCAAAGTATAACACTTGGAACTTGTAAACTTGTATCATGAATGACTTGAAATGTGTAACTTTTTTTTCCAATTAATCAATATGAACTTTCTTCCAAATTTAGCATGAATTAATCGTAAATAGTTTTGATCCGTCTTGAACAAGCTTTGAATGGTAGAATCACTTGGACCACTTCCCCAAATTCAACATTAATTCCTCAATCCACATTAACTTGTAAGCAACGAGTAGTTGAAAGAATAACCCTACCTTGAACAAAATGAACTCTCACGACATGCTCACCCTTCTTAGAAATTCAATTCACAACTTCTTGATCATAGAAGGAAATTCCTTAAAAAATCCTTGAAGATGAATAGTGTTTGAAGTGTATAGGGACTTGGCAAAACCCTAATAAAATGAGTCACCATTGACGATCATTACGAGCTCCGGTAATAATGTGAACAACCTCAATCTTTAATTCTTTGTTAATTGCCTTTGGGTGACATAATTTGTTTGTCATTCTTGAAGAGTCTTGAAAAAGATAACACTTTGTCTTGACGAACCCTTGATAAGAATATGCTCGAAACCTTATTTCATAATTCATGAAAGAACCAGTTGAAACAAAAGAGAAGATTCAAACCCATGGGAAACCCTAGGACCTTTTGAATCAGAATCCCTTGGCTACGTCTTGAAGTACTCGACTTTAGAGAATGAGTATTTGAAATCAATGCTCTTGCACAAGCTTGTTAGTCATAATAAACACGCACACAAGGTCCTATGAATTTCAAAACCTTAAAGCATAGCCCAAATTTAATTTCAACAATGTCTGAGAGATGTTATGCAAGATGATTTACAAAGAGGTAAGATCTTAGGGTTAAAAATTAGGGTATGATAGATGACCCTATTTAAGTTTCTTCTATCTGGAGATTGAAATATTCGTCTCAACGTGATAGGAGAGACTTAAATACAAACATGCATAATTTTTTAGCCCTAAGATGCCACAAGATGCACATGATATGACATGAGATAATATGATATGAAATGAATGCAAGAAAAAGATCATATGGGGAATGATGTCACAGGGGATAACTGCATACATAAAATGTTCAAACACGGTTAAAGAATAGAAGACTCTACGAGGACGACTTAGCAAACAAAACAAGACTCCACGGGGAAAGATCCAACTCCACTGGGGAAGAGGCTCAACTCCATTGGGGAAGAGACTACCAAGTGACATTCACAAGGTAGCTTAAACACAAGATATCTCTAAATAGATTGAAGGTGTGTATTATCCCTACCAAGGACACGACAGCCTAAACAACAGGTAAGAAACTTGAAAGGAAGCATAAACTACTACCAACATATCGTAGCCTAAGCAAAGGTATCAAGTTGAAATGAAAGCATGTATATTACCTACTATCAAGTACATGATAGCCTAAGTGTTCCGGACTGGCCCAATGGCTAGGCATGACCCAATCCACTTCTGCTTCCAGAACGGCCCAATTGCCTAAGTCCACCCAATCTGGGGGGAGAATTTACCTCTCTGCCCCTACAACAAGGGAGGCAGACCAATTTACCCTTGGTCACAACGCCTCTCCTCGGCAGTCCTTGCCCGTCACGCACGGTTCCACCATCTAGAAACATCCAGGACGCTTGTGCCCGTAACTGCGCCTCTTCCCGTAGCAACGGCTAGTTAGGGGCACATATGCCCGTTCCAACGGATAGTTCTGGCAGTTACCTATTCTTTGGGAAACGGTTATCTCGCCCCAAAAATAGGGACCAATGGCCAAGCGCTGGGGGTACTATAAAAACCCTCTCACTTGAGAGGGCTACATATCCAATATTCACCATGATATACTTATATTCTATACTTGCTCTCTCTCTTGACCGATTCTTACTTTAGCATCAGAGTGTCTTGCAGGTATACTCTCTCCTCCTCTTACACCCAACACCACAAACGTTTGTCTCTGGCCCACTTCAGGTTCTGATCAGCCGTCAAGATCAGTGGTGCCATCTGTGGGAAACTTGTTATCCCCATCTTTTATCCTTTCGTAGACACGAGACTAAAACAGTTCTTCAAAATCCCGATCATGGCCAGTCGTGACAACACTCTTGATGCTCGCAACTCTGCTTTCTTCCCCGTCAACAAGATTGATGTTGACAGAGCAACCACCTCTCATGGAGGCGACGTCCTCTGACAACGAGACGGGGCCACATCTTCTCTATCCCCTATTCACACAAATCACAACGAGGTCTCACTTGTCTTGGAGCAGCTTCTAGTTCCCATTCCACCGAGCGCCGACCCGACCATGGCGGCCCTCCTCGAGGTTCTCAACAAGACCAACCTCTTAATCCTCAATCAGAGCGCGAGGGTTAGAGATTTAGAGGAATCCAATCGTCCATGATCTCCTCCACTAAGGAACGAATGTCAACGACAATAAAGCCCTCCTTCCCGGCGCGAAAGAAACCGCCAGATACCTCCGGAGCCAGCAATCCAAACCGTCGGAAAGCGCGATGAGATTTCTCCTGGGAACCAGCATTCTCTACAACACATATGGACCAAAAGAGATCACTGGGCAGAGCCCCTACATTCGCCTCCGCCCAGATCCAAGGACCAAGCACAAACCCCATCTCCCCGTCGAGACCATCATCCCACATATAGACGGGACCCCCGTTCCCCATCTTGGACCAGCAGCAACAGTGACGACGAGCCTTGCGGCCTGTTGTCCCAGGAGATTATGGCCATGCGCCTTCCGAAAGGACTGGAGAAACCCCCTTCTCTGGGTACATACAAAGGTACAACAGACACCTAACGAGCACATAAAAAATATCGATGCGCTATTCGATTACCGTGGCGTTTGGGGAGCCATCAAATACAAGTTATTCTCGATCACGCTCAGGAAAAAGGTGATGACCTGGTACAAAAGACTCCCCGATGATTCCATCACCTCATGGAGGCAACTGGGGAGAATGTTCTCCAAATACTTCACGACCTCCCGCCACCATCTAAAGACCGAAGTCTCCTTTGAGGCCATCATTCAAGGGAGAATGCTCAATCCTCCAGATCCGACGAGCCCTCGACATTTTATTGAGGAGAAAGAAGACGTGAAGACCATCCCCGAGAGCCCAGGGCAACAAAGGGACCTCCAGCCGGTTCCACGGTACACCCTGTCATACCCTAAATTTGTCCTACCCGTGCATAATGATTATAATGATTAAAATCCTTAGTCAGACAAACTCTATTTCAAAATCAAGATCATGGTGTGTAGTGTAAATGATGTGTATTCAGTATGACAGTTAGGGTTGGCGTGTCAATTTAGATCAATTTTGTGTGAATCAGGCTATGATGGGACATGTATTCCATCAATGGTTAGTTCATTTGAATTAAGGTTTTATGGAATATATTGGGATCCATGTGACGTGCCATTTCAATGCGTTTGCTTCTCATTTGCTTCATATGAAATATTTGTTTTATCAATGCAAGTGACAAAATCTAGAGATTGATTCAACGACAGATTCATTTTAATACGAGGTTCTGGTTCACCTCCAATTCAAGAGAGATTCATGTGGTGTTTACCAAGGATCGGTCTGAGTTATTCTCAAGTGAGGAAGGCAAGATTTTTTGAATTTTATTGGAATGATAAGTTTTAATGAGTTTATTAAGGAAATTCAAAGTTGGTGCTGCGTATGAGCTTATATGTGGAGTATGCAAAAGTTAACACCATTTAAAAGTCCCAATCCAGTATCAAAATTCTACAAAAATGTTTCTACAAAAAATATGTATTGGATCATGAACAACATAGTTGAGGCCCATGAATTACAACTAAGTTAATTTTAGTTATTGTAAAAAAAATCTAAAGCTCATGGACCCATATCTTGGCACTAATTTTTCCAAAGCCAAAAAAAAAAAACAAAGATTTAAACATCACAAGAAAGAATCACACGGCCCAAATTAGGAATCTAATACCATTACATGATAGTATACACTCCATTTAACCATGATTTGCCAAGCCAGAATTTCTTTTTAACCAAAATCAACATAATTGCAACATACAAATCAAGAAGATGAAATTTCAAATAAATTGTTGTCTACACGTGCCATGGATTCACATCTTTTCTGTCAAAGCCATTTTAAACCTACAAACGGATCATGGATTAATAGCGGCATAAAAAAGTCCTGTGTCACAAATGTCTTGATTTTCTCTCCATAGAGCCGTCACGTTCTTCCATCACAAAACCTCTACATAGAGCAGTACAACATAACCGACAATTCGTATGGACATGCACCAGCCTTCACGCTGTACACACAAATCCAGCTGATGTACATCGATGCACATCGATACGAAAAAACCGCTGCAGCTACCACATGACGCAAACTTCGCACGCCAAATTTTTGTAATTTTGTCTGATATCCGCGATACATCAACTGCAAGTCATACTTCATTATTCACTCTCCTCACGTACATCTTGAACCAGGCCCCACATTTTACAAAATCCACAACATACAAAAAAATGTTACAAATCGCAACTTGCAGAAAGCAATTCAAAACAATGAGATTGGACGTACGACAATATGTTCGCCAATTTCCAGCACACCTTGCCCTCCACACAACCAGTCACAAAACCAATACACCCACAAGCTGGTACGGTGTAAAACCACAGCCTTCGTACGATTTGCAAAATACGGATTCTTTGTGAAAATGCGGCAACGTTCTGTTTTTGCCAATCCTCTTTAAAAATAGCAGAGATATTTTCACGAGAGGAGGAGATAGAACTCAACCTCATTCCCTTCAACTTCACCCTGAAAAACCATAACCATCTTCTTTCTTTAAAAATCCAACCAACACAGTGAACCCAGCTCAGACAACCATCAACCTCTTCTTCCATTCCAACCCGAAAACCCTCCGCTGAAAAGAGCTTTCGCCTCTCACCTCCTTTAACAAATAGACTCCACCCTCATTCAACTTCAATCCTCTCCTCCTAACGAAATCCAGAAACACATCTCCTCAAATCTTTCACCGAATTTCATCTCTGTTTCTTCAACCTTCAAATTTTTTCCAACCCAGAAAACCCAGATTTATAATCTTTTTAAATCAACCAACCCCTCGTCTTCAACAACTGTTCGAAACACTATAACAACCCAAATTTCACTAATTAATTAATTATGTTAATTAATTAATTATGTTAATTAATTGATTTATTGGAATTAATTTAATAATTTGGAATTATTTGGTAGATAATTGAAGAGAGAAATGGAATGGAAGGAAATAAAGGAAAGAAAATAAGGAAGTATATAAAGAATAAGTGGAGAGAATTTGTTAGAAAGAAAATAGAAGAGAAAGAATAGAGAAAGAAGGAGAAAGAGGAGAAAAGAGAAGAAGAAGAAGGAAAGTGTGGAAATCTTCAAGAACAACTCAAGCTTCAATCCAATCAAGGTAAGGGTGAGAAACATTATTATTTGATCAATATGTGTAGTTATGTATGATTGGGTTGGGTTGTTGGGGTTTTTCCACCATTTTTCATGTTAGGGCAAAATTGGATTTAATCGGTAGAAATCAAGTTTAATCAGTTAAAAACTGAAATAAATGATGGGAATTGTCAAGGGATGTTAGACTAAGGTTAATGGAATTGGCTTGGTGAAAGTTGGATGGATTGGTGAGTTTTGGATTTGATAACAGTAAGTGGAAAATTCTGTTCGCAGACGCTCGCTAGCTTGCTCGCTAGGCGAGGTGGTAGCGAACGTTCGCTAGGAGCTTGCTAAGCGAGCTAGTAGCGAATGGTCCCAGATTTGGGACATAATGGATTTGGGGTTCCTCGCTGGAAGCGAACTAGGTAGCGAAGCTTCGCTAGCCCTTCGCTAAGGCGAGCTTGGTAGCGAACCAAGTTAGTGGCTTCTGTTTGCCTTCGCGAGCTTGCTTGCTAGGTGAGCAAGTAGCGAATACTCGCTAGAGGCTCGCTAAGCGAGAAAGGTAGCGAGCATGACAACTTTTGGTTTTGTTGTGATTTCATCCAAGGGTTGATTGTGTGGTTCGACTATGTTTTGATGCTTATTTAATTGCATAGTTGTGTACTATTGCGACGTGCTATGGGTAGCCTTTGGGTGTGAATCCTAGATTTTGAATTGATTGATGAATGTGGTCTTTGACCAATATAATGCATTGTTTAGATTGATTAAAAATGCATGATGAATGTAATTGAACCGTTGTCGTTGGCACGATATGGTATGCATGAGAACATATTGTAGATATGTGTGCGTTATTGATAATATGGTGATAATATTGAATTATGAACGCATATTGTTTGTATGCGATGGTATGAATAGAATGCATGAGAACATGTCATGGATGTGTGTGCGTTACTTGAATATATATGAATGTTATGTGAATATGTTGTGTGTGCAATCATTGTTATAATTCTTGAAGAGCTGAATTATTTGAATGCATGAGATTAAGATGTCGGTCTTAAGTGCATTTAATTGTTGATTGCATATGCATCATTTAGTCAAGAGGCAATGCTTGCTAGTTTCGTGGAGACTAGTTACTTGTCCCAAGTCTAGAAGAGTAGGTTTGAAAGCTTAGAGGACGGGCTTTTGGTGGTTATCGGTCTAGAAGAGTGGACCCGGTTTAATGTAAACCGAAAAAAGATAACAAGTGTTGGTACCACATGGCATGAGTTTGCATTGAGTTGTATTGAGTCACATCGCATGAATGTCATTGTTGTATGAAATATGCTTGTGTGGGGAAATCGTGGACTATGTATAATTGTGTGTGTGCATGTTGTGTTTGTATAATGAACTACAATGAATTGTGGTGAGAAAATATGGAGTATGTACATTACGTATTATGTATGCGTATATAATTATATGCATTGATTATTATGGTAATATTTCTCACCCTTCTGCTGTTTTATAATGCTCTATGAGGCATTGCAGATTAGGTTGCTGGAGGTTTCTTTTGTGAAGTTTAGCTTCATTCTTTTGAGTCGGCTGCTCTGATATGTAACACCGGGTAGTTAGGCTTGTATAGCATTTTTGAGATACATTGTATATGTATCTGATGATATATTTTGTAACATGAATGATTGATGAACCAAACTGGATAACATATATTTATGTGATTAAATGTTTTGAGATAATTCAAATGTTTTAATCTTCCGTTTTAATTTTAAATATCGAGATGTGGGTTTTAAGGACTAAGTTCCTCTATTTTGAAAACTATCCCACTGTTGCATATTTTTATAGAGCAGGTGTTGAATGTTTTATTGATGATGATGTGACATACTTATTTTATACCATATTTTAGACTATACTCTGATGAATTTCAAAATGTGCATAAATGTTTATTTATTTTATTTAGGGGTATAAAAGGGGGTGTTACATTAAGTGGTATCAGAGCAGGTCGGTCCATCCGGCCAAGTTGTCTAATGTTGGTTGTTCCCTTGTATTCGACATGTGTGTGAAAACACTGTCTGTACGTGTTGGTTGTCTAACTTTTGTCTGCAAGGAGTGGGAATGGTTAAAGTGGGGGAGAAACTTGTGCTTCTCCAGGTTGTTGCAAGTATGGAGTTGTAGCTCAGTGTCGTTGAATGCTCTTATAGTTTGGTAAAGATGGTTTATACCCCATCATGATTTTTGACTGTCTATTGACAAATTGAGGAACTGATCACCCTTAATCTCTTGTTGATAGTAGTTGGGATTGTGTTGGATGGGATAGATGTGTCTTGCAAGCTTAGATGGCGTGGTGCAGTGAATTGTTTTGAGTGAAGCCGAGTGCTTAAGAATTGTTTTGATGAGTCGGTGCAGGACAATGATGAGATGTTTAATTTTGCTGGGAATTTTGAGTATTAATGAAAGTGGGAAGTTGGCGGTTTGCCGCTTGATTGTGGTTGTATGAGAGTTATCCTGACAAGATAAGTGTTATACAGACAGGACGTGAGGTGAAGTTGTGATCGACTTAGTTGCGGAAACTAGTCATATATTGAGAGCTCCATATGGTATGTTTGTTTGGATGGTCAAGGGATTAAAATTGATTGAGTAGTTTTGAGGCTTGTGTCTGGTGTGTATGCTACGGCAACAGGTTGTGGAGTCGAGTATAAAGGTGGATAATGACTTTTGGTGATTATTAAAGAAAGTAAGAGGTGGAATACAATCTTGGTATGATTAGGCCTCTAAGTATTTCAAGAGTTGAAGATGTGTAAATGGTCTTCTGAGTGTGGGAATGTTGTTTTCGTATTTTGTCGTAATGAGAGAACCGTAACTCGGAATGACACAAGATTAGAAGCATTGGAAGTTGCTACAATGCTCTATGTAATGATGGAGTAGTAAAATGGAATTAAGTTATTTCTTTATGGAGTACATTTGGATGTTGTAGTAAGTACGGGAAGTGTGGTTTGTGTTTTCGCCATAAACTCACGAATTGAGTGTCCGTTTGACATGGGATTTTCCATACTTAATTGAGTGAGTTGATAGTTGTGTAACCGAGGGTATTTGGATATTCGAAGAGTATAGAGGATCGTGTTGGACATCAGAGACTTGAGTTATCGGTATTTGAGAAAGAGTAGTGATATGCCAATGGGAAGGAGTTTAAAGAGTTTTTGGGAGAAGCTGTCAATAACTCGTGTATTGGTTGGCCAAATCCGACAGAACTATTTGTTGTGTTTTGTGATGTTTAGTCGATATGATTGAGAGATATTTTAAGTGCAACATCAACATGTTTAGTTGCTTGGAGGCAATTTAAAGTATATAAGAGGGATTATCTGACAAGTGACTTAGAGTTGGTCGTTATTATGTTTGTACCGGAGTTGGAGGCTCCAATTGGTTAGTGAGAGATTTGAAATAGTTGGTGATCTCAAGAGCTTAAGGTATTGGTTTGAATTGGAAGAATTAAATATGAGGCAGAGGAAAACAATTGGAACTCCTGAGGGATTAGGTCTTAAATTGAATTACCATTCGGGTAGAGCAACGCGGTAGCTGATGCATCGATTTGAAGATTTGGTATATACTAATGATGATGGTTGAATTTGATGAATTAAGTCGAAGGATTGATTTTCGTATTAATGGGAATGGTATCATGAGATGTCGTGATAGAATTGTGTTCTAGATATTATTAAGTGGAATAAGAGTATTGTGGTAGATGGAGTATCCATCCTAGTGCTATAAAGATGTAACCGGATTTGAGGAAAGTATTTTGGTGGCCTCGTATGAAGAAGGATATTGCCGAGTTTGTGTGTTCTTGTTTGACTTGCTAGAAGTCGAAGATTGAGCATCAGAAACCGTCAGGTTTGATGCAACCGTTGTTTATTCCTGAGTGGAAATGGGATAGCATTTCTATGGACTTTGTGTCTGGATTACCTAGGACGCCGGGTAATTTTGAAGCTATTTAGGTTATTGTGGGTAGATTGAATAAATCTGCTCACTTTATTCCTATGAGAATGGATTATCCGTTGGAAAAGTTGGCAAAGCTGTACATTGAGAGGATTGTCAGTTTGCATGGTATTCCCTCTAGTATTATGTCGGATAGAGATCCGAGGTTCACTTCGAGATTTTGGGAGAGCTTGCAAAGTGCTTTGGGTACGAAGTTGTGCTTGAGTTCAGCTTATCATCCTCAGACAAATGGTCAGACTGAGAGGACTATTCAGTCACTTGAGGATCTTTTGAGAGCTTGTGTGTTGGAGAAGGGAGGAGCTTGGGATGGATACTTGCCTTTGATTGAGTTCACTTACAACAACAGTTTTCATTCGAGTATTGGTATGGCACCGTCCGAGGCTTTGTATGGTAGACGGTGTAGGACGCCATTGTGTTGGTATGAGTCGGGAGAGAGTCTTGTAGTTGGACCGAAGATAGTCCAGCAGACTACAGATAAGATTAAGATGATTCAAGAGAAGATGAGGATTTCTCAGAGTCGTCAGAAGAGTTATCATGACAAGAGGAGGAATACACTTGAATTTCAAGAGGGAGATCATGTGTTTCTTCGAGTCACTCCGATGACTGGTGTTGGTAGGGCATTGAAGTCACGTAAGTTGACGCCGCGTTCATTGGTCTTTATCAAATCTTGCAGAGGATAGGAGAAGTGGCCTATCGTGTGGCTTTACTGCCGTCGCTTGATAATCTCCATGATGTGCTCCATGTATCTCAGTTGAGGAAATACATTGCGGATCCGTCTCATGTAGTCCAAGTAGATGATGTGCAGGTGAGAGATAACCTGACTGTTGAGACATCACCTATGCGGATAGAGGATCGGGAGTTGAAGCAACTTCGAGGTAAAGAGATTGCTTTGGTGAAGGTCGCTTGGGGATGACTGGCTGGTGGAAATGTGACTTGGGAACTGGATAGCCAGATGAGAGAGTCTTATCCAGAGCTATTTGAGTCAGGTAACATTTTCGAGGACGAAAATTCCTAAAGTGGGGGAGGGTTGTAACAGCCCAAATTTCACTAATTAATTAATTATGTTAATTAATTGATTTATTGGAATTAATTTAATAATTTGGAATTATTTGGTAGATAATTGAAGAGAGAAACGGAATGGAAGGAAATAAAGGAAAGAAAATAAGGAAGTATATAAAGGATAAGTGGAGAGAATTTGTTAGAAAGAAAATAGAAGAGAAAGAATAGAGAAAGAAGGAGAAAGAGGAGAAAAGAGAAGAAGAAGAAGGAAAGTGTGGAAATCTTCAAGAACAACTCAAGCTTCAATCCAATCAAGGTAAGGGTGAGAAACATTATTATTTGATCAATGTGTGTAGTTATGTATGATTGGGTTGGGTTGTTGGGGTTTTTCCACCATTTTTCATGTTAGGACAAAATTGGATTTAATCGGTAGAAATCAAGTTTAATCGGTTAAAAACTGAAATAAATGATGGGAATAGTCAAGGGATGTTAGACTAAGGTTAATGGAATTGGCTTGGTGAAATTTGGATGGATTGGTGAGTTTTGGATTTGATAACAGTAAGTGGAAAATTCTGTTCGCAGATGCTCGCTAGCTTGCTCGCTAGGCGAGGTGGTAGCGAACGTTCGCTAGGAGCCCGCTGAGTGAGCTAGTAGCGAATGGTCCCAGACTTGGGACATAATGGATTTGGGGTTCCTCGCTGGTAGCGAACTGGGTAGCAAAGGTTCGCTAGCCCTTCGCTCAGGCCAGCTTGGTAGCGAACCAAGTCAGTGGCTTCTGTTTGCCTTCGCGAGCTTGCTTGCTAGGCGAGCAAGTAGCGAATACTCGCTAGAGGCTCGCTAAGCGAGAAAGGTAGCGAGCATGACAACTTTTGGTTTTGTTGTGATTTTATCCAAGGGTCGATTGCATGGTTCGACTATGTTTTGATGCTTATTTAATTGCATAGTTGTGTACTATTGCGACGTGCTGTGGGTAGCCTTTGATCGTGAATCCTAGATTTTGAATTGATTGATGAATATGGTCTTTGAACAATATAATGCATTGTTTAGATTGATTAAAAATGCAAGATGAATGTAATTGAACCGTTGTCGTTGGCACGATATGGTATGCATGAGAACATATTGTAGATATGTGTGCATTATTGATAATGTGGTGATAATATTGAATTATGAACGCATATTATTTGTATGCGATGGTATGAATAGAATGCATGAGAACATGTCGTGGATGTGTGTGCATTGCTTGAATATATATGAACGTTATGTGAATATGTTGTGTGTGCAATCATTGTTATAATTCTTGAAGAGATGAATTATTTGAATGCATGAGATTAAGATGTCGGTCTTAAGTGCATTTGATTGTTGATTGCATATGCATCATTTAGTCAAGAGGCAATGCTTGCTAGTTTCGTGGAGACTAGTGACTTGTCCCAAGCCTAGAAGAGTGGGTTTGAAAGCTTAGAGGACGGGCTTTTGGTGGTTATCGGTCTACAAGAGTGGACCCGGTTTAATTTAAACCGAAAAAAGATAACAAGAGTTGGTACCACATGGCATGAGTTTGCATTGAGTTGTATTGAGTCACATCGCATGAATGTCATTGTTGTATGAAATATGCTTGTGTGTGGAAATCGTGGACTATGTATAATTGTGTGTGTGCATGTTGTGATTGTATAATGAACTACAATGAATTGTGGTGAGAAAATGTGGAGTATGTACGTTACGTATTGTGTATGCGTATATAATTATTTGCATTGATTATTATGGTAATATTTCTCACCCTTCTGTTGTTTTATAATGCTCTATGAGGCATTGCAGATTAGGTTGCTGAAGGTTTATTTTGTGAATTTTAGCTTCATTCTTTTGAGTCGGCTGCTCTGATATGTAACACCGGGTAGTTAGACTTGTATAGCATTTTTGAGATACATTGTATATGTATCTGATGATATATTTTGTAACATGAATGATTGATGAACCAAACTGGATAACATATATTTATGTGATTAAATGTTTTGAGGTAATTCAAATGTTTTAATCTCTCGCTTTAATTTTAAATATCGAGATGTGGGTTTTAAGGACTAAGTTCCTTTATTTTGAAAACTATGCCACTGTTGCATATTTTTATAGAGCAGGTGTTGAATGTTTTATTGATGATGATGTGACATACTTCTTTTATACCATATTTTAAACTATACACTGATGAATTTCAAAACGTGCATAAATATTTATTTGTTTTATTTGGGGGTATAGAAGGGGATGTTACAAATACCACCCTTTTAGAACCAACTTCCAAATTCGAAAACCAAATGAACCAAACCCGGAAAATTGAGAGATGAAGAGGAATGTCAAAATAAAGGGAAATAGAGTAAACCCGATTCAAGGATGCAAACCTGAGACTCTAATCGAAACAGAGAGCGAGAAATATATTAGAGAAAGACGACCTTCGAACAACAGCAAGCCAAACTTGAACTGCAGACCACACCACTAAATCAAGCAAATCGGTGAGAAGAAAGAGACGAAGTCGATCTGCGGAGAGAGGAACGTTCGTAGTTGTTCAGTGAGGGTTGGTTATGAGTTTTTTTTTTTGTTTTTAATTTGCTTTTGTTTAAAAAAAGGGGATCTGTTGTTGTTATTTGGGTCGGGCCTGTATTGTTTGTCAAATACCATTTGTTTTTTATGTTCTTTTTTCTGATTTTGTTTGGTTTGTAAATATTTTTTATAAACAGATTTCAAAATATGGTTATATATATATATATATATATATATATATATATATATATATATATATATATATATATATATATATATATATATATATATATATATATATATATATATATATATATATATATATATATATATATATATATATATATATATATATATATATATATATATATATATATATATATATATATATATATATATATATATATATATATATATATATATATATATATATATATATATATATATATATATATATATATATATATATATATATATATATATATATATATATATATATATATATATATATATATATATATATTATATTAGTTTAATTAGTTTATAATATTTTTCCAACAGTTTTTGTATATTATAATTAGTTTATATTAGATTTATGTATATATATATTTTTTCTAAATATTAATTTTTCTAAGTTTTAGTTTCTGAGAGGTTATAATATTTTATATTAGAGTTTTAGAATTTTTTCTTTTTAGAGTTTAGATTTTATTTCTCATTTCTTATTGGACCTTTTATTTCACTTTCTCCGTTTTTGGTCGATGACGAGACCTCAAAATTGTTTTTCTGTCAAATTATTGATGAAAAACGATAAACCCGAGACCAACTTCTTTTTAACTTTTCATTTTCTATTTTTATCCATTTTTATTTATTTTTTATTTCATTTTCACCATTTTTTTGGTTAATGACGAATTTTTAAGAATTATTATCGGTCAAACTATTGTTAGATGATAATATATTTGAGACCATTTCATTTTCTATTTCATTTTCTTCTTCATTTCAATTTTTATTTCAATTTCCACGATCTATGAAGTCTTTTATTCGTAAGCGTCGCGTATCGAAGTCGATAACCTTCTCGATTTCAAATCTATGGGGAATGACCATTTGGGTCATTTTCTTTACTTTGGGATCGTGATAGGCTACCTTCGATTAATCGGCATAATGTTTGCGATTAAGACAACATCCTACCATTTTTCGCCCGTGCGACACGATTAAATTGGTGAATGGTTATCGATATCATTTCTCCATCTTGTCATAGCACAGATATCAACTCACGCGACCTCCTATAGATGGAATTTCATTATAAGTCGAGCTACAATGGTTTAGCGTTACATTTGCCCCGATTTAATTCCTAACCAAACTAACCACTAACTTTAATTTCCGTCAAATATTAACTGTTTTATATTTCCGTCAAATATTATTGTTTTGCTATATTATTCATATTCATATTCATCATTCTTATTCATGCATATTCGAAAACACATAATAAACTATCGAAATCCTAAAAGCCAAATTGGTGGACTGTTAGATCATTGGTCATTTGCAGGAATCCTAACTCGAGTTTGTGCCCGACTTTGCTCAAGGTTTAGTTCAGGACACAATGAACACACACGACTTTCTCTTGGGCTACCTGACAATGAGACCCCTTTATTTTGTGCAATCCCGTGTAACTTACATGTACCCCCCTCCCATTCCGATGTATGTTTCACATTTCTTTGATTATTGGTTTATCTCCTAGGAGCACCCATAGGAACTAGAGCGGATCAAACTATTTTCAAACTAATTCTCGATTCATCATCGAGCCATTTTCAAACAACCTCTGTAAGTCGAATGATCATACGCATTCTCCATCAACCTATTGCACACACTTCATCATGGTTTCGATATTGGGGGCACCCTCAGGGACTAGTATCGTTTCTCACAACTCGACCCTTGATGCGTAAGTCAAGTCGGTTCCGTTTCTCAACCCGTTACCATTTCCAACATGTTTTGCACGCGATAATAAGTCAAACCCTTGATCCAACGTCAAGCGGATTTTTATAACAAACTATCAATTAATTAATAAATATTTAATTCTTTTCAAGGTGTAAATAGTGGGTTCAAGTCTTTGATCTTGCTTTCAGTTGTTTGGATGCGAGTTATCTTATTCGTGTGTGAGCAATTGACGCCTTTAAATAACATTAACAACTCGACAATGTTCAATCATCATCCAACCTCTCACCCATTCAGATACCACTCAACAACCTTCTTTTGAGATGAAAAAGAGAGAGCTCTAAGTCTTGGGTTCACTCTCCCGATTACTTGGGTCCGAGAAGTCTTTCTTAAGCTTCAAGTAATCGTCATCAGTTTAAACTCACCCTTTCAAATACAACCTTATCTTAAAGATGAAAAAGAGAGAGCTCCAAGTCTTTGGTTCACTCTCCCGATTACTTGGGTCCGAGAAGTCTTTCTTAAGTTTCGAGTAATCATCATCCGTATCCACTTCAAACCCATTCAATCCCGTTTCTCTTCGTGGTTGTTACTACGAACTACGGATGCTTTGATTCTTCATTCTCCTCTGACTGTAAGATACGTAGGCACAAGATTGCGATGATCTTGGCCAGCTACCTTCTATCCACCCTCCCATTTCCCCGTATCCTTTTCGTGGTTGTTACCATGAACTACGACTGCTCTGATTCTTCATTCTCGTCTGAATGTAAGATACGTAGGCACAAGATTGCGATAATCTTGGTGAGCATAATCCCCTTCATCTTTCGTTTTCCCCCATCCTTTCCCATAGTCGAACTATGAGAGCTCTGATTTCTCATTCTCGTCTGAATGAGCATACGTAGGCACAAGGGCCCCGATCCTTGGCGAGCACCCTATCCTCTAACCATCCCCTTTCCCCTTAGCGTCTTTATCCCTTTATAGTACCATTTTAGTATTTAGTATTGAGATGAGAAGAATTAAGCTTAGCTAACATCCATCACAATCCAAATTAAGAGGTTCCTGTTGAGTACAACGGATGTAAGGGGTGCTAATACCTTCCCCTCGCGTAACCGACTCTCGAATCCAGGAACATCAGGTTGCAGCGGCCGTGTTCCTTCTATTTTTTAAAGAGGTTTTCTCGATATTTTCCTCTCCCGTTTATTCGGGATAATAAAGTTCAATGGCGACTCTGTTGAACCGTATTTCCGTGCCTTTTGCGCCAGGGTCGTATGTTCGAATGAATTTTTCAAGGTGCGACAGCTGGCGACTTTGCTAGGGATCATCATTCCATGCAAGAGAGAGTCGAGCCTATCTTAGTTTGAGTTGTGAGCTTGTTAGCTTTGCTTAAATTTCTTCTCTTTTCGTTTATTTCATTTATTTATTTGTATCCTTATCTGTTTTGCTTGTGCTTATGGCATTGTGGGGGTTGCTATACTTTTGGGCATTTTGCGAGATGGCTCTACACCCGAGTCCGAGTAAAATCCTAGGAGTAGGATGGTGGTTGTGTAGTGTAGACTTGCGTGGGTTCTTCCACGTCGAGTTGAAGTGAAAAACCCGCTTGGAGTAGATTCCTTTGGAGATGTTTTTATTGTGGTGAGTCTTTGCCATAGCAGTAATGTTTTCGAGCCCGAATCGTTGATCCCAAGGACCATTAACCCAATTTATCCTTGGTGGTTTGTAGTGTTGATTCCTTCTGTGGATTAATACGAACGCCCCAATCAGATGAGATCCCTTGAACGTATTACTTCCTTACAGTAATATTTTCAACCTCGATCTATGACTCTGAGAACCTTTTCTAGAACTCGTGTGTTGATGGTTATGTAGTTGACGCCTCCGAGAAGTCTTTCTCGCGTGGAAGATACAAAAACCTCATCTAGAGGAGATTCTTTTGAGGACATTATCGTCGTGATGAGGCTTTGTCATGGCTGTGATATCTTTGAAAGATATCCATGACTCTAGGCACTTACCCGTTTTAGAATCGTACCCGTGGGGTTTCTTTGAGAAGTGACTGTGGTCCTTTATCCGTTCACCCGGCTAACTTCAGAACTGTTTGAATTTTTGATCCTGTGATCCTGGATCTTGCATCTTGCATTGCATATCATTTGCATTGCATTTCATTTGTTGTGCATCTTGCATTTTCTTTCCTTTGGCAGTGTCTCATGTTTCCTTTACTTCATCTCCAGTAAATCAAGTTGGTTCCTTGACACCAGTACGTAACTAGAGCCAATATCAGACGAATGATGGAGCAGATTCAACGAGAATAAGTTGCCATCAGAGAGGAGTTGGAATCCCTAAAAGGAAATATTAATCAGATCTTCGAAGCCCTTGCCATAACCAGAAAGGAACCAGAATAGCAAGCCGCTCAACGACCGCGTCAACGAAACCAACAGAGAACATGGAGGCCAGATAGGGTATTTGATCGCCTACCAATGACATATGCTAGTATCTTTGCTCAGTTGATGGAGAAGAAGGCTGTTGTTCTGAGAGATTTGGCTCCCCCAACTGCCATTTCTGTCGATTATGATGCAAATGCTTGTTGTGAGTTTCATAAAGGCGCTCCAGGTTACAACATCGAGAATTGCAGAACTTTCAAACACAAAATTCAAGACCTGGTTGATGAGGAAGCTCTCACCTTTGATGGAAAGTATCTCAGTGTCATCAACAACCCTATGCCATCGGCCAACTAGTGCTAGCAACAGATCAAATCCAGTAAAGTCAAGTTCATTTCCCGGAAGAAGGCAGTCATGTCGCCATTTCATTTCTTATATTTCCGTCTTTATTTGTTTAAGTACTGTATGCTTTGAACAATTGCCATTCGTATTTGGTTTTCATTAATGTATCGTTTATGCATGTTTCGAATTAGTTATGTCGTATCCACTCATTTCTATCACAATCACCGACACATTTATTCACTCCACTCTGTCAACTGTTGTTTAGCATGATTTGAGGGAGGATGATGAAAACGAGATACCCATAAATGCAAACTGTATGCTTTCAGACAGAATCTCGTCAATGATGTACATGAATTATTTCAATTCCCCTAAACACCAGAGACATAAGGAGTTAATCCCTAGTAAACCACTTCGAGCCTAGAAGTAGCAGTTTCCTTCGAATATTCAAACCCTTACACTCAACCTGGGGCAGGGTAATATTCAATTAATCCAAACTCGCACTCAAATCAACAAAGAAAAGTCCAAAAGACGGTTGTTCTTCAGAGATCCACGACATGGCAGTCACAACAAACTCCAAAAAAATCAAAAGCCTGCTAAGTCAAGCACCTCAAAAGGGGACTTAGGCAAAAATCAAGGCAATCTCGATGGACCTGACAAGCAAAATCAGTCCATGCAAAAGTTAGGGATCAAAAACAAAATCAAAAGAGGTCCTAAAACCCTCAACAAAAACAAAATAAGATTCAGTGGCCATTCAAATAGGGTCACTGACATCCATCAAAATAAGGTGACTGTCGCGTCAAGTTTCGCTCTGTCATCCTTTTGGTGTGTGTGTGGGGGGGGGGGGGGATTTGTCATCTTACTGGTGTCAGATTGTGCGATAGTGTTTCTCCTATCATCCTTTTGGTGGTAGTGGCCGGTTTGAGTTTCGCACTGTCATCCTTTTTGTGGGGAGTCTGTCATCTGGATTGATTTCAGATTGTGCCATAGTGTTTGTCCTATCATCCTTTTGGTGGTAGTGGCCGGTATGAGTTTCGCTCCGTCATCCTTTTGATGGGGGGTCTGTCATCTTGTTGGTGTCAGATTGTGCGATAGTGTTTATCCTATCATCCTTTTGGTGGTAGTAGCCGGTGTGAGTATGCTCCGTCATCCTTTTGGCGGGGGGTCTGTCATCTTGTTGGTGCTAGATTGTGCGATAGTGTTTGTCCTATCATCCTTTTATTGGTAGTGGTCGGTGTGAGTTTCGCTCCGTCATCCTTTTGGTAGGGGGTCTGTCATCTTTTTGGTGTCAGATTGTGCGATAGTGTTTCTCCTATCATCCTTTTGGTGGTAGTGGCCGGTGTGAGTTTCGTTCCGTCATCCGTTTGGGGGGGGGGGGGGGGGGGGGTCTGTCATCTCGTTGGTGTCAGATTGTGCGATAGTGTTTGTCCTATCATCCTTTTGGTGGTAGTGGCCGGTATGAGTTTCGCTCCGTCATCCTTTTGGTGGGGGGTCTGTCATTTTGTTGGTGTCAGATTGTGCGATAGTGTTTTTCCTATCATCCTTTTGGTGGTAGTGGCCAGTGTGAGTATGCTATGTCATCCTTTTGGCGGGGGGTCTATCATCTAGTTAGTGTCAGATTGTGCGATAGTGTTTGTCCTATCATCCTTTTAGTGGTAGTGGTCGGTGTGAGTTTCGCTCCGTCATCCTTTTGGTGGGGGGTCTATCATCTTGTTGGTGTCAGATTGTGCGATAGTGTTTCTCCTATTATCCTTTTGGTAGTAGTGGGCGGTGTGAGTTTCACTCCGTCATCTTTTTGGTGGGGGGTCTGTCATCTGGATTGATGTTAGATTGTGCCATAGTGTTTGTCCTATCATCCTTTTGATGGTAGTGGCCGGTATGAGTTTTGCTCCGTCACCCTTTTGGTGGGGGGTCTGCCATCTTGTTGGTGTCAGATTGTGCGATAGTGTTTGTCCTATAATCCTTTTGGTGGAAGTGGCCGGTGTGAGTACGCTCCGTCATCCTTTTGGTGGGGGGTCTGTCATCTTATTGGTGTCAGATTGTGCGATATTGTTTGTCCTATCATCGTTTTATTGGTTGTGGTCGACGTGAGTTTTGCTCCGTCATCCTTTTTGGGGGGGGGGGGGGGTCTGTCATCTCGTTGGGGTCAGATTGTGCGATTGTGTTTCTCCTATCATCCTTTTGGTGGTAATGGTCGGTTTGAGTTTCACTCTGTCATCCTTTTTGTGGGGGGTCTGTCATCTGGATTGATGTTAGATTGTGCGATAGTGTTTGTCCTATCATCCTTTTGGTGGTAGTGGCCGGTGTCAGTTTCGCTCCATCATCCTTTTTGTGGAGGGTCTGTCATCTTGTTGGTGTCAGATTGTGCGATAGTGATTGTCCTATCATCCTTTTGATGGTAGTGGCCGGTGTGAGTTTCGCTCCGTCATCCTTTTGGGTGGGGGGGGGTCTGTCATCTCATTGGTGTCAAATTGTGCGATAGTGTTTTTCCTATCATCCTTTTGGTGGTAGTGGATGGTGTAAGTTTCGCTCCGTCATCCTTTTGGTGGGGGGGGGGATCTGTCATCTTACTGGTGTCAGATTGTGCGATAGTGTTTCTCCTATCATCCTTTTGGTGGTAGTGGCCGGTTTGAGTTTCGCTCTGTCATCCTTTTTGTGGGGGGTCTGTCATCTGGATTGATGTCAGATTGTGCCATAGTGTTTGTCCCATCATCCTTTTGGTGGTAGTGGTCGGTATGAGTTTTGCTCCGTCATCCTTTTGATGGGGGGTCTGTTATCTTGTTGGTGTCAGATTGTGCGATAGTGTTTATCCTATCATCCTTTTGGTGGTAGTGGCCGGTGTGAGTATACTCCGTCATCCTTTTGGCGGGGGGTCTGTCATCTTGTTGGTGCTAGATTGTGCGATAGTGTTTGTCCTATAATCGTTTTATTAGTAGTGGTCGGTGTGGGTTTTGCTCCGCCATCCTTTTGGTAGGGGGTCTGTCATCTTTTTGGTGTCAGATTGTGCGATAGTGTTTCTCCTATCATCCTTTTGGTGGTAGTGGCCAATTTGAGTTTCGCTCTGTCATCCTTTTTGTGGGGGGTCTGTCATCTGGATTGATGTCAGATTGTGCGATAGTGTTTGTTCTATCATCTTTTTGGTGGTAGTGGCCGGTGTGAGTTTCGCTCTGTCATCCTTTTTGTGGGGGGTCTGTCATCTTGTTGGTGTCAGATTGTGCGATTGTTTTTGTCCTATCATCCTTTTGGTGGTAGTGGCCGGTGTGAGTTTCGCTCCGTCATCCTTTTGGGGGGAGGGGTCTCTCATCTTATTGGTGTCATATTGTGCGATAGTGTTTGTCCTATCATCCTTTTGGTGGTAGTGGCTGGTGTGAGTTTCACTCTGTCATCCTTTTGGTGGGAGAGTCTGTCATCTTGCTGGTGTCAGATTGTGCGATAGTGTTTGTCCTATCATCCTTTTGGTGGTAGTGGATGGTGTAAGTTTCGCTCCGTCATCCTTTTGGTGGGGTGGGGTGGGGGGGGGGGGGTCTGTCATCTTACTGGTGTCAGATTGTGCGATAATGTTTCTCCTATCATCCTTTTGGTGGTAGTGGCCGGTTTGAGTTTCGCTCTGTCATCCTTTTTGTGGGGGGTCTGTCATCTGGATTGATGTCAGATTGTGCCATAGTGTTTGTCCTATCATCCTTTTGGTGGTAGTGGCCGGTATGAGTTTCGCTCCGTCATCCTTTTGATGGGGGGTCTGTCATCTTGTTGGTGTCAGATTGTGCGATAGTGTTTATCCTATCATCCTTTTGGTGGTAGTGGCCGGTGTGAGTATGCTCCATCATCCTTTTGGCGGGGGGTCTGTCATCTTGTTGGTGCTAGATTGTGAGATAGTGTTTGTCCTATCATCCTTTTATTGGTAGTGGTCGGTGTGAGTTTCGCTTCGTCATCCTTTTGGTAGGGGGTCTGTCATCTTTTTGGTGTCAGATTGTGCGATAGTGTTTCTCCTATCATCCTTTTGGTGGTAGTGACCGGTGTGAGTTTCGTTCCGTCATCCGTTTGGGGGGGGGGGGGGGGTCTGTCATCTCGTTGGTGTCAGATTGTGCGATAGTGTTTGTCCTATCATCCTTTTGGTGGTACTGGCCGGTATGAGTTTGGCTCCGTCATCCTTTTGGTGGGGGGTCTGTCATTTTGTTGGTGTCAGATTGTGCGATAGTGTTTTTCCTATCATCCTTTTGGTGGTAGTGGCCAGTGTGAGTATGCTCTGTCATCCTTTTGGCGGGGGGTCTGTCATCTAGTTGGTGTCAGATTGTGCGATAGTGTTTGTCCTATCATCCTTTTAGTGGTAGTGGTCGGTGTGAGTTTCGCCCCGTCATCCTTTTGATGGGGGGTCTATCATGTTGTTGGTGTTAGATTGTGCGATAGTGTTTCTCCTATTATCCTTTTGGTAGTAGTGGGCGGTGTGAGTTTTGCTCCGTCATCCTTTTGGTGGGGGGTCTGTCATCTGGATTGATGTTAGATTGTGCCATAGTGTTTGTCCTATCATCCTTTTGATGGTAGTGGCCGGTATGAGTTTTGCTCCGTCACCCTTTTGGTGGGGGGTCTGCCATCTTGTTGGTGTCAGATTGTGCGATAGTGTTTGTCCTATAATCCTTTTGGTGGAAGTGGCCGGTGTGAGTACGCTCCGTCATCCTTTTGGTGGGGGGTCTGTCATCTTATTGGTGTCAGATATTGCGATATTGTTTGTCCTATCATCGTTTTATTGGTAGTGGTCGATGTAAGTTTTGCTCCGTCTTCCTTTTGGGGGGGGGGGGGTCTGTCATCTTGTTGGGGTCAGATTGTGCGATTGTGTTTCTCCTATCATCCTTTTGGTGGTAATGGTCGGTTTGAGTTTCACTCTGTCATCCTTTTTGTGGGGGGTCTATCATCTGGATTGATGTTAGATTGTGCGATAGTGTTTGTCCTATAATCCTTTTGGTGGTAGTGGCCGGTGTCAGTTTCGCTCCATCATCCTTTTTGTGGAGGGTCTGTCATCTTGTTGGTGTCAGATTGTGCGATAGTGATTGTCCTATCATCCTTTTGATGGTAGTGGCCGGTGTGAGTTTCGCTCCGTCATCCTTTTGGGGGGGGGGTCTGTCATCTCATTGGTGTCAGATTGTGCGATAGTGTTTGTCCTATCATCCTTTTGGTGGTAGTGGATGGTGTAAGTTTCGCTCCGTCGTCCTTTTGGTGGGGGGGGGGATCTGTCATCTTACTGGTGTCAGATTGTGCGATAGTGTTTCTCCTATCATTCTTTTGGTGGTAGTGGCCGATTTGAGTTTCGCTCTATCATCCTTTTTGTGGGGGGTCTGTCATCTGGATTGATGTCAGATTGTGCCATTGTGTTTGTCCTATCATCCTTTTGGTGGTAGTGGCCGGTATGAGTTTTGCTCCGTCATCCTTTTAATGGGGGGTCTGTTATCTTGTTGGTGTCAGATTGTGCGATAGTGTTTATCCTATCTTCCTTTTGGTGATAGTGGCCGGTGTGAGTATGCTCCGTCATCCTTTTGGCGGGGGGTCTGTCATCTTGTTGGTGCTAGATTGTGCGATAGTGTTTGTCCTATAATCATTTTATTAGTAGTGGTCGGTGTGGGTTTCGCTCCGTCATCCTTTTGGTAGGGGGTCTGTCATCTTTTTGGTGTCAGATTGTGCGATAGTGTTTCTCCTATCATCCTTTTGGTGGTAGTGGCCGATTTGAGTTTCGCTCTATCATCCTTTTTGTGGGGGGTCTGTCATCTGGATTGATGTCAGATTGTGCGATAGTGTTTGTTCTATCATCTTTTTGGTGGTAGTGGCCGGTGTGAGTTTCGCTCTGTCATCCTTTTTGTGGGGGGTCTGTCATCTTGTTGGTGTCAGATTGTGCGATTGTTTTTGTCCTATCATCCTTTTGGTGGTAGTGGCCGGTGTGAGTTTCGCTCCGTCATCCTTTTGGGGGGAGGGGTCTGTCATCTTGTTGGTGTCATATTGTGCGATAGTGTTTGTCCTATCATCCTTTTGGTGGTAGTGGCTGGTGTGAGTTTCACTCCATCATCCTTTTGGTGGGAGAGTCTGTCATCTTGCTGGTGTCAGATTGTGCGATAGTGTTTGTCCTATCATCCTTTTGGTTGTAGTGGATGGTGTAAGTTTCGCTCCGTCATCCTTTTGGTGGGGGGGGGGGGGGGTCTGTCATCTTACTGGTGTCAGATTGTGCGATAATGTTTCTCCTATCATCCTTTTGGTGGTAGTGGCCGGTTTGAGTTTCGCTCTGTCATCCTTTTTGTGGGGGGTCTGTCATCTGGATTGATGTCAGATTGTGCCATAGTGTTTGTCCTATCATCCTTTTGGTGGTAGTGGCCGGTATGAGTTTCGCTCCGTCATCCTTTTGATTGGGGGTCTGTCATCTTGTTGGTGTCAGATTGTGCGATAGTGTTTATCCTATCATCCTTTTGGTGGTAGTTGCCGGTGTGAGTATGCTCCGTCATCCTTTTGGCGGGGGGTCTGTCATCTTGTTGGTGCTAGATTGTGCGATAGTGTTTGTCCTATCATCCTTTTATTGGTAGTGGTCGGTGTGAGTTTCGCTCTGTCATCCTTTTGGTAGGGGGTCTGTCATCTTTTTGGTGTCAGATTGTGCGATAGTGCTTCTCCTATCATCCTTTTGGTGGTAAAGGCCGGTGTGAGTTTCGCTCCGTCATCCTTTTGGTGGGGGATCTGTCATCTGGATTGATGTCAGATTGTGCCATAGTGTTTGTCCTATCATCCTTTTGGTGGTAGTGGCCGGTGTGAGTTTCGTTCCGTCATCCGTTTGGGGGGGGGGGGGTCTGTCATCTCGTTGGTGTCAGATTGTGCGATAGTGTTTGTCCTATCATCCTTTTGGTGGTAGTGGCCGGTGTGAGTTTCGCTCCATCATCCTTTTGGTGAGAGAGTCTGTCATCTTGCTGGTGTCAGATTGTGCGATAGTGTTTGTCCTATCATCCTTTTGGTGGTAGTGGATGGTGTAAGTTTCGCTCCGTCATCCTTTTGGTGGGGGGGGGGGGGGGGGGGTCTGTCATCTTACTAGTGTCAGATTGTGCGATAGTGTTTCTCCTATCATCCTTTTAGTGGTAGTGGCCGGTTTGAGTTTCGCTCTGTCATCCTTTTTGTGGGGGGTCTGTCATCTGGATTGATGTCAGATTGTGCCATAGTTTTTGTCCTATCATCCTTTTGGTGGTTGTGACCGGTATGAGTTTTGCTCCGTCATCCTTTTGATGGGGGGTCTGTCATCTTGTTGGTGTGAGATTGTGCGATAGTGTTTATCCTATCATCCTTTTGGTGGTAGTGGCCGGTGTGAGTATGCTCCGTCATCCTTTTGGCGGAGGGTCTGTCATCTTGTTGGTGCTAGATTGTGCGTTAGTGTTTGTCCTATCATCCTTTTATTGGTAGTGATCGGTGTGAGTTTCGCTCCGTCATCCTTTTGGTAAGGGGTTTGTCATCTTTTTGGTGTCAGATTGTGCGATAGTGTTTCACCTATCATCCTTTTGGTGGTAGTGGCCGGTGTGAGTTTTGCTCCGTCATCCTTTTTGTGGGGGATCTGTCATCTGGATTGATGTCAGATTGTGCAATAGTGTTTGTCCTATCATCCTTTTGGTGGTAGTGGCCGGTGTGAGTTTCGTTCCGTCATTCGTTTGGGGGGGGGGGGGGTCTGTCATCTGGTGTCAGATTGTGCCATAGTGTTTATCCTATCATCCTTTTGGTGGTAGTGGTCGGTATGAGTTTCGCTCCGTCATCCTTTTGGTGGGGGGTCTGTCATTTTGTTGGTGTCAGATTGTGTGATAGTGTTTTTCCTATCATCCTTTTGGTGGTAGTGGCCAGTGTGAGTATGCTCCGTCATCCTTTTGGCGGGGGGTCTGTCATCTAGTTGGTGTCAAATTGTGCGATAGTGTTTGTCCTATCATCCTTTTAGTGGTAGTGGTCGGTGTGAGTTTCGCTCCGTCATCCTTTTGGTGGGGGGTCTATCATCTTGTTGGTGTCAGATTGTGCAATAATGTTTCTCCTATTATCCTTTTGGTGGTAGTGGGCGGTGTGAGTTTCGCTCCGTCATCCTTTTGGTGGGGGGTCTGTCATCTGGATTGATGTCAGATTGTGCAATAGTGTTTGTCCTATCATCCTTTTGGTGGTAGTGGCCGGTGTGAGTTTTGTTCCGATATTTCGTTTGGGGGGGGGGGGGGTGTGTCATCTCGTTGGTGTCAGATTGTGTGATAGTGTTTATCCTATCATCCTTTTGGTGGTAGTGGTCGGTATGAGTTTCGCTCCGTCATCCTTTTGGTGGGGGGTCTGTCATTTTGTTGGTGTCAGATTGTGTGATAGTGTTTTTCCTATCATCCTTTTGGTGGTAGTGACCAGTGTGAGTATGCTCCGTCATCCTTTTGGCGGGGGGTCTGTCATCTAGTTGGTGTCAAATTGTGCGATAGTGTTTGTCCTATCATCCTTTTAGTGGTAGTGGTCGGTATGAGTTTCGCTTCGTCATCCTTTTGGTGGGGGGTCTATCATCTTGTTGGTGTCAGATTGTGCAATAATGTTTCTCCTATTATCCTTTTGGTGGTAGTGGGCGGTGTGAGTTTCGCTCCGTCATCCTTTTGGTGGGGGGTCTGTCATCTGGATTGATGTTAGATTGTGCCATATTGTTTGTCCTATCATCCTTTTGATGGTAGTGGCCGGTATGCGTTTTGCTCCATCACCATTTTGGTGGGGGGTCTGCCATCTTGTTGGTGTCAGATTGTGCGATAGTGTTTGTCCTATAATACTTTTGGTGGAAGTGGCCGGTGTGAGTACGCTCCGTCATCCTTTTGGTGGGGGGTCTGACATCTTATTGGTGTCAGATTGTGCGATATTGTTTGTCCTATCATCCTTTTATTGGTAGTTGTCGGTGTGAGTTTCGCTCCGTCATCCTTTTCGAGGGGGGGGGGGTCTGTCATCTTGTTGGGGTCAGATTGTGCGATTGTGTTTCTCCTATCATCCTTTTGGTGATAATGGCCGGTTTGAGTTTCGCTCCATCATCCTTTTGGGGGGGGGGGGGGATCTGTCATCTTACTGGTGTCAGATTGTGCGATAGTGTTTCTCCTATCATCCTTTTGGTGGTAGTGGCCGGTTTGAGTTTCGCTCTGTCATCCTTTTTGTAGGGGGTCTGTCATCTGGATTGATGTCAGATTGTGCCATAGTGTTTGTCCTATCATCCTTTTGGTGGTAGTGGCCGGTATGAGTTTCGCTCCGTCATCCTTTTGGTAGGGGGTCTGTCATCTTGTTGATGTCAGATTGTGCGATAGTGATTGTCCTATCATCCTTTTGGTGGTAGTGGCCGGTGTGAGTTTCGCTCCGTCATCCTTTTGGGGGGGCGGGGGGGTTCTGTCATCTCGTTGGTGTCAGATTGTGCGATAGTGTTTGTCATATCATCCTTTTGGTGGTAGTGGATGGTGTGAGTTGCGCTCCGTCATCCTTTTGGTGGGGGGGTCTGTCATCTTGCTGGTGTCAGATTGTGCGATACTGTTTCACCTATCATCCTTTTGGTGGTAGTGGGTTGTTTTAGTTTCGCTCTGTCATCCTTTTTGTGGGGGGTCTGTCATCTGTATTGATGTCAGATTGTGCCATAGTGTTTGTCCTATCATCCTTTTGCTGGTAGTGGCCGGTATGAGTTTTGCTCCGTCATCCTTTTGATGGGGGGTATGTCATCTTGTTGGTGTCAGATTGTGCGATATTGTTTATCCAATCATCCTTTTGGTGGTAGTGGCCGGTGTGAGTATTCTCCGTCATCCTTTCGGCGGGAGGTCTGTCATCTTGTTGGTGTCAGATTGTGCGATAATGTTTGTCCTATCATCCTTTTAGTGGTAGTGGTCAGTGTGAGTTTCGCTCCGTCATCCTTTTGGTAGGGGGTCTATCATCTTTTCGGTGTCAAATTGTGGGATAGGGTTTCTCCTATCATCCTTTTGGTGGTAGTGGCCGGTGTGAGTTTTGCTCCGTCATCCTTTTGGTGGGGGGTCTGTCATCTGGATTGATGTCAGATTCTGCCATAGTGTTTGTCCTATTATCCTTTTGGTGGTAGTGGCCGGTGTGAGTTTCGTTCCGTCATCATTTTGGTGGGGGGTCTGTCATCTTGTTGGTGTCATATTGTGCGATAGTGTTTGTCCTATCATCCTTTTGGTGGTAGTGTCCTGTGTGAGTTTCGCTCCGTCATCCTTTTGGTGGGGGATCTGTCATCGTGATTGATGTCAGATTGTGCGATAGTGTTTGTCCTATCATCCTTTTGGCGGTAGTGGCCGGTGTGAGTTTTGCTCCGTCATCCTTTTGGTGGGGGATCTGTCATCGTGATTGATGTCAGATTGTGAGATAGTGTTTGTCCTATCATCCTTTTGGTGGTAGTGGTCGGTGTGAGTTTTGCTCCTTCATCCTTTTGGTGGGGGGTCTGTCATCTTGTTGGTGTCAGATTATGCGATAGTGTTTCTCCTCTCATCCTTTTGGTGGTAGTGGCCGGATACAGTTTTACTCTGTCATCCTTATTGTGGGGGATCTGTCATCTGGATTGATGTCAAATTATGCGATAGTGTTTGTCCTATCATCCTTTTGGTGGTAGTGGCCGGTGTGAGTTTCGCTCCGTCATCCTTTTGGTGGGGGGTCTGTAATCTTGTTGGTGTCAGATTGTGTGATAGTGATTGTCCTATCATCCTTTTGGTGGTAGTGGCCGGTGTGAGTTTCGCTCCGTCATCCCTTTTTTTTTGGGGAGGGGGGTCTGTCATCTCGTTGGTGTCAGATTGTGTGGTAGTGTTTGTCCTATCATCCTTTTGGTGGTAGTGGATGGTGTGAGTTTCGCTCCGTCATCCTTTTGGTGGGGGGGTCTGTCATCTTGCTGGTGTCAGATTGTGCGATAGTGTTTCTCCTATCATCCTTTTGGTGGTAGTGGCCGGTTTGGGTTTCACTCTGTCATCCTTTTTGTGAGGGGTCTGTCATCTGGATTGATGTTAGATTGTGCCATAGTGTTTGTCCTATCATCCTTTTGGTGGTAGTAGACGGTATGTGTTTTGCTCCGTCATCCTTTTGATGAGGGGTCTGTCATCTTGTTTGTGTCAGATTGTGCGATAGTGTTTATCTTATCATCCTTTTGGTGGTAGTGGCCGGTGTGAGTATGCTCCGTCATCCATTTGGCGGGTGGTCTGTCATCTTGTTGGTGTCAGATTGTGCGATAGTGTTTGTCCAATTATCCTTTTGGTGGTAGTGGCCGGTGTGAGTTTTGCTCCGTCATCCTTTTGGTGGGGGGTCTGTCATCTGGATTGATGTCAGATTCTGCCATAGTGTTTGTCCTATTATCCTTTTGTTGGTAGTGGCCGGTGTGAGTTTCGTTCCGTCATCATTTTGGTGGGGGGTCTGTCATCTTGTTGGTGTCATATTGTGCGATAGTGTTTGTCCTATCATCCTTTTGGTGGTAGTGTCCTGTGTGAGTTTCGCTCCGTCATCCTTTTGGTGGGGGATCTGTCATCGTGATTGATGTCAGATTGTGCGATAGTGTTTGTCCTATCATCCTTTTGGCGGTAGTGGCCGGTGTGAGTTTTGCTCCGTCATCCTTTTGGTGGGGGATCTGTCATCGTGATTGATGTCAGATTGTGAGATAGTGTTTGTCCTATCATCCTTTTGGTGGTAGTGGTCGGTGTGAGTTTTGCTCCGTCATCCTTTTGGTGGGGGGTCTGTCATCTTGTTGGTGTCAGATTATGCGATAGTGTTTCACCTACCATCCTTTTGGTGGTAGTGGCCGGTTTGAGTTTCACTATGTCATCCTTATTATGGGGGGTCTGTCATCTGGATTGATGTCAAATTGGGCGATAGTGTTTGTCCTATCATCCTTTTGGTGGTAGTGGCCGGTGTGAGTTTCGCTCCGTCATCCTTTTGGTAGGGGGTCTGTCATCCTTTTGGTGGTAGTGGCCGGTGTGAGTTTCGCTCCGTCATCCCTTTTTTTTTGGGGGGGGGGGGTCTGTCATCTCGTTGGTGTCAGATTGTGTGGTAGTGTTTGTCCTATCATCCTTTTGGTGGTAGTGGATGGTGTGAGTTTCGCTCCGTCATCCTTTTGGTGGGGGGGTCTGTCATCTTGCTGGTGTCAGATTGTGCGATAGTGTTTCTCCTATCATCCTTTTGGTGGTAGTGGCCGGTTTGGGTTTCACTCTGTCATCCTTTTTGTGAGGGGTCTGTCATCTGGATTGATGTTAGATTGTGCCATAGTGTTTGTCCTATCATCCTTTTGGTGGTAGTGGACGGTATGTGTTTTGCTCCGTCATCCTTTTGATGGGGGGTCTGTCATCTTGTTTGTGTCAGATTGTGCGATAGTGTTTATCTTATCATCCTTTTGGTGGTAGTGGCCGGTGTGAGTATGCTCCGTCATCCATTTGGCGGGTGGTCTGTCATCTTGTTGGTGTCAGATTGTGCGATAGTGTTTGTCCAATTATCCTTTTAGTGGTAGTGGTCGGTGTGAGTTTCGCTCCGTCATCCTTTTGGTAGGGGGTCTGTCATCTTTTTGGTGTCAGATTGTACGATAGTGTTTCTCCTATCATCCTTTTGGTGGTAGTGGCCGGTGTGAGTTTCGCTCCGTCATCCTTTTGATGGGGGGTCTGTCATCTGGATTGATGTCAGATTGTGCCATAGTGTTTTTCGTATCATCCTTTTGGTGGTAGTGGCCGGTGTGAGTTTCGCTCCATCATCCTTTTGGTGGGGGGTCTGTCATCATAATTGATGTCAGATTGTGCAATAGTGTTTGTCCTATCATCCTTTTTGCGGTAGTGGCCGGTGTGAGTTTCGCTCCGTCATCCTTTTGGTGGGGGGTCTGCCATCGTGATTGATGTCAGATTGTGCGATAGTGTTTGTCCTACCATCCTTTTGGTGGTAGTGGTCGGTGTGAGTTTCGCTCTGTCATCCTTTTGGTGGGGGGTCTGTTATCTTGTTGGTGTCAGATTATGCGATAGTGTTTCACCTACCATCCTTTTGGTGGTAGTGGCCGGTTTGAGTTTCACTATGTCATCCTTATTATGGGGGGTCTGTCATCTGGATTGATGTCAAATTGGGCGATAGTGTTTGTCCTATCATCCTTTTGGTGGTAGTGGCCGGTGTGAGTTTCGCTCCGTCATCCTTTTGGTAGGGGGTCTGTCATCTTGTTGATGTCAGATTGTGCGATAGTGATTGTCCTATCATCCTTTTGGTGGTAGTGGCCGGTGTGAGTTTCGCTTTGTCATCCCTTTTTTTTTGGGGGGGGGGGGGGTCTGTCATCTCGTTGGTGTCAGATTGTGTGGTAGTGTTTGTCCTATCATCCTTTTGGTGGTAGTGGATGGTGTGAGTTTCACTCCGTCATCCTTTTGGTGGGGGGGTCTGTCATCTTGCTGGTGTCAGATTGTGCGATAGTGTTTCTCCTATCATCCTTTTGGTGGTAGTGGCCGGTTTGGGTTTCACTCTGTCATCCTTTTTGTGAGGGGTCTGTCATCTGGATTGATGTTAGATTGTGCCATAGTGTTTGTCCTATCATCCTTTTGGTGGTAGTGGACGGTATGTGTTTTGCTCCATCATCCTTTTGATGGGGGGTCTGTCATCTTGTTTGTGTCAGATTGTGCGATAGTGTTTATCTTATCATCCTTTTGGTGGTAGTGGCCGGTGTGAGTATGCTCCGTCATCCATTTGGCGGGTGGTCTGTCATCTTGTTGGTGTCAGATTGTGCGATAGTGTTTGTCCAATTATCCTTTTAGTGGTAGTGGTCGGTGTGAGTTTCGCTCCGTCATCCTTTTGGTAGGGGGTCTGTCATCTTTTTGGTGTCAGATTGTGCGATAGTGTTTCTCCTATCATCCTTTTGGTGGTAGTGGCCGGTGTGAGTCTCGCTCCGTCATCCTTTTGATGGGGGGTCTGTCATCTGGATTGATGTCAGATTGTGCCATAGTGTTTGTCGTATCATCCTTTTGGTGGTAGTGGCCGGTGTGAGTTTCGCTCCATCATCCTTTTGGTGGGGGGTCTGTCATCATAATTGATGTCAGATTGTGCAATAGTGTTTGTCCTATCATCCTTTTTGCGGTAGTGGCCGGTGTGAGTTTCGCTCTGTCATCCTTTTGGTGGGGGGTCTGCCATCGTGATTGATGTCAGATTGTGCGATAGTGTTTGTCCTATCATCCTTTTGGTGGTAGTGGTCGGTGTGAGTTTCGCTCCGTCATCCTTTTGGTGGGGGGTCTGTCATCTTGTTGGTGTCAGATTATGCGATAGTGTTTCACCTACCATCCTTTTGGTGGTAGTGGCCGGTTTGAGTTTCACTATGTCATCCTTATTATGGGGGGTCTGTCATCTGGATTGATGTCAAATTGGGCGATAGTGTTTGTCCTATCATCCTTTTGGTGGTAGTGGCCGGTGTGAGTTTCGCTCCGTCATCCTTTTGGTAGGGGGTCTGTCATCTTGTTGATGTCAGATTGTGCGATAGTGATTGTCCTATCATCCTTTTGGTGGTAGTGGCCGGTGTGAGTTTCGCTCCGTCATCCTTTTTGGGGGGGGGGGGGTTCTGTCATCTCGTTGGTGTCAGATTGTGCGATAGTGTTTGTCCTATCATCCTTTTGGTGGTAGTGGATGGTGTGAGTTGCGCTCCGTCATCCTTTTGGTGGGGGGGGGGGGTCTGTCATCTTGCTGGTGTCAGATTGTGCGATAGTGTTTCACCTATCATCCTTTTGGTGGTAGTGGGTTGTTTTAGTTTCGCTCTGTCATCTTTTTTGTGGGGGGTCTGTCATCTGGATTGATGTCAGATTGTGCCATAGTGTTTGTCCTATCATCCTTTTGGTGGTAGTGGCCGGTATGAGTTTTGCTCCGTCATTCTTTTGATGGGGGGTATGTCATCTTGTTGGTGTCAGATTGTGCGATAGTGTTTATCCAATCATCCTTTTGGTGGTAGTGGCCGGTGTGAGTATTCTCCGTCATCCTTTCGGCGGGAGGTCTGTCATCTTGTTGGTGTCAGATTGTGCGATAATGTTTGTCCTATCCTCCTTTTAGTGGTAGTGGTCAGTGTGAGTTTCGCTCCATCATCCTTTTGGTAGGGGGTCTGTCATCTTTTCGGTGTCAAATTGTGGGATAGGGTTTCTCCTATCATCCTTTTGGTGGTTGTGGCCGGTGTGAGTTTTGCTCCGTCATCCTTTTGGTGGGGGGTCTGTCATCTGGATTGATGTCAGATTCTGCCATAGTGTTTGTCTTATTATCCTTTTGGTGGTAGTGGCCGGTGTCAGTTTCGCTCCGTCATCATTTTGGTGGGGGGTCTGTCATCTTGTTGGTGTCATATTGTGCGATAGTGTTTGTCCTATCATCCTTTTGGTGGTAGTGGATGGTGTGAGTTTCGCTCCGTCATTCTTTTGGTGGGGGGGTCTGTCATCGTAATTGATGTCAGATTGTGCGATAGTGTTTGTCCTATCATCCTTTTGGCGGTAGTGGCCGGTGTGAGTTTCGCTCCGTCATCCTTTTGGTGGGGGGTCTGTCATCGTGATTGATGTCAGATTGTGAGATAGTGTTTGTCCTATCATCCTTTTGGTGGTAGTGGTCGGTATGAGTTTCACTCCGTCATCCTTTTGGTGGGGGGTCTGTCATCTTGTTGGTGTCAGATTATGCGATAGTGTTTCTCCTCTCATCCTTTTGGTGGTAGTGGCCGGTTTGAGTTTTACTCTGTCATCCTTATTGTGGGGGGTCTGTCATCTGGATTGATGTCAAATTATGCGATAGTGTTTGTCCTATCATCCTTTTGGTTGTAGTGGTCGGTGTGAGTTTCGCTCCGTCATCCTTTTGGTGGGGGGTCTGTAATCTTGTTGGTGTCAAATTGTGTGATAGTGATTGTCCTATCATCCTTTTGGTGGTAGTGGCCGGTGTGAGTTTCGCTCCGTCATCCCTTTTTTTTTTTGGGGGGGGGGGGGTCTGTCATCTCGTTGGTGTCAGATTGTGTGGTAGTGTTTGTCCTATCATTCTTTTGGTGGTAGTGGATGGTGTGAGTTTCGCTCCGTCATCCTTTTGGTGGGGGGGTCTGTCATCTTGCTGGTGTCAGATTATGCGATAGTGTTTCTCCTATCATCCTTTTGGTGGCAGTGGCCGGTTTGAGTTTCACTCTGTCATCCTTTTTGTGAGGGGTCTGTCATCTGGATTGATGTTAGATTGTGCCATAGTGTTTGTCCTATCATCCTTTTGGTGGTAGTGGACGGTATGAGTTTTGCTCCATCATCCTTTTGATGGGGGGTCTGTCATCTCGTTGGTGTCAGATTATGCGATAGTGTTTATCTTATCATCCTTTTGGTGGTAGTGGCCGGTGTGACTATGCTCCGTCATCCTTTTGGCGGGTGGTCTGTCATCTTGTTGGTGTCAGATTGTGCGATAGTGTTTGTCCAATTATCCTTTTAGTGGTAGTGGTTGGTGTGAGTTTCGCTCCGTCATCCTTTTGGTACGGGGTCTGTCATCTTTTTGGTGTCAGATTGTGCGATAGTGTTTCTCCTATCATCCTTTTGGTGGTAGTGGCCGGTGTGAGTTTCGCTCCGTCATCCTTTTGGTGGGGGGGTCTGTCATCTGGATTGATGTCAGATTGTGCCAAAGTGTTTGTCATATCATCCTTTTGGTGGTAGTGGCCGGTGTGAGTTTCGCTCCGTCATCCTTTTGGTGGGGGGTCTATCATGTTGTTGGTGTCATATTGTGCGATAGTGTTTGTCCTATCATCCGTTTGGTGGTAGTGGCCGGTGTGAGTTTCGCTCCATCATTCTTTTGGTGGGGGGTCTGTCATCGTAATTGATGTCAGATTGTGCGATAGTGTTTGTCCTATCATCCTTTTGGCGGTAGTGGCCGGTGTGAGTTTCTCTCCGTCATCCTTTTGATGGGGGGTCTGTCATCGTGATTGATGTCAGATTGTGCGATAGTGTTTGTCCTATCATCCTTTTGGTGGTAGTGGTCGGTGTGAGTTTTGCTCCATCATCCTTTTGGTGGGGGGTCTGTCATCTTGTTGGTGTCAGATTATGCGATACTGTTTCTCCTATCATCCTTTTGGTGGTAGTGGCCGGTTTGAGTTTCACTCTGTCATCCTTATTATGGGGGGTCTGTCATCTGGATTGATGTCAAATTATGCGATGGTGTTTGTCCTATCGTCCTTTTGGTGGTAGTGGTCAGTGTGAGTTTCGCTCCGTCATCCTTTTGGTGGGTGGTCTGTCATCTTGTTGGTGTCAGATTGTGTGATAGTGATTGTCCTATGATCCTTTTGGTGGTAGTGGCCGGTGTGAGTTTCGCTCCGACAACGGTTCAAACTTGAATAACAAGATGATGAAAGAGTTGTGTCAGAATTTCAAGATTGAGCATCACAACTCTTTTCCTTATCGGCCCAAGATGAATGGCGCCGTCGAAGCGGCCAATAAGAACATAAAGAAGATTGTTCAGAAGATGGTTGTGACTTACAAGGACTGGCAAGAGATGTTGCCTTTCGCTTTGCGCGGTTATCGTACGACGGTACGCACGTCAACCGGGGCAACCCCTTTCTCATTGGTGTATGGCATGGAGGCAGTGTTACCATTGGAGGTTGAGATTCCTTCTTTGAGGGTTTTACGCGATGTCCAACTTGATGAGGCAGAATGGGTAAAAGATAGATTGAATCAGCTCAGTTTAATGGATGAAAAGAGACTGGCTTCTCTCGCATATGGTCGGTTGTATCAGAGCCGGATGAAGAAAGCTTACGATAAGAAGGTATGCCCTCGAAGCTTTCACAGGGGAAAATGAACTCCCAACTACGAGGGTCCATATGTCGTCAGAAAGGTTTTCTCTGGAGGAGTCTTGTTGTTATCCACCATGGATGGTAAGGACTTTACGTCTCCTGTGAATTCGGACGCAGTTAAAAAATACTTTGCTTAAAGTGACCCGCTGGACAGAAAAAAGAGAGTGCAGACAAAAATGGGGCATCCCGGCGAACCATAAAAAAAGACTAAAAGGTTCGGGCAAAAGTTAGGGATAAAATTGAAAAGACGTACACCCGCGAAGCCGAAAACCTAAAAAGGGCGATTTCGGCAAAAAAGGGTATCCCGGTGAATTGAAAACCCGCAAAGGGCGATTCACGCAAAAGTTAGGGATTGGAAAAAAGCAAATGACTGCGGTCCGAGTTTGATACTGCATTGCTTGGTGGTTTGGGAATACCTGAGGGTCGTTCATCTAAAACAATCTCTTCTGAAGATCGAGTACCGAGAAAGCGCCAGAGTCAGGCGAGTCATAGGAAAATCAGCTCATCAGGGTTTGTAGCTTTGAGTTTGTAGGCTGTGTCCCGACAGTGTAGTTCTTCCCCCAGAAGGGTCACATCTTTCCCCATCAGGGTTTGTGTTTTCTTCCCAAATGTCTAATCTCTCCCCAGCAGAGTTGGTTGTTGTTTCCGACATTTATTTTGCCGGAATACTTTGTGATACCCATTCATCCCTAGAGGAGTTGGTTTTGTTCTCAGCCATTTCATACCAAAGTGTTTCTCAGCAGTTTGAGCCTGCATTAACATTTGCATATATCATCATATTTGCATCTACCCACACGCGTAGCATTTCTATGTCGAATGGAGCATTACGCCATTGTCAAACATACGCATTTTGAAACATAAGCCAGGTTGGTTAACCTTTTGTTTTCAAGTGTTGTTTTCCCTGCAGGTGGAGGGAGCTTTTGCTCAGATTAATTACCAGATAAGCAAGGTCTCGGCGTGAGACGTGTAATGATAATGTTGGTCTTATTCACCAGAGAGTTGGTTGGATTAGTTTCTCTTACCCTTCCAGCGGAGTATTTCTTTAAAATTGTTGTTATGACAGTATCAAAAGATTTCGTGAATCAATTTTTGGAAGTTGCCGCCTATGTCGAAGTAGGTGTCTGGCGGGTTGGGTTCAGAAAATCCCCAGTAGAGTCCTTCTCAGATTTGCTGCCATGTCCGCACTAAAAGTTTGAAGATTGGACCAGTATTTTGTTACCCATTTGATTGATGGAGTTAGCTACTGCAAAGATAGGCAGAGAAGCCGTATTCAGAATTATTTTCCTGTATTTGACAGAGTTATTTCCCGTAGTGATGACGGAGTTACTTTCCTGTATTTGGCAGAGTGATTTCCTGTGTCGGACAGAGTTATTTCCCATAGTGGTGACGGAGTTATTTCCTGTATCGGACAGAGTTATTTCCCGTAGTGGTGACGAAGTTATTTTCCTGTATTAGGCAAAGTTATTTCCCGTAGTGGTGACAAAGTTATTTTCTTGTATTATTGGCAGAGTTATTTCCCGTAGTGGTGACGAAGTTGTTTTCCTGTATTTGACAGAGTTATTTTCCCGTAGTGGTGACGGAGTTATTTTCTTGTATCAGACAGAGTTATTTCCCGTAGTGGTGACGAAGTTATTTTCTTGTATTATTGGCAGAGTTATTTCCCGTAGTGGTGACAGAGTTATTTTCCTGTATTATTGGCAGAGTTATTTCCCGTAGTGGTGACGGAGTTGTTTTCCTGTATTTGACAGAGTTATTTTCCCGTAGTGGTGACAGAGTTATTTTCCTGTATCGGACAGAGTTATTTCCCGTAGTGGTGACAGAGTTATTTTCCTGTATCGGACAGAGTTATTTCCCGTAGTGGTGACAGAGTTATTTTCCTGTATCGGGCAGAGTTATTTCCCGTAGTGGTGACGAAGTTATTTTCCTGTATTATTGGCAGAGTTATTTCCCGTAGTGGTGACAGAGTTATTTTCCTGTATTATTGGCGGAGTTAGTTCCTGTGATGTTGGCAGAGTTATTTCTTATTTGTTGATAAAACTATTTCCTCAGTGGAAGTCGCCAAAGTTATTCCCTGTGTTGTTGGCAGAGTTATTTCCCCAGTAAAAGCGTCAGAAAAGATTGTGTTCTGTTAACAGAGATATTCATACCCATTTGAGTGATGGAGTCATGTGATTAGAAAAGATACTGTGATTAGACAGAGAAGTTGTGTTTGCATTGAAGGATAAGCTGCTATAAATAGACAGAGACGCTGTATATAGTGAGTTGCCAGAATCAAGTACTGCAATGATAGGCAGATAAGTTGTATTTTTGTATTGACAAACCCCATAGCAAAGATGGAGTATAATTTGGTGGATTTTGTTCTCCAAATAATTTGTGCAGTTCGTGTCTGCAGTTGGCAAATTTCCGAGTTTCTTGGTATTCAACCGTCTTTTACCTCGATTGTTTGAAGGCCGTTCGCTCTTCACCCAGTCGGGTCCAAGCCGTTTGAATAGGGGCAGTTGTTGCACCCCAAAATTTGCTCAACATCTTTTACCTGGTTTATGTTTCATTGCATTATCATTTGCATAGTTCTATCATTTGCATATCATAGCATATCATTCATCCAACAGGGGATCAAGTGTGATTATTATTAAGAGAAGCCTAGCAAGAAATCTTATCCAAACTTGAGAAGTCATCCAAGTCATCAGGAGGTGGTGGGAGGTCTTGAGAAGTTTGAATGCATACATATGGATTTTCTACTATTTTGAGGATCAGCTGAGGACCATCAATGGGATGTGAAGCATGAGGTGTTAATATGATATGTGTATAGAGCTCATGGAGTTCTTAGAGAGCCATGTTGGAGCTAAATCAAGTCATTGTGTCAAATGCAAGAGCCATAGTTGAAGTGCAGACAATTAGGGTTTCATCTAGATCAACCCTATGTCAATTATGCAATTGAAGAGTATTAAAGCCTACTTTTAGGTCATGGAGTTCATGAAATTATGTGATAAGGCATTTGTGGTGTTGTGCCAAGATCAAATCAAGAAGAATCAAGAATGTGGGAAGTTGCTAAATTAGGGTTTCAGTGCAAATTACCCTGTTTAGTACCTAACTTCAAGGCCACATAAGTCAAGATACAAGTTTCAAATGGATCTTTGGCCAACATGAAACTTGTAGAGCATCTCAATACCTTTAATTGGAGTACTAGAAGTCCTAAAGGGGATTTGTAGAACTCAAGTTATGGCCCAGACAAGTTACAGGTCCTCAGATGATTCTGAAATTTGTCTGTGAAAATCATCTGACTTCAAGGCTATTTTTAACCTAGAAGGAAGTTTCACCTGAACTTTTAGTCAACATGAAAGTTGTTCCTCATGATCTTAGCTTTCTAAATTGTACTAGAAATCCTCCATCTGATTTGTAGAACTCAAGTTATGAGGTTTACAAGTCAAGGGTATTTTGGGAAAGTGAGATTATAGGTCATTTTCAATCATAGGTCCATATCTCCAACTTGCAAGCTTCAAATGGAGATTTGTTCAACATGGAACTTGCTTAAAATGATATTTTGAGTGCAACCAAGTGGTCATGAGAGTTTGGTTTGGCTCATATCAAAAAGTCACTTGAAATGGTTTGAAAATGAAGGAAATTCAAATATGGAAAGGAGGGAAAAATGTGATTTTGTGCTAGATGCCTCAAACCAAGCAAGTGGGTACATTTTCTGATTGGAAATCACATTTTAAACACTTTGGTTTTGACAGAATTTTGAGTTCAGTTCAAGTTTTGGAAGTTGCCATGTAGTTGCTTCATTTGCAAGTTACATTACCAAATCAATACACAAAGCAATTCAGTCCATTCTACCAATTCAAATTCACTCCAAATGACATTTGCAATGTGTTGGAACCTTCTAGAACCAATGCAAAGCTTGCAATACACGACTGTCATAGTGAATTTGGATGAAAAACCAGAAAACTCAAACCATTGTTTTGGGCTTCAATTTGGATCCAAAAGCCCATGAAACTCTTCTATATATTCATTAGAGCAAGTTTAGATCAAAGTTGAACCTCATTTTACGCCAGAACCAGAGAGAGCATTTGAAATTCCACAGCTGCAAATTGAAATCGTGTTTTGTGATTCAGACCAATTCAAGCCAAATTGAGGTGTGCAATCTCTTCCTTGTGGATCATTGAAAGTTTCTGGAGCTTTTTGAAGCAAGCCACGAGTTCTAACTGCATCTATTTCAAGATCTATACCAGGTTAGCATCTCTCAAAATTCAGCATGATTTAGCATGATTCAAATAGCTTTAGACTTGTGGAAAGGATCTAGACAAGACATAGATCGTTTTAGGCTTGATTTGGAAGCATTTGATGATGATTGAAGATGACATGCCATGACTGTTTGGACTTGAATCTCTTGATTCATAAGGTTTTAATGCTAGTTGTTTAGATCAGGTTGATGTACGCAACGAGATGAAGAGATCCATACCATTAATTTTGAGTTTAGTGAGAGTTATTGATGATGCTATTTCTGAAATTTGGATCGTGTTTGATTATGTGTTGAGAATTAGAACATTTTGATGATAGATCTGGAATGTACGTGAAATTCTGAGCAAAATTGTTATAGACTTTGTGATTTTTGATGACCTGAACCTGGACCCTCGCCGAAGAAGACGACCAGAGTCTTCTCCGGCCACCACCAGCCACCAGCCTGAATCTCCACTCTGATGACCTGAGATTTGGAGAAGATGAGTTGTAGACCACAGGATCTTGCCTTGACCATTGATTGACCACTCAATCCAACGCTTGTGTTTTAATCTGAGGAGAAGAAATTTTAATTCAAAACGCTGTGTATCACTAAATGTGCTGGCAGCATGAAGCGCGTTGGATCCCTTGACTTGTTGATTGATCCAAAGGCTGTGGATTAGTCTCAGCTTTTATTTGATTTTTATTCTATTTTGTTTTATTTTAATTGTTTGTTGATTCCAAAAATCATATTAATTCCAATTTTGATCCAAAAATTATTTTAAAAATATCCTCATGATCCTTATGGAACTTATGATTTTCTGGGATTAACAAAAGGTAATTCCATGCATTTTTCAATTTTATTTGATTTTTCACATTTTATTTTGGTTCTTTATTTTTGCATAATTCTTCATCTGCCTTGTTTATTTTTGTTCTTCCATCTGGTAATCTTTCTGTATTAGATCTTTTAGTATGTTTTAGGGTAGATATGTATGTTCCCCTAGCATTTTTATTAGAATTTTAGAACAACATTAAGGTCTGTTTTAGGTATTGATATTAGGACCCTCCCAAAATTGTGGATTCCCTTGACCTATCTCAATGTAGGAATTGTTTAGATAACTTAGAAGTTGATTTAGGCTTCAATCTTTTTACACTAGGTTGTTCAAACATGTATGTTCCCCTATGAATTTTATTAGAATTTTGCAACTTCATTTTCTATTTTAGTTGTATTTTGAAAGTGGATTGTGTTGCTTCCGCGAAAATAAGGTGCCGGCAAAACAGAAGAGTCGCCACCTTTCGTTATTTATCCCTCGGAGCGGGAAAGGAAACGATCGGAAAAACCTGACGAAAAAGGGTAAGACAAGGTCATCGCAACCGTTGTCTGGGTTCGGGAGTCGGTTACGCAAGGGGAAGGTATTCGCACCCCTCACGTCCGTCGTACTCGACGGGATCCACGCTTGTTGGTTTGTCTACGGGTGAAAAAACAATCTATCTACGGCTGCTAGATCTAAACGGAAAGAAATTGACTCGATAGAGCGTCGCACTCTATGCCTACGTATTCTCATCAGAGAATGAGAAATCAGAGTCAACGTAGTTCGGGAAACTACGGGGAAGGTTGCTCGGCAAGACGTCGCGTCTTAGGCCTACGTATTCTCATCAGAGAAATCAGAGCATGACGTAGTTCAGGCTAACTACGGCTAGACAAGGGTGTTCTCGGTCACACAGGGGTGAGAGAAAAAGTTGACGATACTAGCGTGCGCATTCTAGCAGTTAGGTGGACGCTGCTCGACCATTGGAGACTTAGGCGTACCTGTTTGCGGTAAAACGGACGTAGTATGTCGGGTTTAAAGGTATGGGAACCTACGGGAACTAGAACTACGGTCTGGTCTCAAATGCGCTCGGGCAAGAGAAAAGGATAACATCAGTCGTCAGCGGGAAAGTCTCGATCGCACAGCAGCGAGAGAACAGAAAAGTTAGTTGTTAGTGTGCTCGCTAGGATATCGCATCCTATGCCTACATATTCTCATCAGAGAAAATCAGAGCAGCTGTAGTTCAGCCTACAGCTAAGGGGAAAGGGAAAAAAGGGAAAAGGTAGGGCGCTCGCTAATACGTCAGTATTGTGCCTACGGGGGAAGTTTGCTCGCCAATACATCAGTATTGTGCCTACGTATTCTCGTCAGAGAAATCAGAGCGGGACGTAGTTCAGGATAACGAATCTCGATTGCACGGGGCGAGAGAAGGGGATACAGACCTACGTCTAAACGGGAAGGAACTCGGGACACACACGCAAGAACCTAAGAAGAAACTCCTCATCTGGCAATTCCTTTGTATCTGATGATGCAACCCACAACACTCGCTGGTTGCCTGAAGATTTGAACACGCCAATGATAATGAATGAAGCAGCTCCGGGGCTCCTGACGTGCGTGCAAGCTCCATTCCAATCTTCTCCTCTCTGGATCTTTGACGATGACGCTCGAATCAGAACAATGTAACGCTTAGACCGTCATGGATCGACTTATACGAGAAATCGAACTGTCAGAGGTAGCGTATTGATATCCGTGTCAAAGACAAGATGGAGAAATGATATCGAAAATCAATCTCCAATTGAATCATGCCACACGGCCAGCCAACAATAAAAATCGGGATAAAATCGGATAGAAACGAAAATAGGAGAGAAAAACAGGAGACAAATCCACTAACAAATAGAAATAAAATGCTACTCCTAAAATACGGCAATTAAATTCCAACTAGAAAATATTCTAAGGAATTAAATCTATAAATGCGTATAGAAAAATATAATGGAAATTCTATGTAAAATCCTATACTATTCTATGAAGAAAATAACAAAACTATATTAAATCTATAATACCCTATAACATGCTAAAAAATAATAGAATATAAATTCTATAAAACTATGCATTAATATCCTAGGAAAATAAAACTATAATCCTAAAAAAAAATAAAACTACATCTATTACACTCATTCATCCAATACAAGGGAGAAATTAAAGTAAGAGGTGAGGGGGGTACAAACTACAGAATGGGTATTAATGCAGCAAAAACAATACAGGGCCCAACCCACAAAGAAATTCAGAAAAAACAAAAACAGGGGGACAGGGGGGTGCATCAGCGAAAACGGAGGTGCATCAGCAAAAACGCGCAGTGGGCCTAACCCATTAGCCCTCAAAATAATAATAAAAACGGGGGGTTTATTGTCCAAAACGGAGGGGTGTACGGATGAAAACCAACAACAGGCCTAAGGCCCAATCCATTGCCACGTGACCCAATGATCCAGCTAACCCTAATTCTCAATTCCTCTTCACTGTTCACTCTTCTCCCACATGCGCCGTTTCCTCCTTCTACCTCTCTCCGTCCTTAATCCTCATTCCTGCTCAAACAACAATCAACAAAACCAAATCACAACGATCAGAGATTGCAAGTGGATTCAGAATCTTGGACGACTCCTTTGATGGCGAAAGCTGAACTCGGATCCATGGAGCTTGCGCGTTGAAGAACGAGATTCTGGAGTTGCGATAATGATGAAGATCGTGGATTCGCGATATATCGGTGAAGACGGAGGTCGCTCTGGTGCATTCAGTTGATAACAGTTTAGGTTGGAGATCGGAGAAGATTGAGTGTGGATCTGAGTTTGTGTTGAAAGGAATCTTGAAGATTATGGAGGATCTCTGAAGTAATTCTGGAAAAGTTGTGAAGATGACGACGAACACCAAGAACGAGTTGGAATATGGATGAAGATCATGACGATCTGGACAAAGATTTGGGGATAAATCTTGGAGTTTGTTGATGATCGGAAAACGTTTGGAGGATGGACGTGAATTCACGGTGATTGTAATGATCGGTTTCTGGAAATTGCTGATGACGGTTTCTGGAATGTTCTTCTTTGATGAGTCTGGATGAAGAACGAGGGATGGAGATTGAAGGATCTTCATCAGTTTCTGGATGAATCTGGTGGGAATCAAGAACAAATGATGAATATGATGAATCCAGTGAAGAAACTCCGTTGAAGATCATGCGCGAATCTGGGGAAACTGAGAACACAGATGATGAACATGATGAATCCGGTGAGATTCTAGGCGAAATGCGTTTTCCGGTAACCGTTTGCGGTGGCCGGAGGCGGTTAGCAGGTGGCCGGCTCGGCTGTTGCATGGCCGGCGGCCAAGAATCCGGCGAGGGTGAGGAGTGGACAGGTGGCGGAGGGAGTGTGTGCATGGGTTACACGGGGTGGAGGTGGAAGAGAGAGGGGAGAGCCACGTGTAGCTACATGCAGAAGGATGTGGAAGCTTCTGCGCGTGAAACGTGGCGTGAAGAGAGGACGAAACATGGCGATGAAGTGGAAGAAAAGAGTGGGAAACGTGGCGAAAAATGTGGGCTTCTGAAATGCATACGCGTGGCCCTTTATAGGCAGACACGTGGCCAGACTTGGACTGGGCCTCCATAAGACACCTGGCCCACGAATTAATTCTGACTTGATTAACACCTAATTAATACTGATTAAGCCTAATTAAACTCAATTAATACTAATGAAAAGTTAAAACAGTAATTAAAGCCTAAATTGCAAATTAAGACTACTCTAACCTAATTAAATCTAATTAACATCTAAACAAATGATTAAAACCTAATTAAAAAGAAATGACTAATATCTAATTAATCTCTAATTAAATCCTAAAAGAATTAAATCTTAAAATAAAACTCTAATATCTATTAAATCTAAAGAAGAGGATTAACTATTAAAATCTATTAATTCTATTTTAAAAAATACATATTAAAAGAAATATCCTATTAAAAATCATTTTAAAAATTCTACTTAATATCTAAAAACATGATTTATTCTTAAAAAGAAATTAAAACTAAAATCTATTTAAAAACAATTAATATCTATTAAAAAAATCTATCTAACACCTAGAAAAATCAATTACATCCATAAAAATTCTAGAAAATAAGGGGAAAAACCTAAAAATAGCGAGGAAGCCGATTAAATCGATTAGCGAACTATATCGAAATAAACGGTAAAAATCCCGGGCACCGAGATGTCCTCAAAAACAACAGCGAGAGCTGAAAACACCGGGATGAGCACCAATTCTCAAAATACGTCCTCGTATTGGCCTGAAATGCCTGAAGCGCGATCAGAGGGCTGTAATCCCGATAAAGTCAATCTGACTGAAAAAAATGCAATGTACGCAGTATGCAAATGCAAAATGAAATGAGTCGAAACATGAGCCAAATTGCGATAAGTAGTTGGTCAAATTTTGGGGTGCAACAACTTGTATTTGTGGTTTCCTCTCTTGAGTGGTTTTGGACTGTTTGGTTTGGTTGGTTGCTTTGGAGTGGGTTTAGGCTTAAGTTCTTTTTGTTGGAGCTTCTGGATTCATTGGAGATGCTTGGGATTGAAGATTGGAGCTTGGAGTTGAAGGCTTTTCCTTTTGTGGAGTATATTTTAGGAGCTTAAGAAATTAGGGTTTTAGGAAGTGCCTTAGACCTAGTTTGATTCTTTCTTCAAACATGGAGTGCATTGTTTGCCTCTATTCTATCCAATGACATAAAGTCCTCCTTGGGAAGCTCCATCTCTCATTAGTAGGGATGAGTGGTATGCCCAAGTGAGTAGAATTTTGAGGATACCTTTCATTTGGAATGTTGAGTTCTTGGTGATTTCCTTTGGTTGTCATTAAGTTCCTTAACATTATAACTTGATCTTGATGATTGTTCCTCTACTTGGAGTGTGCTTGCTAGAGCTTGAAGATGAGATTGATGAAGCTTGAAGATAGAAGCTTGCTTGAGGATGAAGCCTTTGCTATCTGTTGCACCCCAAAATTTGCCCTCACAATACAAGACTTTGTGTTCCAAGAAGGTTCACAAGGTTCACAAAATTCATAATTGGTCAGAAGAGTTGACAATTCCCTCAGACAATGCACCTCCTAAGCAGTGCATCCAAAACTAGGGTTTTGACTTTAATCAGGCTAAATGGACTTCCAAGACTTCAAGTGAGCTTCATAACATCTTATATGTGTATAAGAACCCCCATGTCAAGTTTCAAGACTTTTCTCAAAAGTTTGCTCAGTCAGATGATCAGATAAGTCAAAAGCAGTCAATGCAGTTAAAAGGTCAAACTGAGGTCAACTGTGGTCAAACCAAAGTCAAACTTCATGATTTTTTTTTGCCATCATCAAAGAGAGGTTGGGTGAGAAATATTATCATAATAACTGTAATACCCCAAATTTTGCCCTAAGATTTGTCGTCGCATTTCATTGCATTTAATCAATTACTAACAAATTTGTGTAGTCGTTTGACTTTTTGCAGGTAAATATCATATGGCATGCATTTTTTTTCTAAAAAGTAAAAATGGCACAATTGGCAGGAGGACATGTGTAAGGAGTTATGAGTGTGAGAGGTTGAGAGTTCGAATCTCACCTTTGTCATTTTTTTTGTTTTTTATTATTTTTACTCTAAATTTTTCTATCTTTCATTAAAAAAATAACAAAAATAGTTTTTTATTATTATTTAATTATTATTTTCGTATTTTAATTAAATCATTTTTTAAAATATTATTTTTTTCACTTTTTTCTAAATTATTCATAAAAATATCCAAAAAATCATAAAATAAAAAAATATTGAAAAAAATTTTGTTCTTTTTATAATATTTTTTATTTTAGGAATCAATAGGATTATTAGTTTTTATTTTAAGTTTATTTTAATTATTTTAAATTATTTAAATTTTATTTTTTCTTAACTAATTATTTAGTTTGGGCTTTAAAATGGGCTTTAGGGACATTATTGACAATTTGGTGTTAACCCTAATTTGTTCCCTATATATACATGTGTTGCCTTGTTGGAAAAAAGGAGAGAATGAAAAAAACCTAAGAGGAGTGAGTGCCGTTTGCCGTTATTTAGTTTTCTTCTTCATCCATTACTATTGTTTCTTTTTCTTCATCGTTTACCGTTATTTCTTTTCCTTCATCTATTACTGTTGTTTCTTTTTCTTCATCTTTTACCGTTATTTCTTTTTCTTCATCTATTACCGTTATTTCTTTTTCTTTATCTATTACTGTTACGTTTATATATATATAATTTTTAAATTGTTAGAGTTTATATATATAAGATTTTTGATCGAATTATGTCGATACGATGTTTGCACATTTGTGTGCATGACGCGTGACATTTGTGTTAGTTCGATCTGGTTGCGATGATCGCATTTTTGTGTGAGCAATAATACTATTTTTTGCTTAATTTCTTTTTCTTTGCGATAAATTTTGTTTCGTCCGATTTAGATCTGGTTGCGATGAGCGCATTTCTGCGTTAGCAACATTGTTGGGTTATTTGGCACATTTAAAATTCATTATTGCTTTATTATTATTATTATTATTATTATTATTATTATTATTATTATTATTATTATTATTATTATTATTATTATCATTATTTATTATTATTATTATCATTATTATCATTATTATTACCATTATTATTGTTATCATTAATTTATTAAAATTTGTTATAATATAAAAATCTGTTTTTTTAAAATAAATAACATTAACATCTTTTCCAAATTAATATGAAAACCTATTATTTTTAAGAAAAACTTTTTTTTAGATAAATTTAAAATAATAACTAAAATCTTTTTTTTAAAATAATAACTAGAACCGTTATTTATTTTATTTTATTATTGTTCAATTCAAATTTCATTATCATATTGTATCTGCTCCTCTCATGTAACCTCGCGAACTTAACAATCGCTCTTTAAATTCTGCCTTTAAATTTCTGCTTGCATGGTTTAAATTATGACATTATCTCTCTGTTTGCATGATTCAATTATCTCACGCGTTTACTATTATTTCTGTCACATTGCACACATCCGAAGGTTAGGTCTAACTGTTTGGCCGCCGCGCCAATAGTCCGTAAAACTTCACACATTCAATTTCAAATCCTCAAAACTACAAACTACAAACCCTAATTTTCACAAATGCCTCGCCGCAGGCAAAATTACAATTTTACCCTTAGCATTAGGTCAAAGAGCCGCCGCGCTCATTTTAGGGTTTCCCGCCGTTGAATCCCTAATTTAACCCTAATTACAACTTAACATTTCAACGTAGAGATTTGGAGTTTCTACACTCCACGTAAGCGTGTCCTTAAGATGCGTTTATTCCCCTTGAGACCTTGACCACAGTCAAGAAGTTTCTAACCTCCCTATTGAGGGGAACTACGATTACTCTGATTCCACTCCCGTAAGGATACGTAGGCACAAGATGCGATGTCTTGCCGAGTAAACTTAGAATTAACCCCCTTTATTATTTATTATTGCTTATTTACATTTTATTTATCTTTGCTATTTAATTATTTTGCTTATTATTTTGTAATTGTTTCTTGGATGTAAAGTTGTTTAATTATTTAATTATTATTATGGTTAGTAATTAGGGAGTGTAACAACATGTATGTAATATTAAAATAAATTTAGATCACTTTTAAATAAAGATAATTAAAATAAACACGTCACACACGTAAGTCGATTTTAATCGCCGTCTCACTTCCTAAGGATATCCCTCAAGTTGCCTACGAATAATGGTTAAGTGGGGTGTATAAAGCAAGTCCCTCAAATAAAAAAATCATCAAAGTCCCTTATGGTTGCCTTTACGAATCAAGTCCCTTTCGAAAAATGATGATGGTCCCTTATATGTGCTTATTACATCCCACAATGGCCTTCAAAGTCAAATTGTCCCTCACATACCCCTTAACATCCAAAGTAAGGACTACCTACTCCATTATAGTAGGGATAGTCTTACTAAAGGAAAGAATGAAGAATAAGAAAGACCTTTAAACATTAGGGTAGGTTACTCCTAGGTGCTTGCTCACTTCAAAATTGTTTCGCACTTAAACAAATTTTCAACAAGTTTTCAAACAAGTTCTTAACACATCCTTACATGGATTATTTATTAACTATTCTGAAAATTTTCTATTCACACACTACAATTTCAAAACAATTCAAAAGTGAGCTTAAGTACCTAAGAGCCCATGGATAACCATGGATGAAAAGGATGCTAATACCTTCCCTTTTCATAACCTACCCCCCGGACCCAAAATATTCTCTAAGGTCTTTCCTGTTCTTTTATAACCTTTCCTTATGGATAAAATAAAAGTCGGTGGCGACTCTTGCTATCCGCAACATTGTTTAAAGTCAGTTCACCGGGTTACAGAACTGGCGACTCTGCTGGGGATCTATTTAAGAGGGGTACCCTTAGGAATTAAGATCACTTTAAATTGTTTGCCTTGTTTGCTTTATTATTATATTGTTGGGGTGCTCTTATGTGTGAAAGGTCCTAACCCGGATCTAGTGTACCTTAGGTAAACAGCAATAGACCAAGGAAACTGTACGACGTATATCGATACGGTTGATCTGGTGGCCATAGTTAGTGCGACTTCTTGGTTGGTGCTTATATTCCTTAAGTCAAGTTGAGGATAATATTGAGGCTGCCATATGTTGTCAATGCACTAACTGACTTTTAGAACCCTAGTTAACTCATCTTGGCCTTTAGAAAGTAGTGAGGTAACCGGCTTTGGTGCAGACTGAAGTTGGTTGACACTCGATACTACGCTCATTGAGATCTTAAACTTGGAGGGTTTTGGTTGGCAAGTAAGTTGCCTTCTGAACAACCACCCTTGTGAAGGATCAATGATATTGAGATCCCTTAGAACCTGGTTACTTTTGTAGGACAGGATGAACCATCTAACTTCAGGGGAGGGTACTTGCCTTTGAACCTCATGCAAGCCTTTAAACCTAGGGCTATGGTGTGACTTGTTTGTGTGTGCCACATGTTTGTGATTGAGCATGACATCATGACATCATCATGCATCATAAGCATATCATTTTCCCTAACCATTTCAAGGACCAAAGGATTTATCTTTGTTCTTTGTTGCAGGTCATGGCTTCTGCTCGTAGAAACACCATCAGGATCAACTTTGTAGGGATACCTGCTAAGCTCAAGGAGTTGGTTTCCTTAGTGCCCGATCATTCCCAGTTCAACAAGAGACATGGTCACTTATTGGATCTAGTTACTTCAGGGTTCAGTGAAGACATGATGAGTGTGCTGTTTCAGTTCTTTGACCCTAAGCACCATTGCTTTACATTTCCTGATTATCAGCTGGTTCCAACCATGGAGGAGTTCTCTAAACTTCTGGGTATACCTGTTCTTGATCAGAAGCCATTCACAGGCTTAGAGAAGGAGCTTAAACCAGAAGTTATTGCTGCAGCTCTACATCTGAAGAAGTCTGACATTGTTCTAGAGACGAGAAGTGGAGTTAAAGGTATTCTTGCCAAGGTATTAGTGGATAAAGCTCGAATGTTCTTGAAGGCTATGAGCTACGATGCTTTTGAGGAGATCTTAGCCTTATTGATTTATGGCTTAGTGTTGTTCCCCAATCCTGATCAGTTCATAGACGTTCATGCCATCAACATATTCCTGAGTCACAATCCAGTGCCTACCTTACTTGGAGACATCCTACATTCTCTTCACACCCGTACTACAAGGGCAAGAGGAACTTTGATGTGCTGCATACCTTTACTTTCTAGGTGGTTTATTTCTCACCTTCCTCGCTCAGTAATGAAGAATGAGCAAGAGTTCAGATGGTCCAAGAGGATCATGTCACTTTCTCACTCAGACATCCATTGGTGCTCCAGATCTATGGAGAATGTCACCATCATTGACCGTTGTGGGGAGTTTCCTAATGTACCACTTCTAGGCATAAGAGGAGGCATCACCTACAACCCATCTCTAGCTTTACGACAGTTTGGTTACGCCCGGAGCGATGGTCCACATGACATGTTGATTCAGGGCATTGTGTTTGACTACGACAACGATCTTCAGGGTTACCGTCAGAGATTCATACGAGCTTGGGGAAAGGTAAACAGGATTGACAGCAAGACACTGGAGCCTAAGTACACCATTCCTATGGAGGCTTATCTCAGATGGGTACGATTTCGTGCTCAGACACTCATGATGCCATATCCTGCCATCCTACCAGTTACCATGGAACCTGTTGCTGAAGGAGACACAGCTTATACCATCCTTCACCCAGACATGCCTACTGATATGGAAGACTTGCAGAGATCATGGATCCAACTGAAAGAGAAAAGGGATACTTTCGAGGCTCATTACAAAGCAAGCCAAGCAAGGATCCTAGAGCTAACAAAGCTACTTCATGAGGAACGAAACCTCAACTCATACCTCAACACCAAGAGGAAACGTCCATGGGAGACTTAAAACCCCATCTTTTGTACTTATTTCGTTTTCATTTTTTGTAAGCCTAAAAGGCAAAACAAGTTATTACTAATAAAAAGTTACTTTCTTGTTTGTTTAAGCAAATTTAAATCCTGCGGTCCTTGAAAACATTGCATATGCATTCCCATATCATTGCATCACAGGTTTATAATTGTGCACAGGTTTCTCATCTTCTCGCTGTTTATTTCAGCAATGGCTCTTGAACAATCAGTTAAGGATCTCCAGGCACAGAATGCACAATTCCAAGAGCTGATCCTGAACCTATCCAAGGGGCAGGATGAATTGAAGACACTGCTGGCCAAGAAGACTAAGAAGGCTAGAAGGTCTGCTGGGTTGCTCAACATGGGAAGAAGGTTCAAAGGTCCTGTCAGGACCAAGGAACAGGTTGAAGACTATGAATCTGAAGAATCTGAGCAGGAGAGAGGCAGTCTCCACAACACTATGGGGGACTCTGATTCTGAGGCTAACTACTACCATGAGCCTAACGAAGACAAATTCAAGATGCTGGTGGATAGAATGGATGCTATGGAATTACAGAAATCATCTGGGCTGGATTTTGAGGATTTGAGCTTGATATCTGGGGTGGTCATACCCATTGGGTTCAAAGTTCCTACATTTGTTGTCTATGATGGGGTCTCTTGTCCCAAATTGCATCTGAGGTCTTATGTCAGAAGAATGCAACCCCACACTGCTGATAAAAAGTTGTGGATCCATTTCTTTCAAGAGAGTTTATCTGGAGCTCAGCTAGAGTGGTATTATCAGTTGGAGAGTGTCAACATCAGAGATTGGAATGACCTTGCTGAAGCTTTCTACAAGCAGTATCAATACAATGCTGACTTAGCCCCCACTCGCATGCAGCTTCAAAGCATGTCTATGGGTGCCAAAGAAAGCTTTAAGGAGTATGCTCAGAAGTGGAGAGACTTAGCTGGAAGAGTTCAACCCCCTTTGACTGATAGGGAGTTGGTTGATATGTTCATGTGTACGCTGAATGGTCCGTTTTACAGTCATCTCATTGGAAGCTCATCATCTGGCTTCACTGAATTGATCATGACAGGAGAGCGAGTAGAGAATGGTATCAAGAGTGGTAAGATCCAAGTGGGCACTTCTTCATCAGGTGCTGCAAAGAAGCCTCCCACTGGGAAGAAAGAATCTAATGCTGTGTATGGTCAGCCTGATCGTAACAGAAGGCATCAGTCTGTTAGTGCAGTTCATATTTCAAATCTAACTCCTGCAACAACAGAGCAGCCTCAAGGCAACCAACAGAGGGCTAGAAGACAGTTCACGAAGATCAACATGTCAATGGCTCAGGCATTGCAACACTTGTTGAAGGCTGAACTTATTACCCTGAGGGAGGCTCCTCAGAATCCTAATGTTACCTCTCCCAAGTACAATCCCAATGCACGATGTGCATATCATTCAAACTGTCCAGGACATGATACTAATAACTGCTGGGTCTTGAAGAACAAAATTCAGGATATGATTGATGCTGGAGAAATTGAGTTTGATCCACCAGGTACTCCAAATGTGATTACAGCTCCAATGCCAAATCACGAGAAGACTGTCAACGCCATTGATGAAGATATTGATGAAGATCTGCATGTCTATTCAGTTATGGAGTTGAGCACACCATTGTCTGTTATCAAAAAGAGGTTAGTACAAGCTGGGATCTTTCCAGGTTGTCATGAAGATTGTCTATATTGTACCTATAAGCCGGATAGTTGCTTCATTTTGAGAGATGGGATTCAACGTCTCATGGATAAATATACTATAGTGTTTGAAAGAAGACCAGCATCTGTAGAAAGTATGGTGGATCATCTGACTCAGGGTAAGAAGATTGAAGAGGTTGACATGGTTGACAAAGTACCACTAAGAATCACTTCAAAGGGTCCCATTAAAATCACTCATCAGGGCCCAATCAAGATTATTGCTGAAGGTCCTGTGAAAGTTGTTGCTGAAGCCAGAGTAGCTCCTCTGATCATTACCACTCCTGGTCCTATTCCTTATACATCTGACAAAGCTGTGCCTTGGCACTATGGGTCTGATGTTTACATCCATGGTGTCAAGCAGGAGCCTTTACCTGATATGCCTGTTGACATTGATAATATTGCTGGATCTAGCAAGATCACTCGTAGTGGAAGAGTCTTCTCTCCTCCAGTTGCTTCTAAGAGTGCAGTTACTCCTGCTGTTACTTCCACCACTGATGCTCGGGGCAAGGGTCCTGTTATTGAGCCTGTATCTACTGATGTGCCAGCTGCTGATGACCTCTCTAAGCAGATGGAAGAAGTATTGAAAATCATTCGCAAGAGTGATTATGATATTGTTGATCAGCTGGGGCATACTCCCTCAAAGATTTCTATGCTCTCCCTGTTATTATGTTCTGAGGCTCATGCCAAGTCATTGATCAAGTTTCTAAAGATGGCTCATGTACCCAGTGCAATTTCTGTGGACCAGTTTGAGAATTGTGTTGCTCACCTGACCTATGACAACGGGTTAGGATTTTCTGATGCTGACTTGACCCCTGCCAAGAGGGATCATAACAGGGCCTTGCATATTTCAATTGAATGCAGGGGCACTACCCTGTCTCATGTGCTGATAGACAATGGTTCCTCTCTGAATGTGTTTCCTAAGGAAGTCCTGAACAAGCTGAGTCCTAAAGATACGGTATTGAAGCCCAGTAATATTGTGGTAAAGGCTTTTGATGGTTCTAGAAGAGTAGTGCATGGGGAAATTGATCTTCCAATCAAGGTTGGCTCTCAGGTGTTTACTGCTACATTCTATGTGATGGATATTCGTCCTTCGTACTCATGTCTGCTTGGTCGTCCCTGGATCCATGGGGCAGGTGCTGTGACCTCCACATTACATCAAAAGTTGAGATATCCGGTGAATGGAAAAGTTGTTACTGTCTTTGGAGAGGAAGAATACTTTGTCAGCCATGTAAACACTTTCAAGTATCTGGAAGTAGAAGGTGAATACATTGAAACTCCATGTCAGTCATTTGAAGTGGTTCCCTGGGCTGTTAAGGATTGTGTGACTCCTCCTGCTGTGAAGAAGGTTCCTGTGGTCATCAGAAACCCTCCAACAATGGCAATGGCCTCCCTCAATGATGCAAAAGCTGTGGTGGAAGAAGGTGGTTGTACTATTTGGGGTCAGCTTCCTGATATTCCATACAAGTCTGACAAGTTTGGTTTGGGTTTCACTGCAGAGTCCCAGAAGGCTGTTCGTCGTGCTCGTGCTGTTCGTATCACCAATCAAGGGGTTATCAATGCTGTGGGAGATCAAGATGAAGACTACAACTTGGAGGCATGGATTTTTCCTACTGTGGGTGCTGGACTCAATAATTGGAAAGCTGAAGATGTTATCCCTATCTCCTTTAGTCAGGAGTAAATACTATTACTGTGTTATGTTTTTAAATTTGTAATTTCTGGAACAATTAAAACTTTCAAGCCATGTGCCTTACCCGGGGCACAATGGTGTGCTTGTTACGGGTTGTCATTTCATTTGCATACTTCATTCAATAAAATCAGTGGACGTTTCGTTTTCGTAAATATTGTGTTCCTTGCCTTTCTTTTTCTTTTATTTTTGCTTTATCAGCTATGTGTTCTTACACACACCCACGTCACTAAAATGCAGATCCTCATCCACTCTGGATCCAGTTGATAACAGTTCTACTATTGCCAATTACAATTTCGAGAATCCGATCTATCAAACTGAAGACGAAAACGAGGACGATTGTGAAATACCTGTAGAGCTTGCTAGGTTGTTACAACAAGAAGAGAAAGCTATACAGCCACATGAAGAGCCAGTCGAAGTTGTGAATCTGGGAACTGAAGAAAACAGAAAAGAGGTCAAGATAGGGGCTGATTTAGAGGACAGTGTCAAGAGCAGGTTGATTCAGATGCTACGTGACTATGTGGAGATCTTTGCTTGGTCTTATGAAGATATGCCAGGGTTGGATACAGACATTGTGGTTCACCGTTTGCCAGTGAAAGAAGATTGTCGTCCAAAGAAGCAGAAGGTTCGTCGTATGCGTCCTGAAATGTCAGAAAAGATCAAAGCAGAGGTAATGAAACAATTCAATGCAGGGTTCTTGGCCGTAACTTCTTATCCTCAGTGGGTTGCAAATGTGGTACCAGTTCCTAAGAAAGATGGTAAGGTACGTATGTGTGTAGACTACAGAGATCTGAACAAGGCTAGCCCTAAAGATGACTTTCCACTTCCTCATATTGATATTCTGGTAGACAACACTGCTCAGCATAAGGTATTCTCTTTTATGGATGGTTTCTCTGGTTACAATCAAATCAAGATGGCACCTGAAGATATGGAGAAGACTACATTTGTGACACAGTGGGGCACCTTTTGCTATAAGGTAATGCCATTTGGTTTGAAGAATGCAGGGGCAACATATCAGCGTGCTATGGTGGCTTTGTTTCATGATATGATTCATCATGAGATAGAGGTATATGTGGATGATATGATAGCCAGGTCTCAGAATGAAGAACAACATCTTGATCATCTGCACAAGTTGTTTGAGAGGTTGAAGAAATACAGGTTGAGATTAAATCCAAACAAGTGTACTTTTGGAGTTAGATCTGGAAAGCTCTTGGGTTTCATTGTCAGTGGAAAAGGTATTGAAGTGGATCCTGCAAAAGTGAAAGCTATACGAGAGATGCCAGCTCCCCGTACTGAGAAGGAGGTTAGAGGTTTCTTGGGACGATTGAACTACATTGCAAGATTTATTTCCCAATTAACTACCATCTGTGAGCCAATCTTCAAGTTGTTGAGGAAAGATCAGGTGATGGAATGGAATGATGAGTGCCAGACTGCCTTTGATGAAATCAAGAGATATTTGCTAGAACCTCCGATTTTAATGCCACCAGTTGATGGAAGACCCTTGATTATGTATTTAACAGTATTAGACAACTCAATGGGGTGTGTATTAGGGCAACATGACGAGTCTGGTCGAAAAGAGCAGGCAATATACTACCTTAGCAAAAAGTTTACCGACTGTGAAACAAGATACTCACTGCTCGAGAAAACTTGCTGCGCTTTGGCATGGGCTGCTCGCCGACTAAGACAGTATATGTTGACCCATACTACCTTGTTGATTTCGAAGATGGATCCAATCAAGTACATATTTGAGAAACCTGCTCTCTCCGGAAGAATTGCAAGATGGCAAATGATCTTGACGGAATATGATATACAGTATACCACTCAGAAGGCCATTAAGGGGAGTGTTGTTGCTGATCATTTGGCTCATCAAGCAGTAGATGATTACCAGTCAATGAATTTTGAGTTCCCTGATGAAGACATTATGTCTGTTACCAAAGAACCTGGACAATATGACGGACCTGAACAAGGATCCCGATGGACTATGGTTTTCGATGGTGCCTCCAATGCACATGGTAATGGTGTTGGTGTTGTGATTAGTTCCCCTGAAGGTTGTCATACCCCGATTACTGTCAGACTTTGTTTCTATTGTACCAATAACATGGCTGAGTATGAGGCATGTATCATGGGTATGCAAGTTGCTATTGATATGAAGATTCAGTTCCTTGAGGTGTATGGAGATTCAGCTCTGGTAGTAAGTCAGATTAAAGGAGATTGGGATACAAAGCATGATAATCTCATTCCTTACAGAGAACATGTGTTGTCTTTGATCCCACATTTCAAAGAGATTACTTTTGGACATATTCCACGAAGAGAGAATCAGTTGGCAGACGCATTGGCCACCATGGCATCTATGTTTGAGATCAGCTGGGATGATGAAGCTCCCAAGATTACCATTGATAGATTTGAGAAGCCTGCATACTGCAATGAGATTGACACTGAAGGGGCAGAGGAGAAGCCTTGGTTCTATGAAGTGAAAAACTATCTTGAAGCTCAGGAGTTCCCTGAAGGGGCATCTGTCAAAGATAGGAAGTTCCTGAGAAGGTTTTCTGCTAAGTTCTTTCTGAGTAATGGCATTCTGTATAAGCGTAATCATGATTCAACTATGCTTCGTTGTGTGGATAAGAAGGAAGCTACAGAAATTATGGAAGAGATGCATGATGGGACCTTTGGCACTCATTCTAGTGGTCATACCATGGCAAAGAAGATTTTGAGAGCAGGTTACTATTGGTCTACCATGGAAGCTGATTGCTATCAACACTCCAGAACATGTCACAAATGTCAAATCTATGCTGATAAAGTACATGTACCTCCATCTCCATTGAATGTGTTGACTGCTCCTTGGCCCTTTGCCATGTGGGGCATTGATATGATTGGTGAGATCAAGCCTACTGCTTCTAATGGGCATCGTTTCATCCTGGTTGCTATTGATTACTTCACGAAGTGGGTAGAGGCAACTTCATTTGCATCTGTGACTAAGAATGTTGTGGCTCGGTTCATTAAGAATAATCTCATATTTCAAGATTAAGCATCACAACTCTTCTCCGTATCGTCCAAAGATGAATGGGGCAGTTGAAGCTGCTAATAAGAACATTAAGAAGATTGTACAGAAGATGACTGTTACTTACAAGGATTGGCACGAGATGTTACCATTTGCTCTGCATGGTTATCGTACTACAATACGTACTTCAACAGGGGCAACCCCATTCTCCTTAGTCTATGGTATGGAAGCAGTTCTGCCTATTGAAGTTCAGATCCCCTCCTTGAGAATTATGAAGGATGCAGGCTTGGATGAAGATGAGTGGATTCAGACTCGACTTGACCAGATAAATTTGATTGATGAGAAAAGGTTAGCAGCAGTTTGTCATGGCCAGATGTACCAGAAACGGATGATCAAAGCTTTTAACAAGAAGGTTAAGCCAAAGGTATATCAGGCTGGTGACTTGGTAATCAAGCGTATCATATTACCACAGGGTGATCCTAGGGGCAAGTGGACTCCAACATATGAGGGACCATTTGTAGTCAAGACAGTGTTCTCAGGAGGTGCCATGATACTGACTACAATGGATGGTGAAGACTTCCCACAACCTGTAAACGCAGACATAGTTAAAAAATACTACGCATAAAAAGAGACCCGCTAGGTTGACAGGCCTAGGCAAAAATAAGGGCATCCCGGCAAACCAAAAGGGTTTGGGCAAAAATTAGGGACATATATATAAAAAGATGTACACCCGGCAAGTCGAAAACCTGAAAAGGCGGCTTGGGCAAAAAAGGGTATCCCGGTGGATTGAAAACCTGAAAGGGCAATCCAGGCAAAAGTTAGGGATTAAAGCGTATGACTATGTCTCGTTTGGATCACTCATGAAATTGCAACCAGTTGTACTACTTAATCAAGCTCAAACAGATGAAGCTCAATCCAATCGTTTCCGTCTCAACAGCAAGAAGATGAGATACTTGAGTGGCAATAGTAGAATTGAAACTCAATAGGATTATTTCCCACATAGCTGATTCTTTTTGTAAAACTTCATGACAAAATTCTCTTACTAGGGTTTATGTCTCCTTGTACAAACTTACCCGTGTATGGGTCACTTTTGATATAAATAAATTCCATCTTTTGAATCCAGATTTACTTTTACCCTATTTACATAAGCGAAACGTCCATTGGTTGTGTTTGAATGTATGTATGCCTTTGAATATGATTGATGTTTACCAGAAATGCATGTATGCTTTTAATATGATTGATGTTTACCAGAAATGCATGAAAATGCAGTAATAGTATTTACTAAGGACGAACGAGGGAAGGATTTCAACGAAGCTTCGCCGGTTCATCTTTACAAGACAGTTACAAACCATCAGTAGGACTAATCCATTTTCATAAAGTCTAATCTCCCCTGGAATTTATATCCATCTCTTTTATCCTCATACGGATATACGGGAAATTACTTTCCAATAAGGGCACGATGAACGAAGACGGGATGTTATACTTATCCTACTATCAAACGAAAACGAAGGTTATCTATACCCTACTATCCCCAACAACGGGAGGTTATCTATACCTTGTTATCCCCAACAACGGGAGGTTATCTATACCTTGTTATCCCCAGCAGACGGAGGGTTATATATTCTTCAACAACGAATCGGGATTTATTTTCCTTGGCCAGCAGTTGTTATACAAGGATATCCAGACACTTCCAGCAGTGTCATAGCATACATACATCATTTACATCATACCATAACATATATGTCTATAGTACATTACCTAAGTGCATCATGTCATACATGCATACATAAAGCATAAACTAATGTTGTTATACAGAATGCTACCTTGTTTTCAGGTTAATTATCCAACAAACAATCTTATGATCTTTGGGACTGCTTTATTGTAACCTCAGGGTTACTTTATCCTCCTGATGAGCTTCTTATTACTTTGGGACTGCTTTATTGTAACCTCAGGGTTATTTTATCCTCCTGATAGCCTCTCATGACTTCAAGACTGCTTTAGAGCTACTGATTGCTCTATCCTCCTGAAATCATCCTATTACTTCAAGACTGCTTTAGAGCTATTCATTGCTCTATCCTCATGAGGTCATATTACTACTTCAAGACTGCTTTAGAGCTATTCATTGCTCTATCCTCCTGAAGCCATCTAATTATTTCAAGACTGCTTTAGAGTTCTCCATTGCTCTATCCTCCTGAAATTACATTATTATTTCAAGACTGCTTTAGAGCTATCCATTGCTCTATCCTCCTGAAATCATTACTTCAAGACTGCTTTAGAGCTATTGATTGCTCTATCCTCCTGAAGACATATCACATTATTATTTCAAGACTGCTTTAGAGCTGTTGATTGCTCTATCCTACTGAAGCCATTCTATTACTTCAAGACTGCTTTAGAGCTATTGATTGCTCTATCCCCCTGAAGCCATTATTACTTCAAGACTGCTTTAGAGCTATTGATTGCTCTATCCTCCTGAGGTCAGATTTATCACTTCAAGACTGCTTTAGGGTTATCATTATTGATTGCTCTATCCTCATGAAGACATGCTGTTACATCAGTATTACTCCAGACTCCTGACAGTTCTCATTATACTACTGAAGAACTTTCCCCTAGTGGCATCTTTAAGCCCACTCAATCATGTTCAACCAACCATCAATATCACTCCATGCACTGGTGAGTGCAAATTTTTGGGCTTTTGTGTTCAATCCCCTTCAACCTTCCAGGTTACGACTGGCAAATATACCAATCTAACCCCTCAGGTTTCAGAAAATTGAACAGGGGCAGCTGTTGCACCCCAAAATTTGCCCTCACAATACAAGACTTTGTGTTCCAAGAAGGTTCACAAGGTTCACAAAATTCATAATTGGTCAGAAGAGTTGACAATTCCCTCAGACAATGCACCTCCTAAGCAGTGCATCCAAAACTAGGGTTTTGACTTTAATCAGGCTAAATGGACTTCCAAGACTTCAAGTGAGCTTCATAACATCTTATATGTGTATAAGAACCCCCATGTCAAGTTTCAAGACTTTTCTCAAAAGTTTGCTCAGTCAGATGATCAGATAAGTCAAAAGCAGTCAATGCAGTTAAAAGGTCAAACTGAGGTCAACTGTGGTCAAACCAAAGTCAAACTTCATGATTTTTTTTTGCCAACATCAAAGAGAGGTTGAGTGAGAAATATTATCATAATAACTGTAATACCCCAAATTTTGCCCTAAGATTTGTCGTCGCATTTCATTGCATTTAATCAATTACTAACAAATTTGTGTAGTCGTTTGACTTTTTGCAGGTAAATATCATATGGCATGCATTTTTTTTCTAAAAAGTAAAAATGGCACAATTGGCAGGAGGACATGTGTAAGGAGTTATGAGTGTGAGAGGTTGAGAGTTCGAATCTCACCTTTGTCATTTTTTTTGTTTTTTATTATTTTTACTCTAAATTTTTCTATCTTTCATTAAAAAAATAACAAAAATAGTTTTTTATTATTATTTAATTATTATTTTCGTATTTTAATTAAATCATTTTTTAAAATATTATTTTTTTCACTTTTTTCTAAATTATTCATAAAAATATCCAAAAAATCATAAAATAAAAAAATATTGAAAAAAATTTTGTTCTTTTTATAATATTTTTTATTTTAGGAATCAATAGGATTATTAGTTTTTATTTTAAGTTTATTTTAATTATTTTAAATTATTTAAATTTTATTTTTTCTTAACTAATTATTTAGTTTGGGCTTTAAAATGGGCTTTAGGGACATTATTGACAATTTGGTGTTAACCCTAATTTGTTCCCTATATATACATGTGTTGCCTTGTTGGAAAAAAGGAGAGAATGAAAAAAACCTAAGAGGAGTGAGTGCCGTTTGCCGTTATTTAGTTTTCTTCTTCATCCATTACTATTGTTTCTTTTTCTTCATCGTTTACCGTTATTTCTTTTCCTTCATCTATTACTGTTGTTTCTTTTTCTTCATCTTTTACCGTTATTTCTTTTTCTTCATCTATTACCGTTATTTCTTTTTCTTTATCTATTACTGTTACGTTTATATATATATAATTTTTAAATTGTTAGAGTTTATATATATAAGATTTTTGATCGAATTATGTCGATACGATGTTTGCACATTTGTGTGCATGACGCGTGACATTTGTGTTAGTTCGATCTGGTTGCGATGATCGCATTTTTGTGTGAGCAATAATACTATTTTTTGCTTAATTTCTTTTTCTTTGCGATAAATTTTGTTTCGTCCGATTTAGATCTGGTTGCGATGAGCGCATTTCTGCGTTAGCAACATTGTTGGGTTATTTGGCACATTTAAAATTCATTATTGCTTTATTATTATTATTATTATTATTATTATTATTATTATTATTATTATTATTATTATTATCATTATTTATTATTATTATCATTATTATCATTATTATTACCATTATTATTGTTATCATTAATTTATTAAAATTTGTTATAATATAAAAATCTGTTTTTTTAAAATAAATAACATTAACATCTTTTCCAAATTAATATGAAAACCTATTATTTTTAAGAAAAACTTTTTTTTAGATAAATTTAAAATAATAACTAAAATCTTTTTTTTAAAATAATAACTAGAACCGTTATTTATTTTATTTTATTATTGTTCAATTCAAATTTCATTATCATATTGTATCTGCTCCTCTCATGTAACCTCGCGAACTTAACAATCGCTCTTTAAATTCTGCCTTTAAATTTCTGCTTGCATGGTTTAAATTATGACATTATCTCTCTGTTTGCATGATTCAATTATCTCACGCGTTTACTATTATTTCTGTCACATTGCACACATCCGAAGGTTAGGTCTAACTGTTTGGCCGCCGCGCCAATAGTCCGTAAAACTTCACACATTCAATTTCAAATCCTCAAAACTACAAACTACAAACCCTAATTTTCACAAATGCCTCGCCGCAGGCAAAATTACAATTTTACCCTTAGCATTAGGTCAAAGAGCCGCCGCGCTCATTTTAGGGTTTCCCGCCGTTGAATCCCTAATTTAACCCTAATTACAACTTAACATTTCAACGTAGAGATTTGGAGTTTCTACACTCCACGTAAGCGTGTCCTTAAGATGCGTTTATTCCCCTTGAGACCTTGACCACAGTCAAGAAGTTTCTAACCTCCCTATTGAGGGGAACTACGATTACTCTGATTCCACTCCCGTAAGGATACGTAGGCACAAGATGCGATGTCTTGCCGAGTAAACTTAGAATTAACCCCCTTTATTATTTATTATTGCTTATTTACATTTTATTTATCTTTGCTATTTAATTATTTTGCTTATTATTTTGTAATTGTTTCTTGGATGTAAAGTTGTTTAATTATTTAATTATTATTATGGTTAGTAATTAGGGAGTGTAACAACATGTATGTAATATTAAAATAAATTTAGATCACTTTTAAATAAAGATAATTAAAATAAACACGTCACACACGTAAGCCGATTTTAATCGCCGTCTCACTTCCTAAGGATATCCCTCAAGTTGCCTACGAATAATGGTTAAGTGGGGTGTATAAAGCAAGTCCCTCAAATAAAAAAATCATCAAAGTCCCTTATGGTTGCCTTTACGAATCAAGTCCCTTTCGAAAAATGATGATGGTCCCTTATATGTGCTTATTACATCCCACAATGGCCTTCAAAGTCAAATTGTCCCTCACATACCCCTTAACATCCAAAGTAAGGACTACCTACTCCATTATAGTAGGGATAGTCTTACTAAAGGAAAGAATGAAGAATAAGAAAGACCTTTAAACATTAGGGTAGGTTACTCCTAGGTGCTTGCTCACTTCAAAATTGTTTCGCACTTAAACAAATTTTCAACAAGTTTTCAAACAAGTTCTTAACACATCCTTACATGGATTATTTATTAACTATTCTGAAAATTTTCTATTCACACACTACAATTTCAAAACAATTCAAAAGTGAGCTTAAGTACCTAAGAGCCCATGGATAACCATGGATGAAAAGGATGCTAATACCTTCCCTTTTCATAACCTACCCCCCGGACCCAAAATATTCTCTAAGGTCTTTCCTGTTCTTTTATAACCTTTCCTTATGGATAAAATAAAAGTCGGTGGCGACTCTTGCTATCCGCAACATTGTTTAAAGTCAGTTCACCGGGTTACACTATCCAACTTTGCTGTCTATCCAACTTTGTTGTCTTTTCAACTGCTGTTTAGAGCTTGAAGTTGCTGTCCGTAGAAGTTGTTGCTGCTTGGGCTGCCTCCTCTGTATCTTTTGTTTTTCTCTGTATTGTCTGTTTGCTTGTGTTGATTACCCCTAGGTTTGAGGTGGAGCTTGTCTCCTCTTTCCCGTTGTTTTCTCCCTTGCCTCTCTTATATTGCTGCATTGCATGCATTTTACTGTTTACTGTAATTGCTTGCTGTCTTTTGCTGTTTATCCCCTAGGATCTATGATTTCCTCTGCGCAAGAGGAAATTATGACAGACATTAGGTTCTGACCCATGCATGATAACATTAGGCTAGTTTCCCTTTCAACCATAGGCTTTTTAGAGTGTTTTTCTCTTCTCATCTCAAAACAATTCAAAAACACAGTCATAAGGATAACGCGTGCTGTACGTTACGAGCCTTAAGCTATTTGAGAAAAGGTTGCTGGAGGGTCACTCTTTAGTAATCTGGCTGCTTAGTATGGTACCCTTAGGGTGACATGCAACGTAGTCACTCTCAGATCACAAGTCTTTAGTACAGTACAAGTTGCAAACAGACTAAAAAACAGTTCTTTCGTAAAAACTGAAAACAAATTTCAAATGTCATTTTTGTCCGCTTGGACCCTTAATCAGGAAAACCCTTTCTTAAGGAGATAAAAAACTGTCAGACAAACTTGTGTCTTCCGTAGCCCGAACTACGTTTGCTCTGATCTTTCATGCCGTATGAAAGTACGTAGGCACAAGATGCGATATCTTGGCGAGCAACCTTTCCCCCATAACCCGTAGTTAGGCGAACTACGTTGACTCTGATTTCTCGTTCCAGACGGGAATACGTAGGCATAAAGTGCGATACTTTGCCGAGTCATTTTATTTTATTTTAACCCAGACCTTTAGAGTAGATAGATAAACATACCCTTAGATAGAAAACAAGCGTGGATCCCGTCGAGTACGACGGACGTGAGGGGTGCTAATACCTTCCCCTTGCGTAACCGACTCCCGAATCCAGGATTTGGTTACGATGACCATTCCTTTCCCTCTTTGCGTTAGGTTTACTCTTAGCATTTCCTTTCCCTTTTGTGGGATAAATAACGCACGGTGGCGACTCTTCTGTCATAGCCGGCGCCGATTTTCGCAATAGCGACAGTTGGCGACTCCAACGGTTCCCTATGCGAGTCAATCCTAGCGCTTGTTTTCCCGTCTGGGGTTTTGTATGTATTTACCTTTCTGCCTTTACTTTCAGTACTCTATTATTGTTGTTGTGCTGGGAAGAGGGTTAGATTGAGAGATAAGCCGGACCTGGGCTTGAGTTTGCACATAGAATTAGAAGTAGAGAGTAGTGGTTAGCCTGCTTGCTTAGCTTGCACCAGCTAGCCGCGAAATCTGCGCTCGGACGAGATTCTCTTTGATGCTTCTTGCCTGGCCCTTAGGGCTCGACAAGTTGTCTGACCCGAGGATTGTCGACTCTGGGGACCTATCAATTGGGATTCAGCTAAGTGAGGCCGCTTCAAGGGATGATGATGCCACACCTTCTGGGTATCATATCATCGCTCTTGAAAGTCTGTGACGTTGAACCCGCATAGGATGCCGTACCTCGTCTGCAAGTTAAGTACATACCTGTGAGGGGTAGGTAGGTCTGTTTGCAGGAAACCTTTGACCTCAGAGTACCTGGTTTATCTCTGTCAGTGAGATGTGGTTACAGGTTTCTTTTGAGTGGTTGGTTTGGTTTGAGGCGAAGATTTGATGGTTCTCAGGCTTCAGTACAGAGCAGCACAGTTCATCAGCATTGCACTTGATCTTCTGTTTGCATATGCATGTGCATTTTCATGTTTGCATTTCATTAACGTGTATTTATGTTGCAGTTGTGATCATTCCTCTCTGATTCTAGTGTATCTTCTGGCCAGACATGGAGTCCATGAAGAGGACAGTGGCTTACTGGTTGCATTCGCCAGATATCAGTTCCTTGCTGGGATTAGTTGCCCTAGAAGATGAGAGTGAGGGCTGAGTTCAGAGTATCTTATGGGAGATTGCTTAGTTTGTTGTACAGACCTTCAGCATTCGAGACGACTGGGGTGTATACTTTGATGCAGTTTTATGAGCCTCAGCTGAGATGCTTCCTGTTCCCCGACTATATTCTGGCACCCACTTTGGAGGAGTATTCTGCTATGTTGGGAGTTCCTGTGTTAGACCAGATGCCCTTTATACATGTTGATGCTGAGCCTGAGTTGGCTACACTTGCTGAGATTGTCAATTTAGACGCTTCTGAGTTCCCTGGAGGTTTGGTCAAGCTGAACGGAGCCTATGGTTTTCACCTGTCTGTCCTGGTTGAGAAGGCTACACAGTGCGCGAAGAGTGGATGTTGGGTTGCCTTCAGTGCCATTCTAGCTGTCTGCATCTATGGGATTGTCTTGTTTCCCAATGTGCCAGATTTTGTTGACTCAGATGCCTGCTTGATTCTTGCCTCGAAGAATCCAGTTCCTACTCTCTTGGGCGATGTTTATCATTCTATTCACTATAAGAATGAGAAACGTCGTGGCAAGAATGTTTCCTGCTGTCTTCCTTTTTTGTACAGGTGGTTCCAGGGACATCTTCCGAAGATAGGACCTTTTGTTGATGCTGTTGATACTTTGGATTGGTCTTCCCGGTTAATGGGGCTGTCTGCTGAGAACATCATTTGGTTTGATCGGAGTATGCTTGGCACTGATATTGTATATAGTTGCAGTGGCTTTCCGAATGTCCCTTTGATTGGACGAAAAGGCTGTATCAACTATAACCCTTCTCTGCTGGTGAGACAGTTTGGGTATGCCTTGAGAGATGCTCCCATTGAGGTTGAGATACAGGAATCTCTGTATCTCACGGGCTTATTAGACGAGGCTGTTTTGATCAGGTTGAGACATGCATGGGCTAACATCCATAGGAGAGGGAAAGCTTTGCTTGGTAAGAGCAACAACAAAGCTTATGATCCTTATTTGGCTTGGATCCATGAGAGAGCTAGGATTTCCTTGATGCCATATCCTGTTGTGGAATCTCTGTATCTTCCGGTGATTGAGGCACCTACTTCAGTAGAGATTGAGAAGTATAACAAATTGTTGGCTGAAAACGAAGAATTGAGAAAAGCCAATGATGAGTTAGAGAAAGAGATCTTCCAGTTGCGTCATGAGAAGAATGAAGCTACCTTCACTGTGAAGGAACAGACTGAGTTGATCAATAGGTTGGGTTTAGATTTGACTGAAGAGACCAACAAGAGGGAAAAGTGGGAGTAGCCTTGAACGGTGTTAGCAAGGTGCTTGCTTCCAAGAAGGAACTCTTAAACAAAGCTTATTCCCGACTCGGAAAGTGGGAAACATTGTGGAATACCACGCTTACCAAGCGGAAGGAGCGTAAAGATGAGCTGAAGCTACAAATTGCCATGCTAGAGGCGCAGATTAGAGCCCAGGATGCAAAGATTGCTGAAGAGACATCAATTAGGAGCGCTGTTGAGCTTAGAGTAAGTGACCTTGGCAAGGAGCTGAGAGGTTGTGAATTGAAGGCCGACTTCAAGAGATGCAGACTCGACGAGTGTTTTAGCGAAGGAACCTGCAAGGACGACGCCAAAAAGCTGAGATCCACTGTTGAGCGACATGCATTACTGATACAAGAGCTAATCTCCAGACTAGGTCATTCGGAGAGGTTGAGGATATTGGAAGATGTCAGGGCGCGCCATTTGGCCTGATTTATATTTGCTTTGCTTTTGTTATTTGTACTTGTATTTTGACCATCTCCAAGCTTGTTGGCTGAGGTCTTTTCAGTTGTATTCAGTTGTATCTTTGTACTTTTCCTCTTGGCATTTGTTTATGTATGAGGTTTTTCTGATTCCTTGCTTGCTTGATTGGGACTCCATTGTCGTGATGGCCTTCTCTCTGAAACTAGAATCGGGGGGGAATATAACCTGTAGCATACTTATACATTTGCATCTGCATACTCATATTGCATGACCGGCTTTTTTGAGTTTGTATCTTATTTCCTGCATCTCACAGGTTTCAGGATTGACAACCAGAGAACGCATCGTTATTCTACCAGGAACAACTGCAAGAGAATCATGGATCAAGTTCAAGTCGAGATGCAGGAAATTCGTGAGAAGTTGGCACTTTTCATGCAAGCAATGGAAACTGTGGTCAAGGGCCAGGAGAATCTCCAGACTCTGGTGCAACCGCTGCTGGTGCGGGCGAATGGAAATACTGATTATCACTCTGTTGGAACTCCTCGCAGGGAGGATGGGATACCTATAGTGGTCGTTCCCACAAGTGGTGGAGTTGGTGCCGGTGATGGCAATGGCAATGGAAATACTGGCATTGGTGCTGGTAATGGTAACACTGGTATTGGTAACACTGGTACTGGAAACGCTGGAAATGGTGATGGGAATGTTGTTAACGATACTGGCAATGCTGGAGATGCTAATCAAGGGTTCGGTGACAACACTGGTTTTGGAAACAATAACCAAGGGTTTGGCATTGGTAATCATGATGGTAATTTTGGTTTCTACAATCAAGGCTTTGGCTACGATGGCTATGGTAACAACAATCAAGGGTATGGATACGGTGATGTTGGCTTTGGTAACATGAACAACAACGGTGCTGGGATGGTGCCTTTCAACACCGGTTATAGACTAGGTGGGGTCAACCAAGGATTCGGTAACAGAGGACGGGATCCTATTTTCAATCAACAGGGATATGGCCGTAACGCTGGTTACGAGGGATATGGCAATGAGAATCTGAACTGGGGCGAGGATCGCCAGGAAGATGCCTTCTCCGGACAAGGCGTGGGATTTGAAAGGCCTAATGATAACGATAGGAGGTTCAAAATGATGGAAGAGCAGATCAAAGGGATAGCCAATCAGAACTTTGCTGGGTTAGATATGACTACCATGGGACTAGTGCCTGGGCTGAGGGTGCCTTTGAAATTCAAAGCTCGAACATTTGACAAGTATAAGGGGGATACATGCCCTAGAGTTCATGTACGTTCTTATTACAGAAGAATGTCTGCATACTCTGACGATGAGAAGATGCTTATGCATTTCTTTCAAGACAGTTTATCGGGACCATCGCTTGAATGGTACATGGGACTGGAGCCCACCCAAATTAGAAGCTGGAAAGAATTGGCTGATGCTTTTGTTAAACATTACCAATATAATAGTGACTTGGCGCCAAACAGGGTCCAGCTGTAGAGTTTGTCTCAGAAAAATGGTGAGAGCTTCAAGGAGTACGCGCAGCGTTGGCGTGATATTGCGGCTAGGGTTCATCCCCCTTTGGTTGAAAGAGAGTTGATTGATATGTTTATTGGAACATTCTCTGGAATGTATTACGACAAATTGCTCAATGTCTCGATGGGTAGTTTCTCCGACATGATTCTCATGGGAGAACGGATTGAAAATGGAATTAAGATTGGGAAGATTCATGCAGGTGAATCCACTTCAGCTGGAGGTGCAAGGAAAGCCTTTGGTGGAAGGAGACAAGGCGACGCCAGTGCGGTATATGGTGGTCGAGGTCGTGGAAGAGGTAGGAATCTGTATCAGCCACAACAAGTTGCTAGTGTTACTATCCCGATACCTCAGCAAAAACAACAACAACAACAACAACAACGACAACAACAACCGCAGCAACAGAGAATGCACCCTGCTCAGCGTAGAATTCAAGAGGGTAGGCCGAAGAGAGTATTTGAAGCACCTCCTTCAACTTATGTCGAACTTCTTCAAACGCTGTTGGGTTTGAATCTAGTTGAAAAGAGAACGATGGCCCCATTAACGGGCACTCCTCCATTTGGTTTTGATGCTGGTAAACATTGTGATTTTCATTCTGGGGCGCCCGTACATGATATTGAAGGTTGCCATGCTTTCAAACATAAGGTTCAAGATTTGCTTGATAGTAAGGCCATTAACTTTGGTCAGGATGGTCCCAATATTGTACAACAACCCATGCCAAATCATGGAGTGAATGCTATCATAACGGAAGAGAATTTGAACTTGGTTATGGATGTGAATGAATTGAAGACACCGTTAAGTTATGTTAAAAGCAGATTGTTGAAAGGGGGTGTATTCCCCAGATGTGACGAATATTGTCTGGATTGCTGGACTCAACCAGAGGGTTGCGCTTATTTGAAAAGAGGTATCCAAGCCATGATGGATGAGGGGATTTTGCAATTTGATCGGGCTGCTGTTGAGAAGCCTGTTGAGGCATTGTTTGAAAAGCAGGATGAGATTGCAACTGTTACGATCCCAAGGAAGACTATTACGATATCGGCGCCCGCCAATCGACCGACTATCATAATAACAAAAGCAGGACCTGTTCCTTTTGAGAGTAGAAAAGCTGTTCCATGGACATATGGGTTAGAAGCGTTCTGTAATGGAGAAAAGATTAAGGTGAATAACCGGCCGGCAGGGGCAGTTGACAATGTTGTTGGAACGGGAGGCATGACCCGTAGTGGAAGAATCTTCACCGCACCTGAAGTTGAAGCAGAGAAGATTGCTAAAGGCAAAGCCAAGGTGAATGAAAGTGGACCATCCCAGTTGAAAGAGAAAGACACGTCGTTCAAGGACGTAGAAGAGTTCATGAGGCTAATTCGCAAGAGCAATTATAAGATTGTTGAGCACTTACAACAGACACCCTCAAAAATTTCAATCCTATCTTTGTTGCTTTGTTCAGAGGCTCATCGAAATGATTTGTTGAAGATATTGGACACGTCATTTGTACCTCAGGAGGTTTCTGTCAACCAGCTAGAGGGGGTACTGGCGCATGTCAATGCTGGACATAGTTTGGGTTTCACTGATTTTGATCTAACACCCAGAGGCCGAGAGCATAAAATGGCTTTGCACATATCGGTGGAATGTCGGGGCACCGTAATGTCGCACGTTCTTGTGGATACCAGATCATCTCTGAATGTATTGCCTAAGAAGGCTATGATGAAGTTGGATATCTGGGGAATTATTTGCACGCCAACTGACCTGGTTGTGAGGGCGTTTGATGGAACGAGAAGGTCGGTGTTTGGATCGATAACGTTGCCGTTGCAGGTCAGGACGGAAATATTCGACACTGAATTTTATATCATGGATATTCATCCAGCTTATAGCTTTTTACTTGGGCGTCCGTGGATACACTCTGCAGGGGCTGTGACGTCCACGCTGCATCAGAAGCTTAAGTTTGAAGCCGGTGGTGGCATCTTTACTATTTATAGGGAAGAGGACATCTTGGTCAGTCATCTCTCATCATTCAAGTACGTTGAAGTGGATGGAGAAATCCATGAAACGCCCTGCCAAGCCTTCGAAAGGTTGCAAATCAAAGACAAGTCCAGTGTTCCCAGCAAAGTGCCAGAGGTTGCTGTAGCTTCATACAAAGACGCTCAAGCGTTAGTCCAGACTGGTGAGACCAAGGGTTGGGATCAAGTGCTGGAAATTCCTGTCAAGATGGACAAGTTTGGTTTGGGGTATCGCCCTACATCGTCACCTTCACATCAGGAGCGCCCAAGTTCAAAGGACCGGTGGTGATTACTCCAAAGGGAGTCTGCTTTGAGACGGTTAATGATGTTTCCGACTCTGAAGACGGAGATAGTGATTGCGACATGGACGCGTGGATCAAGCCTAGCGTGCCAGGACAAAGTCTCTGCAACTG